>JAVIAB010000026.1:1723492-2190992 GCA_032433765.1 Megaustenia siamemsis | reverse complement strand
ACTTTTCTATTATTGACTTTACGTCACAAAATGTAGAGGCTGGTTCGTGGTACTATAGCCAAGAAATAGTATTGTAGTATGATGATAATGAAGATAAAGTTGATGAAGAACGTGATGGTGATGTAGAAGAAGATATTCAGTAGAAGAAGATGATGATGTGATGAAGATACGATGTTGTAGAAGATGCTGAAGTAGAAGAAGATAAAGTAGAAGAAGATAATGAATAAGAAGATAAAGTAGAAGAAGATAAAGTAGAAGAAGATAATGAATAAGAAGATAAAGTAGAAGAAGATAAAGTAGAAGAAGATAATGATGAGCATGTTGTAGAAGAAAATGATGAAGACGATATTGTAGAAGATAATGACATTGAAGAAGATAAACTAGAAGATGATGACGATAAAGAAAGAAAGAAACTGATGGTGTGGAAGAAGAAAACGATGGTGATAAGGTAAAAGATGATGAAGTAGTAGAGAAAGAACTTTTGTTGGTTTTTAAAAAAGAGAAAGGGTGGAATGGTAACAGCTCTACGGAGGTGAGTAACAAAACAAAAATCGACGTTTCGGCCAACTAATCCTTCAGCTGGATCAACGAACAGCAACACAATATATATATATATATATATATATATATATATTGGATATGATGAAGAAGAAGATGATGAAGAACTTGAAGATAATAATGGCGAAGAAGGAGAAGCATTTCTTGTTCAGAAATAAGACACCCTTGTAATGATGGCCACAATTCTCGGCAAACTGAAGATTTGTGTCCGGTACCAAGAATGGCTACTTGTCACCGACTATATATATATATATACGAGGGGAGGTCAAAAAGTAATGCACACCAATTTTTTTCTCGGAAACTATTCGGGCAAAATGTGTGAAATTTTCACAGATTGTAGCTGAACATCCCCTTTACACTACCTATTTCTCAACATAATCTCCGTCCAAGCGTATTGCCTTACGCCAACGCGAAACTAGGTCATGAATGCCTCGTTTGTACCAAGTTTTGTCCTGCTCGCGTAGCCATTTTTTAACTGCACGGATCACATCCTCATCATTGTCAAAGTGTGTCCCACGCAGGAATTTTTTGAGTGGTCCAAACAGATGGAAATCTGAGGGAGCCAGATCAGGGCTGTAAGGAGGATGGGGCAGTACAGTCCAACCAAATTTGTTGATTGCTTCCCGTGTTACCAGACTTGTGTGAGGGCGTGCATTGTCATGTTGAAGCAACAAATCTGCAGATGGCTTATTAGGCCGAACTCTGTGGAACCGATTTTTGAGTTTTGTCAGTGTATTGATGTAAGCTGTCGAGTTGATTGTCTCACCTCTTGTCATTACATCAACAAGAATCACACCATCAATGTCCCAGAAGACAGTGATCATCACCTTTCCGGCTGATGGAGATGTTTTGAATTTTTTTCTTTTTGGTGACTGCGGATGATGCCATTCCATTGACTGCATTTTTGTTTCAGGCTCATAATAATGTGCCCACGTTTCGTCACCGGTAACAATTTTTGACAAAAACATTTCTCCTTCAACACCGAGACGCTCCAACAATTCAGAACAGAATGTTTTCCCTTGAACTCTGTGATCATTTGTTAGGCACCGAGGAACCCGTCGAGCGCAAATCTTTGAATATCCGAGAGTTTTAAAAATTGCGATTGCACTTCCCTTGCTGACTGTAAGCTGCAATGCCAATTGCTGACTAGTGGTACGCCTATCCTTACGAATAATGGCATCAGCCCGGTTTAACATGTCTGTGCTGGTAGCCGAGGCAACACGTCCAGAACGCGGTAAATCATGCAGCTCCACTCGTACACTTTCTGCAGCTTTAATTCTCTGAACCCAGCGACTAACTGTGCTCCTATCGACTGCAGAACATTTGTACACTGCACACAGTCGTTTATGAATGTTTGCCACAGTTTCTTTTTCCGCAACCAGAAATTCTATGACAGTTCGCTGTTTGTAACGGACATTGTTGACAAGCTCCATTTTAACGGTTCATAGATTGCGTAATATTTATCAGAATGCTGTGCAATTTGGTGCACATAATTGGCACATGTCATATTCCAAGTGTGCAAAATTTCATATTCCTATCTTTATTATTAGCCGAGAAAAAAATTGGTGTGCATTACTTTTTGACCTCCCCTCGTATATATATATGTCTAACAGTGATACTATCAAAGCTTGTCGTTAAATCACTGGACAGCTATCAACACTATTTAGTTGTCATTTTTTCCGAATGCTAACACATACCTTTTCCTTCTATTACTTTTCCCTATTATTGCCTCGGACCAATGCCTAACATATGAGGATGAAAACCTGCTACAACAGCATTTAACATCTCTTGATTAAAGCTGCACAAACTACAGTATAAAAATTAACACAGCAAAAGCAGAGGCTATAAGAATAAGCAAATTAAGACACCCATTAAACATTAAGATGAAAGATAAAGAAATAAAACAAGTAAAGGAATTCAAGTATTTAGGCACAATGTTCACAGAAGATGGAAAACTAGACAGAGAAATTGACATGAGAATACAAAAAGCAAATGCTGTCACATACCAGCTTTCACCATTGCTAAGACATCCAAACATTTCTATGGCAGCTAAACAACAAATGATAAATAGCATCTTCATACCAACTTTGTGCTATGATAGTCAAACATGGACCCTTTCTAAATCACATTTAAGAAAGATCAATACATGTGAGATGCGATGCTTGAGAAAAGTAACAAACAACACAAGAAGAGATAGAATACCAAATGAAACCATAAGATAAATGGTAGGAATAAAACCCTGCCAAGAATATATAGAACAACAACTAACTGAAATGGTTTGGCCACCTGGTCAGAATGAATCCTCACCAATCACCATCAAGGGCGTTCTTCTCGAGAATGCATGGAAAAAGACCAAGAGGAAGACCCAGAAGAAGATGGATAGATGCAGTGACAGAGACATGTAACAACAAAGGAAAATCACTAATTCTGACAGTTCGAGCAGCTCAAGAACAACAAATGATATAAACCACGACACCTTTTAGGTATCAGTGAGAAAGAGAAAAGAAGAAGAAGATTGCCTCGGAAGTTTCCCTATATAATAATATTTATGTATTATTATTTGTCTCCAGTATATAACCACTGGAAGCTACTATTCGTGCAGTTTCGTCCTATAAATGTTTGCAACACAAGTATTCAGCCCTACTGGGAGATACTTGCCTTAATAGGAAAGTACAGAAATTCAATTTATTTCCGATCTGTGATCGTAACCCTATGCTATAGTCATGAGAACGCCTTCGTGTAAGACACTGCTCACAATAGCTAATTTTTAATTAGCTGAGTGGCTGTGTACCAAGCGTTCGGCTTCTCGTGGCAAGGCGCAGTGACATGGAGTACGGGTTTGATCCTGCTTCGGACCATATACTGTTCTTTGTTTTTTTTTCTGTTGTTGTTTATTTGTCATTTTTTCCGAGTGCTAACACATACCTCTTCCTTCTATGATTCCATATCACCACTATTGTCCAACAAGGAAATAACTCTAGAGGCCAACAAAAGGGGCCTCGGTAGCCTAGTTGGGAAAACCACCCGACTGGACTACCGACGTTCGGACAACCCGTGTTCGGTTCCCACTGGGAGCAGTGTGAGTTGTACTCGTGGTTGGAAAAAAAAAAATACCCCCACGGTCGACCCAGCCGTTGGCAGAAATGGGTACCAGGGTATTACCCTGGAAGGTGAGGAATGTCGCTTCGAATCTGAGTTTCGATGCTTGAGGCGACACTAACAGAAATCTCCGAACATTTCTGGATAGGCGGCCGAGCACATATGGGTGGAAACTCGCGTGCTAAGACGCCGGTTCAAGTCTCGTACTTGACCTTGACCTTTATAAGGGCAAAAGATGGATTGATGGAATTTTAGAAACACAACAGTAAGAGATGCAAACAGAAGAGCAAAGGACCGCAAATTATATCTCCCATCATCGCTGAAAGACAAATGGGGAAGGAAGGAAGAAGTAATGCTACTAAAATTTAATAAATTAAAATTTCCTAAATGCCACAGCCACATGTGTGATGGGACTCATGTCTGTTTGTCTTTTCTTGCAGGGACGAGAACTGCGTGACTCAATGCAGAGACGACTACAAGAGGAATGGTCATGGTACCAACAGAACAGGCAGCAGAGACCGCCAGCCAATCGGATGATGGACAGTACCCAAGGCAGTGATAACACGTACAGGAACCCTGACTTGTGTGGAAGTAGAGTAACTTGTTATGTGGGGGAATACACAGAAGACTGGGGACAACCGACGGCTTGGCTTTGGTGGGGAATCAAGACCACTGCTGGAAGAGTGAATGTAGCACCGTCACAATTTGATGGACAAGTGGGAGGGGCATCACGACCAATTGGTGGATTTTCTAATGAAGCAGGCGGGGCTTCAAACCAAATGGGGACTTTTATAAATCCAAGTGGTCAAATGGGAGGAGCCTCGAGACCGAGTGGGGGCGTTCCTAATCCTGCAATGGGCGGTCCTGGTCCAATGTTTGACCAGCCTCCGTGGATAGACTTTGTCAGCTTGGGACCAATGGTTGGAATAGGGCCGTACCCACGATTTCGACGAGGAGTAGCTAACGGTCCGGACAAGTTTCAAAGCGAGAAACCAGCCCAGGATAACCAGTACTTCAGCACGTACCACCGGCTGTTCAGTCCCTTCACAGATCCAGAGAAAAAATCTACAGATGCCCCAGCCCAACCAGAAAATGACTTTACCAAGAAGCAGGCACCAGCACAGCAACCATTCCAGGAAGAGCAGGTTTCAGAAAACTTGGAAATCTTAAAAGCCGACCAGACTGACCTCAAAAACCCAGAAGCTCCTAAAATCAGAACAGCGAGTAGTACAGACAGTCAACCGACTCCGGAATCTAAAACAGAAGCCAACGAAGAGGCTGGAAACCAGAAGATGGACCCAGAATGGATGTCACCGCAATCACCGCAAATGACGTTCCTGGGATACCCCGTTGTTTTGGGGTTGGATCCTTGGATGTATGGGGGAATCCCGAACTGGGGGTTTCTTGGGAGGAAGAAGCGAGAGGGCGGCCTCGACAATAATGAAGGTTTCGGAAATGGGGAAACCCGGACAGAACAAACAGCGAGTGAAGTCAAGGACGACGGTGTGACGGTCAATGCTACTGCAAACAGAACCGCAGAGAGAGATGATTTTGAATACTGGAGGCCTGTGATGCCGCTTCCTCCTGGTTTTGGCATGCTGCCGTGGGATTTCTGGATGGCATGGACATTGGAGGATGCCATGTTGGACGCGATTGGAGTGTTCAATGAACTGAATAATTTCAATAGCAGTTTTATGACAAACGAAACGAATTCTACCGACTCACAGACGGCGTGGGGTGAACCAGTGAGGGAAACTAGCAATGACCCTGCTGATAAAAGGGACGACAGAGTCGATAAGGATGTAAACGATCGTCAAAGAAGAAATAGCGAGGACAACATACAAGAAGATACAGATGAAACTACTAAGGGTCGAGAAAGACGGTTTGCGCCAACTTTTAGTGACTTACAAAATCTTTACTGGCCACTCATAATGAACAGATGGAGAAGGCAGTTCATTCCTACAGTGGCCAGGTACTCGCCGGCTATTAATCCAAACTTTAATGACTACAGATTTTGGAACACTCGTAGCGGTATCAACAGTTATACATACCCCTGGAACGGTGCATTGTGGAACCAAAATAATTGGCCCGGTTTTCCCTTTGCTAACTTGAATCCTTGGGGGTTTTTGTTAAGGAATGACCGCTACAAGAGAAATGCCGGAGACATTAGCAAGGAATCGGCCATCAACTTGGAGGACAATCAGGAAAGCAGTAACGAAGGGGAGGCGTCTAAAGAGATTCTTTCCAAGGGAGTAGCAGATCGTCAGAAGGGGCAGCGGACAGTGTCTGGAGAAGTGCGTCAAAGAAGAATGTTGGTAAAGAAGAGTGGAGGCAGCAGATTAATCCAGTGCAGTCTGAATGGAACGTGGGGACGGGTGAAGGGTCAACCAGCCGGTGGCCCAGCCAGAACTTGCAAACTTCGGCTCGACCGACGGAGCCAGGTTGGTGGAGAAATATCATCTCCGGAACCAGTAAAGGTTCGAAACAGCCCTACCCTGGATCGCCCTGGGAGACACCCTACGACAGATCATATCCTATTGGCGATGGAGATTTCTTGAGGCAGAGTCAGATGGGTAACTTTGTACCTAGGACATTGTTCTCAAGTATTCAAACACCAACGCCATCTTGGTCTGACGTCAACTACAACTTCGGTAACAATTATGGGTTTGATAGTGGGGAGCTCCACCCCTTTGGTGACGTCAATCTGTGGTCGGACCTCCCTCCATGGATGGACCAATGGCAGGGCAGGTTTCAAAGACAGCCCAGCAGTTGGTTGGCTCTTCGTGACCAGTTCAGAAATGCTAAAGATCTGAGCAATCTATGGAGGACTTGGTATGGTCGATTTCCTAGAAAGTCTAATGACACGGATTCTGCCGAAGCTGACCCGGAAGTTGTAAGTAATGACGACAAAGAAGAAGTGGGCCAAGGACAAACAGACTCAAGTACTTGGGAAAACACGAGGAAAAGAAGGTACGCAAATTATTTTGAAAGTCCGGATGATCCGATGGGTTCATTCAATCTCATGACAAGATGGGCGTCGTGGTTCTTGCAGCCATGGTGTCGGGACTACTGGAGAAGGACAAAGTTTGTCAGAAATGTGGCTGAATCTGGTGATGTGGGTAACGAGCAATCAGAAAGAAATGTGGCTGAATCTAGTGATGTGGGTAACGAGAGATCAGAAAGAAGTGTGGCTCAGTCTGGTGATGTGGGTAACGAGAGATCAGAAATAAGTGTGGCTGAATTTAGGAATGTGGGTGGGGAGAAAAAAGCTGATAAAAATGAGACGGAAGTAGGGCATGCAGAAAGCGAAAAGTCTCCTAGAAGTGGGAATGAAACAAAGGAAGCGAACAGCTCCCAATCTGCATGGAATGTGGGTGGATCCGGAGATGCGAACAACGAGAAAAAAACAAAACGAAGTTCCTCCTCAGAGTCGGAGAAAATGAAAAGATGGAATGAGTGGAATATCGGCTACGAGTCGGATCCTAGCACAAATTGGATGTCTTCTTTATGGGACGCGGTTTGTCCTATGATCTTGCAGTCCAAATTTGAATACGCAGACGACCAGGAAACGCCTCTGGAAAATCTGGAGTATCCACATCTGCAGTTCAGGATGAAACGAGAGGCGGAGGCAGGGCAAAGTGACCAAGGTCAAGAATCTATTGTAGACACAACCTCGCGGGCACGCCGATGGGAACAATGGGGAGACTGGTATGGAGACGATTCTGACTGCGTGGAGTGGTTCTTTGCCATGTCAGCGTGGTCTCCCTGGAAGGGATGGAACCTTCTGAGATCCACTCGAGAAAGTGAGAACCTCGATCCTGACTTAAACAACTTCCGGTCAGCTGATACAAACACGCGTCGTCATGGTGATAAAGAAAGTAGGAACATACGATGCAGAACGTGGTACCGGAAATACCGTGACAACAACAGAGATGGCGTCGAAGGCCAAGGCTTGTCCAATGAGAATGATTCAAGGGGCGATCACTCTGATAGAAATTCCAGAACAGTCGATGAGAAAAGCGACTCTCAAGTGCGAGAGAAAAGAGACACGTCAGAAGGAGACCGCGAGAAGCGACAAGATCAGTTAAGTTATCAACCCGGATGGAATTATCCATACATTAGCAATTTCCGGAGAGAGTGGCCTAACCCTCAGATTTATCAGGACAGATTGTCGAGATTCAATCCTGGGATGTTTTCTTTATTTGATTATCAGAATAAGTGGAACAGTCCATTTGAGGTTTTTAGGGGACTTAGGTCTTCCCGGAACAGCGCAGAGGAGACAGAGGAAGCGGGTCAAAGGCGTGGAAAACGGGAAGGTGATGATTCCGAAAGAAATAAACGATTCTGGGACCAGCCGTCTGGATTTTACGGATGGGATGATAATAGTTGGGACGGAAGGGATGATAGGTGGAGATGGGAGGCTACGAACACCAACAGCAGGTTGCCATTTTACTCAAGATTCCAAGATTATAGCCTCCCCTGGTTTAGTAGCTACCGCTGGATGCGGCAAGAAAGGGACGATTCGGAAAATAGTCCAGGACAGGAGAGAAATGAGTCAGGAATTAATCCGCCGCCGGTGAGAGATGATTCGGAAAATAGTCCACGGAAGGAGAGAGATGAACCGGAAAATAGTTCGGAAACATCGGAAGTGACGCGAAGGTTAGATGAAAATGGTGTTGCTAGAGGCAAGCGCGAGGTTGGTCGATGGTCTCAGGCCTCATCGGATGAGAGTTTCGGAAGCGAGTTCAGGCACAACTGGGCGAGTGGTTCGCGGCAGCAATCCGAGCCTCAAATTGGAAGTAAACACAACTGGCTACTCAAAAGAAGCCCACGAAATGCCAATGTTGATTCTGGCAACAAAGGGAGAGAAGAGAGGTTTGCTTTCTGGGAAGACACGATTCAGCGCCCCTGGAACAATTGGTTCCAGCCTAGGCACTGGGGTCCTTCAACTTGGCAAGGTCAGGACAGCTATTGGAGATACCCAAGGGACTCTGACAGTGACGTCAGCAATGAATCAACAGAGAGACAGAAACGTGACACCGTTGCTAAAAATAGATCAACACGTCAGCAAAGATGGTCGCCGCTCTATAATTTACCACAAGGATACGCCTGGGGAAACTATTTGAGGAGTGGTGAGATGAATCCCTTATTTGACAACTATTTAGGGGCGTGGCTTCCGAGGTATATTCCGTTGTGGTACACGCCTACTCCAAATTGGGGGCCAATAAGGTACACTCGAACTGCCATTAACAACCAGCAGGATACGACAGGGGATGGTACTAAAAGTGAATCTGATAGGCTGAACCGCGTCAGGAGGTTTGGCCAATACAGCGGCTTCTCGTGGCCATTCGGTGATGGGCGGGGTGATCGAGTTGTGGTTCCTTGGAATGACAGAATCAATTCTAGGACGTTTCCAAGCCCAAGCCAATGGGGAGGGGTGTACAGCCAAAACAGATTGATGAGAGAGACAGAAGGTACGCCGACAAATGCTGGAAGAAATAAACGGGATGCTGGTGATGGCAGTAAAACGAAACGTTGGTTTGAGCAGCCGTCAAGATCTCCATGGTGGCAACGGCACTCCTTTGACTCGTTTCCATGGGCTGTCGATCCGCAGTGGAGCAGGAGTTCGTTTTCTGATTTTGGCTTTATGAATGAACCCTCCTTCTTTGGGGATCAGAGACGTGGATCGTGGGATCCCTTTCGGTATACCAGGCAGACAGAGACAGAAGATCCCTATAAAAAAGATGAAAGAAATCAGGAAAACAGTGACAGCTCGCGGTCATGGCAGGAGAATGACAAGCTGTCGTCTAGTGGAACCGGGACACATGATTGGTTGTCCAGTTTCCATAGAGACGGGGAAGGACAGGTGGATTTGTTGCCTAAAGAAAGATCGGATGATGAAGATAAGGGAGACTTGTCCAACCACACAAGAGATCTAGAAGGAGTGGGAAGGCAAAGACGGGAGATAGGCAAGGACGATAGGACTAAACGATGGTACGGAGGTGAGTGGTATTCTCCTGAAAGTTGGGCGGGGGGTTTTCCTACTGCTGTGGGTGGCGATTGGTGGAGAAGTCAGCAATCTTTATGGAACCCGCGGAGTGGAGGAAGTATATGGAACCAGATGAGATTTCGAAGGGAGGCAGACACGACGCCGAATAAAAGTGAAGCAGACGTGCAGAAACTAAAACGCTGGATTCAAAACGAAGATTTCCGGTCGAGTGTGGGAAACACATGGCTACCTCGATGGCAAGAGAGTTCGTGGGGCAGGGACTGGAATGACAGGCTTAGTTCTCAGTTTTGGCCACAAGCTGGAACCAGGCAGGGCGAGTACAGCGGTCCGTGGGGGTGGGCCAGACACGGCAGTCCTTGGAGATACCGTAGAGAGACGCTTGATTCCCTAGCGGGTGATCAAAAAATCAAGACAGATGAAAGTACTAGAGACAAGCGCTGGCACAACAATCTCTCGGTATTTAGCTGGGATGGCTTGCCGACTGGCTCACCCTACGGACTTCCGTGGTACTTTACACCTACTTTCAACACACAGCTATATAGCAACAGATTCTTCAAGAGGAGCGCTCAAGTGGAGCCCACAAATGTTGGGGACGACACTGGTTCAGATGGTAAAGATGACAACAGGGAAAAACGATGGCAAAGTTGGAACTCTCCTGAAAATTACTTCGGTTCTAATCTTTATGGTAGAAATCCATTTTGGTTTTCGGGGTTTTCCTCTGGGTGGAATTACCCATACAGATTCGCGTTCATGTCTGACTTTGGCAGAGAAGGTAGGGAGGCACACGATGTTGATTCCACGAAGAGCAAAAGTAGGTCAAAGCGAAGCACTGGGGAAGACACGCGGGACAAGCGCTGGGATTTTGGAAACAGTTTTCCCAATTTTGACTGGAATTTCATGTCCAACGGAATGGGCTTTCAACCGACAAACAAATTCCCCTGGTCCCCGACGAATGAGTGGTGGTCTGGAGGTCAGGGCGCCTATAGATACCGTAGGAGTTCTGATGATAAAGCGGCGGAAGAATCTGAGGGCAGAAATAAGAGACAGAATTATTGGAGCAACTGGTTTCAGGGTAATGGGGATAGAAATCATTTACAGCGCAGCCCGTCACATTGGGCTTTCCCGTATAATCCAATGTTCTTTTTATACCCATTCATAGGGAATTCCCCATTTTTAGGCATCAATAATTTCTGGGGTAGGTATGTAAACCAATGGCCCGGCTACAGCAGGTTTTGGAACAGACCACCTGGGTTTAATGGCATTTGGGGCAGAAATGGAAACCCATTCACAGGATCCGATGGTTTTTGGAGCAGATATGGAAACCAGCCATTTAATTTCTTGAACGGAAACTGGAACCAACAAGATAGGGTCAGCGGTTACTGGAATAGGAACCAATCACCGTGGTTCTACAGTTTTTGGAACAATAATTTTAACCAATCACCTTCAAGGAATTTCAGAGACACATCCACTGCTCCAGCACGCGAGAGACGAGCTGCTGATGACGTAACCAGGGAGAAACGATGGAACTTTGATCTGATGAACCGAAATAATTGGAACAATTACGACGACATCACCCGGAAATGGTCAGGCTTTCCTGGCAATTGGTGGAATCCAAATTCATATGGCACTATGTTTGGCCAACGATCGTACAGGGCCACACAAGATGAGGACAGTAGTATTGCAAAAAGTAGCCAAAAACGTGATACTAGAAATAATTCAAGGGATAAAAGATTTGCAAGCCAGTTTTGGAATTATCAGGACAATCCTTCAATGTACCCGTCCAATCCATGGCCTTCATATTATGGTCGAGGTAATTTGAATAATTGGTTTCGACCTTTCAATCCTGGATACACGGGGTCGACATTTCCCCAATTTCAGAACCCCTGGTATCAGCAATATCCAAGTGGAGAACAGAGCGGGTTTAGACAAGCTAAGGACTCAGGAAATGAAAAGATTGATGATAACTTAAGGCAAAAACGTGATACTGGAAGAGAGGACAAACGTGAGAGACGCTGGCAAAGTTGGCATGGCAACCCAGTCGGATATGCCAGTTTCGGAAGAGTAGGAATTACAAACAGCCCGTCTCCTTATTTTGAGAGTTCTAATTCGTTGGGAAACCCTTTCTTTGGGGGTCAGAATAGGTTCCCTTCTTGGGGTGGCTCAGACCCCTGGAGTGCCGGACACAGTGGGTATGGTCCGATAAGAACCAATCGTGGAAGTGATAACAAATATGTTAATGAGCGACCCAAACGTCAGACTTGGAGTCATGGCTTCCACAACCAACTGTACGGTAGTGGTGTAACTAATGACAACCAACTGCATGATGGGAGGAACCACGTGTATCCATGGCAACCGGACCATAAACAGTTCTGGAATCTTAACAGGCAAGTAATTCCTGGTCAACAGTGGCGAGCTGACGGATTGAACCAATGGGACCACAGGCTGACAAGGTCCGCCCCTTCTCGGGTTAGGAGAAGTTTGTTCAACACAGCTAAAGGAGACACAATCATAGAGAACCCTAAAGGAAAGATTGACAAAGTAGACACTAGTTCAGACCGAAAAAAACGATGGTGGCGAGACAGCTTAAACAGGATGACACCTCAATATGGAGGCAATTTTGACTGGCAAACACAGAGACAGTGGGATCAAAACAGGTGGTACCCTCAGTACAGCAGTCCAACTTGGGGTAGTGCTGGACAGGGAACAATGTTCCGAAAGAAACGGGACTCGGGAACTGAAGCACTTCTCAAGAATAAGCGGTGGGGGCAGTTTGACAAATTCAGCAATGGAAGGTTCTCACAGTTTGGATGGACCAGCCCATCGGCAAATATTTGGGGATCTCCCTCTGGGGATCTCAATCGAGGCTTTCTTCCTATGAGGAGACCAGTATATGGGGATCAGGGATCTATTCTTCAACAAAATCCCATTTACAATCACCCGGGCTTAAATCCAATGCAGGATCCTGGTATCCAGTGGTGGAGTGGCTTTGGGAGTCATGGTGGTGTCTTCAAGAAGAGTGTGATGAGTGGACTCCCGCAACGGAGAAGGCGACAAGTTCAAGCCGTGGACAAAAGCAAGCGTATGGAGAATGGCCGCTGGAACCCTTGGACGGGAAGTCATTATGGAGGTGACTATCAAAACAGTGGAGGCCAGTACCCATTCAGTGGAAGACAGTACCAGCAAAGTGGACAGCTGTACCCATTCAGTGGAAGACAGTACCAGCAAAGTGGACAGCTGTACCCATTCAGTGGAAGCCAGTACCAGCAAAGTGGACGGCAGTACCCATTCAGTGGCAGCCAATCCTGGGATCAACGTTTTGGAAATGCAGCTCAGCGTCTTCCAAACACGTGGAATCCATTTACCAGTAGCCAGAACATGTTCCCTGATGTTCCTCCAGGTGGAGAAAGGAATGTAGCCTGGAACTCAATTATGAGACCAAACCGAGAAGCTGCCGATGACAACACTGACAAAAATGGACAGTAAATGAAAACAACAGAGACATGACTTCAAGTCCTTGTCAGTTTGGATTAACAAACACAACTCTATTTTAAACCTGCATAATTATGTATTCTAACAAATTAAAATACGTTGTTTAGATAATGACAAAATGTATTGTTTAATTCTTGATATTGAAATTACACGGTTGCTCTTTGATTCATTTTTGACATTGTTTCTAATATTGGCAGATATATTGTCTAGCATTCATATTTCTCATTATTGAGGATCACAAATTTCTGCCACAAGATCCCAAGAATCTCTGTCTCTAGCCAGATCTCCCACAGAATGTTGCTCTCATCATATCCCATCTGAAAGAATCTCTGTCTCTAGCCAGATCTCCCACAGAATGTTGCTCTCACCACAGCCCGTCTGAAAGAATCTCTGTCTCTAGCCAGATCTCCCACAGAATGTTGCTCTCATCATATCCCATCTGAAAGAATCTCTGTCTCTAGCCAGATCTCCCACAGAATGTTGCTCTCATCATATCCCATCTGAAAGAATCTCTGTCTCTAGCCATATCTCCCACAGAATGTTTCTCTCATCATATCCCACCTGAAAGAATCTCTGTCTCTAGCCAGATCTCACACAGAATGTTGCTCTCACCACAGCCCATCTGAAAGAATCTCTGTCTCTAGCCAGATCTCCCACAGAATGTTGCTCTCATCATATCCCATCTGAAAGAATCTCTGTCTCTAGCCACATCTCCCACAGAATGTTGCTCTCATCATATCCCATCTGAAAGAATCTCTGTCTCTAGCCAGATCTCCCACAGAATGTTGCTCTCATCATATCCCATCTGAAAGAATCTCTGTCTCTAGTCAGATCTCCCACAGAATGTTGCACTCATCACAGCCCGTCTGAAAGAATCTCTGTCTCTAGCCAGATCTCCCACAGAACGTTGCATTCACCACACCACAGTGGCGAACGAAAGATAGATAGACCACACAACAGCCAGTCTGAAAGAATCTCTGTCTCTAGTCAGATCTCCCACAGAATGTTGCTCTCATCACAGCCCGTCTGAAAGAATCTCTGTCTCTAGCCAGATCTCCCACAGAACGTTGCATTCACCACACCACAGTGGCGAACGAAAGATAGACCACACAACAGCCAGTCTGAAAGAATCTCTGTCTCTAGTCAGATCTCCCACAGAATGTTGCACTCATCACAGCCCGTCTGAAAGAATCTCTGTCTCTAGCCAGATCTCCCACAGAATGTTACATTCACCACAACCCGTCTGAAAGAATCTCTGTCTCTAGCCAGATCTCCCACAGAATGTTCCTCTCATCACAGCCAGTCTGAAAGAATCTCTGTTTCTAGCCATATCTCCCACAGAATGTTGCTCTCGTTCAAGCCCGTCTGAAAGAATCTCTGTCTCCAGCCAGATCTCCCACAGAATGTTACATTCACCACAGCCCGTCTGAAAGAATCTCGGTCTCTAGTCAGATCTCCCACAGAACGTTGCATTCACCACAGCCCGTCTGAAAGAATCTCTGTCTCTAGCCAGATCTCCCACAGAACGTTGCATTCACCACAGCTCGTCTGAAAGAATCTCTGTCTAGCCAGATCTCCCACAGAACGTTACATTCACCACAGCCCGTCTGAAAGAATCTCTGTCTAGCCAGATCTCCCACAGAACGTTGCATTCACCACAGCCCGTCTGAAAGAATCTCTGTCTAGCCAGATCTCCCACAGAACGTTGCATTCACCACAGCCCGTCTGAAAGAGTCTCTGTCTAGCCAGATCTCCCACAGAATGATGCATTCATCACAGATCATCTGAAAGAATCAATGTCTCTAGCCAGATCTCCCACAGAACACTGAACTCATCACAGCCCATCAGAAAGAATTTCTTTCTGCCTCTAGCCAGATCTCCCGCAGAACACTGAACTCATCACAGCCGATCTGAAAGAATCTCTGTCTCTAGCCATATCTCCCACAGAATGTTGCTCTCATCACAGCCCATCTGAAAGAATCTCTGTCTCTAGCCATATCTCCCACAGAATGTTGCTCTCATCACAGCCCATCTGAAAGAATCTCTGTCTCTATCCAGATCTCCCACAGACATTGAACTCATCACATGCCATTTGAAAGAATCTCAGTTTATGCTACACATATAGACCAGGTAATAAACAGGCTGAAATTCTCTGTTGGAATTAAGCTTTTTATGAGTCTTTTCATGGCTTGAGATCAATCATGAAAAGACTAAAGTCATGAAAAACTTAATTCCAACAGACAACAAAATATACATGGAAAACAAACCAGTGGAAGAGATCAATCACTTTATCTATCTTGGAAGTCACATTGATCGAGAAGGGAATACAAGCAAAGAAATTAGAATCAGAAAAGCTATAGCAGCAATGTCTTTCAGAAGCCTTGAAAAGTTGTGGAAATCAAAACTCATCAGCACAAACACAAAACTTAGGCTATTCAAATGTACTATTAACCCTTACGTCTGCGTGTGAAAGCTGGAAAACAACAAGAGATATAGAAACAAAGTTGAATGCATTCGAAAATAAATTCGAAACAAACGAGGAAATTAGACAGATCGCCAATCAACCACTAATATCAATAGAAAAACTGCTTAACAGTAATCTTAGCCCACAGCCTGTAGTGTTTTTGACAGATGCAAGATCAGTACTCCAGGCACTACAATCTTAGCCCACAGCCTGTAGTGTTTTTGACAGATGCAAGATCAGTACTCCAGGCACTACAATCTTAGCCCACAGCCTGTAGTGTTTTTGACAGATGCACGATCAGTACTCCAGGCACTACAATCCAGAAAATTACCACATATGCAGACCTTATTGACTGAACTCTGCAAGCACCACAGGGTTGCCCTGCAGTGGATCCCATCTCACTGTGGAATACCAGGAAATGAGAAAGCAGATCAGTTGGCAAAGGAAGGTTCAACAGGCACACAACTAGATACACCAGTTACATAGCATCATAAGAAACAGATAATCAAATCAATCAGAGGACCACAAGCCCCAAATCAGGATGCCTTTCATAATATGAATAGATTTGAACAAGCTATCATTATACGCCTAAGAACAGGACACAATCGACTCCATAGTCATATGTATACAAAATTCAAGATCGGCACATCAACTACTTGTACATGTGGACAGGCGCCCCAGACTGCTGAACACATACTTCAAAACTGCACTGAATATAGCAGACTGAGGAAAATCCATTGGTCCATAGATACAACACTACAGACAAAACTATATGGGCCACTGCAAGAATTACAAAAGATAGTAAAATTTATACAGGAAACGACATTGCAGATATAGATAATACTTTGGGCGAACGAAAGATAGATAGAACCACTAATATCTTCAGTAATAAAGAAAAAACGATGGTCATATGTTGGACATGTGATGAGAAGAGATAATAACCGAATAGCAAAGCAAGCCCTCATGTGGGAAACAACAGGTAAGAGGAAAAAAGGAAGACCCAGAGAGACACTGAGAAGAACATTGATGAGAGAGACAAGAGCAACAGCAATCGGCTCCCTCAATGAGATAGAGCTGCTTGCACAGAACAGAGACAAATGGCGAGATTTGATAAAATATCTTTAAAAGAATTGAAAACTGCTAGAACAAAAATTCAGATAAAAGAGCATCTTGGTCTACGCCCTT
Source organism: Megaustenia siamemsis (assembly GCA_032433765.1). Lineage (NCBI taxonomy): Eukaryota > Metazoa > Mollusca > Gastropoda > Stylommatophora > Ariophantidae > Megaustenia > Megaustenia siamemsis. The sequence continues at coordinate 2,174,187 of JAVIAB010000026.1, read as the reverse complement.
TGGGCCGGCTACGGCTTGAAAGGTCAATAGATAGATAGATAGAATAAACAGGACTGAAGTGTCCCAGAAACAGTCCCTAAACCCAACTGAAAATGTTTGGGCACTATTCAATTATCATTTTAAAAAGAGTTGACTCGGAGAGCTGAAAAATACTGCCCGCAGAGTCTAACAGTTCCCTATCACAGCAGTTTACAATTCCTGTATCATCACTATCCTTTAATATGGCAGTGAATCATGGACAACTTAAGCAAAGCAAGAGAGAATGCTAAATACATACCATAAACTCTGATATATAGACAAATGTAAACATGAGATGAAGATTCTGAACTTATATCATGCAGCCTGGGAAGATATAGATGCAGACCACAAATTATGGAAACACACTCTACAACTCAAGCAAGAAGCAGACAGATTCATTAAAAAAAAAAAAAAGATAATACACCACAAAAGAAAAAATAACATTTCCTAGGGGTGATGCAAAATCTATAGTCAACTATGACTGACGGAGACAAAATTCATTGTGAAATATGACTGATGGAGACAAAATCCATAGCGAGCTATGACTGACAGAGGCTACCATCATTGTTTAGTGCACTCATTTTACAACAGTAAAGTAATAGAGTACCCCCGTCACGCCAAGTGGCGTATAGGGAATATGGTGTTAGTGACCATAAATTTTACAGACCTTCGGCACATGATTTTTAGGGTAATGTGGTCGGTATTATGCCTGTGCCGCTTCACTTTCCCAGAAAAAAATCCAGTACCCATTAAAGGCTGGGTGAACCCGGAAGCCGTTGGTTGGGATCGAACCCTACCCCTTGTAGTCCAGTTGACTAACCAGTGAGCTATCGCGGCTCCCATATTACAACAGTAGCAGTTATTAAACTTTAACTTAATACCACAGTAAGACACAAAGTTGGCAGGCATATACCCAATGAATAAGATGGAACATGTCGCCAAGAACAGAGATTCATTTATTCATCTCTGAAAAGTGTTCCTTGTTGCAGTTTCCTCATATTCCAAGTCCATGCGGGACTGGTTGGTCTCGAGGCAAAACGCCAGCCTCGAGACAGAGAGGTTGTGGGTTCAAATCTCTGCTACACCGGTTGGAATTTTTATTTATGATTTTTCTCTGTGGCAACCACCCCTGGTCTCAGCAGCGAGGCCCGGCATGAAACGTCAGTTGCACATTGACGGAAAAAACATGAGTACCTCCAAAGTTGGAGTTATCTGCCTGTGCGGCGAGGGACCCCTGTGCACATGGCTGCCAGGGAAAAATGGATTAACACACAAAATTCAGTTCCTAGTCTCTAGGGACTTCGTCAGAGTTGAAAGCTGGCGAACGCAGCAACAACAACAATTTTCCTCTCAGGTTGAAGACAGCACATGGGGCAGAGGTCAGATCTTTCCAAGATTGACGTTTTCCTGCTAGTTCTTGGTTGTTTCTTAGTCCCATGGTTGAGCCTTCATCAGTAATTGTTCTGCGTAGCGATTCTCTTGGTCTGCCTTGTTTTCTTCTACCAGAAGGTTTCCACAAGAATGCCTGACGGGGAATTTTTTCTTCATTCATTTTCAGGACATGACCGATGTATTTCCAACGGCTTCTCATAAATACTACATACCCCATGTGATGAGCAACAGTGCTGGATGGCAAGCAAAAAACACTACAAGCCCCATGTGATGAGCAACAGTGCTGGATAGCAAGCAAAAAACACTACAGGCCCCATGTGATGAGCAACAGTGCTGGATGGCAAGCAAAAAACACTACAGGCCCCATGTGATGAGCAACAGTGCTGGATGGCAAGCAAAAAACACTACAGGCCCCATGTGATGAGCAACAGTGCTGGATGGCAAGCAAAAAACACTACAGGCCCCATATGAGCAACAGTGCTGGATGGCAAGCAAAAAACACTACAGGCCCCATGTGATGAGCAACAGTGCTGGATGGCCATAAAAAAACACTACGGGCCCCATGTGATGAGCAGCAGTGCTGGATGGCCATCAAAAAACACTACGGGCCCCATGTGATGAGCAGCAGTGCTGGAAGGATCGAGAAGAAGATTTTACGGAGCACATGCCATGGCACAAAGGTAGACACATCATCATGTGCCATACCGGTTGGCGTAGGCGATCATATCCTTCCACAATCTTTTATCTACAGTACATCGTATCAGTTCTGCTGTTGACTGTTTTCCATGCCATGACACCAAGCTATCTAGTATTTTCTCTCTTTGTCGTGTGTGATCTCGCTTTCCTTTTATTTTACCAGTTGTAACCAAGTATTCTAACTTTCCTCTTCTCATGATGTGCCCGAAAAATGTTGATTGTTTCTTTCTGATATTTTTTAGAAGCTGCCTTTTTGTGTTGCTCTCTTTGAGAACTTCCTCGTTGGTCTTTTTAACTGTCCAGGGAACTCTCAACATTCTTCTGAGAAATCCCAATGAATTAATCCCAGACACATAGCATCAAATAAAAAGAACAAAATTGATTGTTGGTTGCTTGCCTCATCAAGCATCTGACTTGGGATGTAACACATTGCTGAGGTGCTGCATGTCTCGCTTCTTGATTGGGATGTTTCCTGGGATAGAGACAAATAAACACTCCTGTTATAACAAATATTGACACAAATTTAACACCAGATCTTCTTCTACTTCTTTCCTACCTCATCTACCTTCAATGTCAAGTGAAGATACAGTTTGTTGCCTTTAACTGTTGACCTTTGCTGCTGTTATGTTTCCTAGTGTTTCTAATATTCCATCAATCCATCTTTTACTCTTCTGTTGGCCTCTCCTGCTGTTATGTTTCCTAGTGTTTCTAATATTCCATCAATCCATCTTTTACTCTTCTGTTGGCCTCTCCTGCTGTTATGTTTCCTAGTGTTTCTAATATTCCATCAATCCATCTTTTACTCTTCTGTTGACCTCTCCTGATGTTATGTTTCCTAGTGTTTCTAATATTCCATCAATCCATCTTTTACTCTTCTGTTGGCCTCTCCTACTGTTATGTTTCCTAGTGTTTCTAATATTCCATCAATCCATCTTTTACTCTACTGTTGACCTCTCCTGCTGTTATGTTTCCTAGTGTTTCTAATATTCCATCAATCCATCTTTTACTCTTCTGTTGGCCTCTCCTGCTGTTATGTTTCCTAGTGTTTCTAATATTCCATCAATCTATCTTTTTTGTGGTTGGCCCTTGGGTCTGGTCTTCTCAGCTGCTTGTGTTTAGATTTTTCGGTTTTAACATGAGGCCAAACTATTTTATAGGTTATTTCTTTATGTATACTATGGTTGGAATTATCCCAAGCTTTTCTTCTCAGTTCTTCATTTCTGATCTTATATCTCAGGATGTTTCCTGTCATTCGTCGAACACATTTCATCTTGGTAGAGTAGAAGTTATTTTTCTTATTGTTCTTGAGCATAGAGTCCAGGTATGGCATCGATAGCACAACGTTGAAATGAAGATTGTATTGATAGTATAAACACTTACAGCTGGCAGGCATCCACACTATCTATCTACTGAGCTTTCGAGCCGTAGCCGGCCCATAGGGCATAGACACCCAGATACTCTTTCTCTTTTCTAAATTTTTATTTACTTCTAGCAGTTTTCAATCCTTCTAGAGATCTTTTATCAAATCTCGCCATTTGTATCCATTCTGTGCAAGCAACTCTATCTCATTGAGGGAGCTGATTCCTGCTGCACTCTGGGTCTGCCTCTTTTCCTCTTACCTATTGTTTCCCACACGAGGGCTTGCTTTGTTATTCGGTCTTGAGTCTGTTTCTATTTCAAGACAGAAACATAAAACAAATAAATACAAATAATCACTACACATATTAATAGGGGCAAGGCACCACACAGCAGCCGAGCTGGAACCTGTCAGCGACCCACAGATGATGGTTGCTGCCAGGATCAGTGAACCAGAACCATCCAGAACTCCACCTCTTCATGGTGCCTCTAGAAACAGACTAACCTGTCTTGACTGGCTAAACAATTAGTGATCGAAGAGGAAAGAAACCCGGTATTAAAAAATAATGTGCTGAAGTTGGATGTGTTGGGCCAAATGTTGCAAATATCATACTTTTACTGCAAACAACAACACAATGCATCCGCGCTCACTTAACAACCAACGACCTCATCTACAATGGAATGAATTCATAACTAATATAGAGATAAGAGAAATGGTCATGCAACCAACGATCTCATCTACAATGGAATGAATTCAAGATAATATAGAGATATGGTTCTGTTTCACAGATCATGGTGCAAGCCATCAGCTGTGAGCCGCTGACAACTTTCAGCTCTGCTGCTGTCTTTGCTCCCTCTCCACACCATGGATCCTGGGATAAAAAAATAAAGTCACATGACATCTTTGCCAGATAAACCTCAACAATAGCAACTTTAAGAAGCAACCAGTCCTGAAACTAATAAAACAAACTAATTTGGAATATTCTCACAATGCCAAACTGGCAATTAAAAATGCATGACAACAAACCTGGGGGTGCCACAAAATAGTGCTCTTCAACTCTCGAGGCATTGCTCAAAACTTCTTCCATGCAGTTCCCGTCAGTCACAACATCCTCTCGGAGCCAAAGTTCTCTGGTGATTCCAACACACACACAGCCATAAATGAAAAATACAGAACAAAGAATGCAATCAAAAGCAAATAAATAACATCACTGAGGACTGAGCTACTGGATTAGGTGATTATGTCAGCCACAACTTTTTATCTGTATAGTTGTTAATCATTCCTGTAGGATATACTCTGAAATTTGTCTGGATGCTCCTGTGTTGAGAGTGTTGCCATCCTGTAGGATATACTCTGAAATTTGTCTGGATGCTACTGTGTTGAGTGTTGCCATCCTGTAGGATATACTCTGGAATTTGTCTGGATGCTCCTGTGTTGAGAGTGTTGCTATCCTGTAGGATATGCTCTGGAGTCCAAAAAATGATGATTGTTCCACTTGCCTTTCTGTCTTCCATACCATACAAAACATATATTAAAAGGAGAAGATGGGAGAAGACACTGTGGTAGACCCAGTGTAAGATGGACTGAGAACACCAAAGAAACACTACAACAACATCAGTTGACAATGGTTGAGGCTGGTAGAAGGGCAAGAGCTAGAACAGTGTCCCCCACAACATCCGAAGAAAAGGAAGGTAAGTGAGAGAGATAATGAAAATTAAAAAAAGAAGAAATACTACTTATGCGATTATGGCTCATTTAGACAGAAACTCCGGACTCTCTTTTGAAGGCATCTGTCTGTTTCAGTAGCACCATAGAGTTTCTCTTCGAGGGAGGTGGGTGTGGGCCACATTGTCTTCCTCAGGTCTGTGTACTGGGGTCATTCCTGTAGAACATGTTTTGTTGTCATGAGAAGAAATACAAGAATTAGGGAAGGAATAAGAAGAAATAAATATATTTACCTCCCCTCGAGCACAGAATCAAGAGGCTCTACCCCGTCTGTGTTAATTTCATGTAAACGCCCTGCTGATTGGACGGCAGCCTGGAGTCGTTTAACTCCCTCCTCGTTGTTAAATTCAACCAATGAAATTCTTTCAAGCTGTTCTAAGAGCTTTGAGTTAATTTCTGGGACCTGCAAATGAATTGAACACAACTCTGACTGGACACTTCATATGATTGTATTCATTATCTTCATCTAGCTGCATGTCCTTTGCAAAGTTATGCTTTTGAGGAAGGAAGGAAGGAATAAGGTCTGCATCTTTTTCTTTTTAATCTCAGTAAGAGTTGATACCTACTTCCTTTGTTTCTCTTGTCAGTGTTTCTCTCAGTTTATCTTAAGGTTGGACTTCCTTTGTTTCTCTTGTCAGTGTTTCTCTCAGTTTATCTTAAGGTTGGACTTCCTTTGTTTCTCTTGTCAGTGTTTCTCTCAGTTTATCTTAAGGTTGGACTTCCTTTGTTTCTCTTGTCAGTGTTTCTCTCCGTTTATCTTAAGGTTGGACTTCCCTTGTTTCTCTTGTCAGTGTTTCTCTCCGTTTATCTTAAGGTTGGACTTCCCTTGTTTCTCTTGTCAGTTTTCTCTCAGTTTATCTTACGGTTGGCCCCTTTTCCTTTTCCCCAGTTGTTTTCAATTTGAGTGCTTTTTCTGTGGTTATTTCTTCTCGTTAATGGTTAACAGATGCAAACCTTCCCTTCTTGACTATTAAATGACACTGTTGATTGTGTGTGTCCATTTCTTTTATTACTGCACTAGTCTTGAGACTTGTTGGATCAGTTTTCCCATATGCTTGCACAACATGGAGCCTAACGGCAGAGCTACAGAAGAAAATAAAGCTATGGAGGTGAAATGTTATAAGGTTTTGGGCATCTCTTATTTAGATCATATCACAAATGTTATCACAAGGTTTTGAGCATCTCTTATTTAGATCGTATCACAAATGTTATCACAATGTTTTGAGCATCTCTTATTTAGATCATATCACAATGTTTTGAGCATCTCTTATTTAGATCGTATCACAAATGTTATCACAATGTTTTGAGCATCTCTTATTTAGATCGTATCACAAATGTTATCACAAGGTTTTGAGCATCTCTTATTTAGATCATATCACAAATGTTATCACAATGTTTTGGGCATCTCTTATTTAGATCGTATCACAAATGTTATCACAAGGTCTTGGACACCTTGTATTTAGATCGTGTTGTGAATGAAAAAGTTGGTACAAAAGGATACAACAATAAATCGGACTGCATGATCTCGTGATTATTGAGAAGAAATGTAAAATAAAATGGTTTGGCCATGTATCTCGATTGTCTGGCCTGCAATGAACTGTGAAAGGAGGAGGGAGAGGTAGATAGAAAAAGAGATGAAGAAGATAACATCAAAGATTTGACAGGCCTTGATTTCAGAGAGTCCCAAAGAATGACTGGAGATAAAGATAATTAGAGAAAGCTGAAGAGGTCTGTCAGTGGTGCCCCAATGGCCCCAGGGCTTTGGGATGAAGAGGAAGTCTTGAATTTATTCCTTTGTATGCAAAGCACGTGGCCATGCGGTTAAAACCACTGACTGAAAAGCTGACGTTCGGTGTTCGAAGCCCGTGGTAGACAAAAAGGATTTTTTTCTATCGGGAGTGAAATAAAAATCCTGAGTCGCACACGTCGTGGCGACTGCTTGACCAAGCGGCCTTTATCCCTCTGGTTCTATTGTTGCCCCCCGACATACACCAGCAATGGTACTATGTATCATAAAGATTGTTTTTTTTTTTTAAATGCAAAGTTATTTTTTTCTTCTGTAGGAACAAGTTTTAGAATGCACAATATGTCAATTTAGTAACACCACGGCTAAAACTAAGAATAGCAAAATGTTATATCTTGTCAACATTCCTGTATGGCTTAGAAACATGGACACTAGACAAGAAAACAGAAAATCATAGTCTTTGAAATGTGGATTTATAGAAGAATGGGAAGAATTGGATGGAAGGAGAAGAACACAAATGATGAATTCTTAAAACTAGAAATGAAACAAGAACTACTTAACATAATTCAAACAAGACAAATGAGATCAGACCAAGACTAACATGGACAAGTCAGCCAATGACAAAATGCACTATCAAATCAAGAGACAGAGGCAGACCAAGACTAACATGGATGAGTAACATCAAAAAATGGACAAGTCAGCCTATGACAACCTGCACTATCAAATCAAGAGACAGAGGCAGACCAAGATTAACATGGACAATATCAAAAAATGGACAAGTCAGCCTATGACAACCTGCACTATCAAATCAAGAGACAGAGGCAGACCAAGATTAACATGGACAATATCAAAAAATGGACAAGTCAGCCTATGACAACCTGCACTATCAAATCAAGAGACAGAGGCAGACCAAGATTAACATGGACAATATCAAAAAATGGACAAGTCAGCCTATGACAACCTGCACTATCAAATCAAGAGACAGAGGCAGACCAAGATTAACATGGACAATATCAAAAAATGGACAAGTCAACCTATGACAACCAGCACCATCAAATCAAGAGACAGAGGCAGACCAAGATTAACATGGACAATATCAAAGAGGGACAAGTCAACCTATGACAACCTGCACCATCAAATCAAGAGACAGAGGCAGACCAAGATTAACATGGACAATATCAAAAAATGGACAAGTCAGCCTATGACAACCTGCACTATCAAATCAAGAGACAGAGGCAGACCAAGATTAACATGGACAATATCAAAAAATGGACAAGTCAGCCTATGACAACCTGCACTATCAAATCAAGAGACAGAGGCAGACCAAGATTAACATGGACAATATCAAAAAATGGACAAGTCAACCTATGACAACCTGCACCATCAAATCAAGAGACAGAGGCAGACCAAGATTAACATGGACAATATCAAAAGATGGACAAGTCAACCTATGACAACCTGCACCATCAAATCAAGAGACAGAGGCAGACCAAGATTAACATGGACAATATCAAAAGATGGACAAGTCAACCTATGACAACCTGCACTATCAAATCAAGAGACAGAGGCAGACCAAGATTAACATGGACAATATCAAAAGATGGACAAGTCAACCTATGACAACCTGCACCATCAAAGCAAGAACGAAAGCAGAATGGTGCTCCCTGCTAACCAACCTTCGGTGCTGAGACGGTACTCAATGATGATGAATATGTTGATTTCATTCTCTATTTGTTCCACTGATTTACAAGCACACAGAGCATGCAGGGCTGATTCTAGTAAAAAAAAAATGGTAAAGAGCCCCATCACTCCAAGTGACGTATAGGGAATATGGTGTTAGTGACCATAAATTTTACAGACCTTCGGCATGTGATTTTTGGGGTAATGTGGTCAGTATTACGCCCGTGCTGCCTTACTTTTCCAGAAAAAAATCCGGTACCCATTTAAGGCTGGGTGAACCTGGAAGCTGTCGGCTGGGATCGAACTCTACCTCTTGTCCTTTGTAGTCCAGTTCACTAATCACTGAGCTATCGCGGCTTCTCTGATTCTAGTAACACAACAATATTAATTGGTGAAACAAAATATCGCTTTCATCATAATCTAGATGATATAGATATGTGTGGCCATAAAAATGATAAATCGTTGATCATAACTCTTCAAATACCTCTGGCAAATTGTTGCAATCAATGTGTTCCCAAGCTGGCTTGTCTGGTATCTGAAGAGATCACAGAGGGATATATTTGAAGCTCACATGACCACATAAACATGAAGATCAGCTGTTACACATCATCTATGTTACATATCTAAAAACTTACAATAATAACAGAAAGAAAAGTGTAAAAACTATACAATAACAGAAAGAAAAGTCTAAAAACTTACAATAATAACAGAAAGAAAAGTGTAAAAACTATACAATAACAGAAAGAAAAGTGTAAAAACTATACAATAATAACAGAAAAGAAAAGTGTAAAAAAAAACTATACAATAACAGAAAGAAAAGTCTAAAAACTTACAATAATAACAGAAAGAAATGTGTAAAAAAAACTATACAATAACAGAAAGAAAAGTGTAAAAACTATACAAAAATAACAGAAAGAAAAATGTAAAAACTATACAATAATAACAGAAAAGAAAAGTGTAAAAACTATACAATAATAACAGAAAGAAAAGTGTAAAAACTATACAATAATAACAGAAAGAAAAATGTAAAAACTATACAATAATAACAGAAAGAAAAGTGTAAAAACTATACAATAATAACAGAAAGAAAAGTGTAAAAACTATACAATAACAGAAAAAAAAAATGTAAAATCTATACAATAATAATAGAAAGAAAAGTGTAAAAAACTATACAATAACAGACAGAAAAGTGTAAAAACTATACAATAATAACAGAAAGAAAAGTGTAAAAACTATACAATAATAATAGAAAGAAAAGTGTAAAAAACTATACAATAACAGAAAGAAAAGTGTAAAAACTATACAATAATAACAGAAAGAAAAGTGTAAAAACTATACAATAATAGAAAGAAAAGTGTAAAAACTATACAATAACAGAAAGAAAAGTGTAAAAAACTATACAATAATAGAAAGAAAAGTGTAAAAAACTATACGATAATAACAGAAAGAAAAGTGTAAAAACTATACAATAACAGAAAGAAAAGTGTAAAAACTATACAATAACAGAAAGACAAGTGTAAAAACTATACAATAACAGAAAGAAAAATGTAAAAACTATACAATAATAACAGGAAAAAAAATGTAAAAACTATACAATAATAAAAGAAAGAAAAGTGTAAAAACTATACAATAACAGAAAGAAAAGAAAAGTGTAAAAACTATACAATAATAACAGAAAGAAAAGTGTAAAAACTATACAATAACAGAAAGAAAAATGTAAAAACTATACAATAACAGAAAGAAAAGTGTAAAAACTATACAATAACAGAAAGAAAAGTGTAAAAACTATACAATAACAGAAAGAAAAGTATAAAAACTATACAATAACAAAAAGAAAAGTGTAAAAACTAAATAATAACAGAAAGAAAAGTGTAAAAACTATACAATAATAACAGAAAGAAAAGTGTAAAAACTATATAATAATAACAGAAAGAAAAGTGTAAAAACTATACAATAATAACAGAAAGAAAAGTGTAAAAACTATACAATAATAACAGAAAAGAAAAGTGTAAAAACTATACAATAATAGAAAGAAAAGTGTAAAAACTATACAATAATAACAGAAAGAAAAATGTAAAAACTATACAATAATAACAGAAAGAAAAGTGTAAAAACTATACAATAATAATAGAAAGAAAAGTGTAAAAACTATACAATAACAGAAAGAAAAGTCTAAAAACTATACAATAATAACAGAAAGAAAAATGTAAAAACTATACAATAATAACAGAAAGAAAAGTGTAAAAACTATACAATAAAAGAAAGAAAAGTGTAAAAACTATACAATAACAGTAAAAACTATACAATAACAGAAAGAAAAGTGTAAAAACTATACAATAATAACAACAAATAACTTTAAAATTTACAACTGAACTTAGTAACAAGAATTGAACTCTAAAACTTTTTTTCCATAACTGATTTGATGTAACAGACAAGAGTATATAGTGTATGAGGCATTATTGGACTGGCACTCTAGTCTCGCTTGTAGTTATTCTACACCCAAAGGCTAGGCTTTGACTGGTTTAGCTAGACTCAAGTGCATTTATAAAAGTTCTTCATCTCAATTCTTACAACCGATCGTGATAACACCGGGGGTTATTCACTCCTTGGAGTCTGCTGTTTTTGAGGGCACCACTGACAGTGAATGAGTGGGGCATGGGGGCCTTGTTACCAAACTTTTAGTTGTGCCCCTTATTTTAGCACAGTAGGGCAAGGATGATCAAAGATCATTATACCTCGGTAAAATATAGTTCCTAAATATTTTTTAATACATCTGCAAAAACTTAAAACAGAAAGTAGGTATATTAATTTGACAATTTTATAAATTGTATGTTATTCTTTGGCGTCCTGACAGATTGGTTGGTAGCAAGCAATTTAGCAATCATGATAAGTCAATAGTTTGGTAAAGTATTAGTGTCTGTATTTGTATTGTTGGGTGCTGTTTTTTACTGTACAGCTTCTCTCTTGGCTGAATTTGCCAATATTGGAACGACAGATCCTACTGCAAAATGAACAAGATGTCATCTGATGCCTGGCCTCGTCTCACGTCTTCTTTCTTCTCCTGCGCCTTTTGTCTTCTGAATTTGATATCAACACTTACACTGCCATTACTGTGCCGTTTTTTATTTTTGTTCTACGATTTGCAGTCAGACTTTCCCAGCTGAGATTTCTTTCACTAGATAAACTGATAAAGAATTCCTCCAAGGAAGTCCTTCAAACTTCAAACAAACATCCTTATTATATTTCAGCACTGGTCTGCCTTTTGGTATCTTTCCGTCCCTAAGTTCTCCATACATAATAATTGAATATTTGATTATTTGTTTGGGAATACAAATGTTTGCCATTCTAATTCTTACCTTACACATTACCTCTTGTGATGATTATGTTTTAAATGATGTTTATTATAGTTAGTTATTATAAGTTATAGTTGTTATACCCAAAACCTGAAAACCCAGTCACCTCCTTTTTTGCCTACCTACACTTAACTAGAAGTAGAAGTGTTGGCATGATGGATGGGAGTTTGAACACTCATTAACAAAGTTCATAAATGCATAATTTTTACCTTTGATGAAAGCGAACACTGAACAACTTGTAAAACTCTGCTTCTAATCACCGGAGAGAGTAGAGAAAACATGATTGCGTCCAACAACGTCCCGGACTCCCGAACCAGACGTCAAAATTTTTCGTTTTCCCTAATATTACCGGCACACATTTAAACTACTTCCGCTTGGCTAGGACAATGTTACCTTTTCTTATTAAAGAGCTCTACCCGGTTGTCGTCTATTCTGGGATCATGTCCAAAGAAGAAGTTCTCGATGGAAAGAAAAAACGTCTCATAAAGACGGAAATGGCACCAGGAATCACTGAATCCAAAAAACACAAGCCTGACTTAATTGGCAGGGTATGTTTTAGAATATAGGAGTACTTGTACTAGTAAAAAATAACTAAAATTACAGTATTACAATTTACTCCGACTTACTCTTACTACAAATTAAAATTTACAACTTACTTACTACTACAGACTCTACACATACAGTTAGTTATACACTATATTACAGTACCTTACACAACGGACAGTGACAATTTTGTGCTGTAAATATATTGTGAACTTTAGAGTTCATTGCAGCAGGAGGTCGACGCCTGGGAGTCATGACCCAAGCGGAACCACTTCCCTTAGACTAGACTTAGACTTAGGTTAAGAAGATAATAAAGGCTGCTAAAGGACTGAATTGAAAACAGTTGTTGTTCGTAGATGGGGTCCATTCTGATGTTCAGATTGCCATACATACTGCTGCGAAGCTCTGCTGTAGTGTATAAAGAGTTTCCTATTACTGTAGTACATTCCATAGAGTAGACTCTGAGTAGATTATACATACAGTGTGACATACGGACTAAATAATATTGATTAATTATTGAAACTGAATGTGAAAGCAATAAAACTTCAAATTCCATTATCTGTTAAAATAAATCAAGGTGGTAAAGTCGGTTTGATAGAGTAGTGTCCCTTGATTAAACATTGCACTGTATTCGCTGGTTCTCAATCTGTCGTTAGAAGACCACTGATTCTAGAGCAAAGAGAAAACAATGAGAGGGTCAAGTCCTATGTTGCCGACACAACTTGTTCACAGTGGTGCCCATTTGATGCAAACTTTTACATCGTCCATCATCATTATCTAGTGCCGTCTCAGCATTAAAGATTGACTCTTGTAGGGAGGGAAAAGCAGCTCCCAATGGCACTAAAGATTTCCAACTTAAAAATAGTGACTCTCTGTTAGTGTTATATCTTATCACAGATGTCTGCTCCAAGTAGTGACTCTCTGTTAGTGTTATATCTTATCATTGATATCTGCTCTAAGTAGTGACTCTCTGTTAGTGTTATATTTTATCACAGATATCTGCTCAAAGTAGTGACTCTCTGTTAGTGTTATATCTTATCACAGATGTCTGCTCCAAGTAGTGACTCTCTGTTAGTGTTATATTTTATCACAGATGTCTGCTCCAAGTAGTGACTCTCTGTTAGTGTTATATCTTATCACAGATGTCTGCTCCAAGTAGTGACTCTCTGTTAGTGTTATATCTTATCACAGATGTCTGCTCCAAGTAGTGACTCTCTGTTAGTGTTATATTTTATCACAGATGTCTGCTCCAAGTAGTGACTCTCTGTTAGTGTTATATCTTATCACAGATGTCTGCTCCAAGTAGTGACTCTCTGTTAGTGTTATATCTTATCATTGATATCTGCTCTAAGTAGTGACTCTCTGTTAGTGTTATATTTTATCACAGATATCTGCTCAAAGTAGTGACTCTCTGTTAGTGTTATATCTTATCACAGATGTCTGCTCCAAGTAGTGACTCTCTGTTAGTGTTATATTTTATCACAGATGTCTGCTCCAAGTAGTGACTCTCTGTTAGTGTTATATCTTATCACAGATGTCTGCTCCAAGTAGTGACTCTCTGTTAGTGTTATATCTTATCATTGATATCTGCTCTAAGTAGTGACTCTCTGTTAGTGTTATATTTTATCACAGATATCTGCTCAAAGTAGTGACTCTCTGTTAGTGTTATATTTTATCACAGATATCTGCTCAAAGTAGTGACTCTCTGTTAGTGTTACATCTTATCACAGGTATCTGCTCTAAGTAGTGACTCTCTGTTAGTGTTATATTTTATCACAGATATCTGCTCAAAGTAGTGACTCTCTGTTAGTGTTATATTTTATCACTGATATCTGCTCAAAGTAGTGACTCTCTGTTAGTGTTATATCTTATCACTGATATCTGTTCTAAGTAGTGACTCTCTGTTAGTGTTAAATCTTATCACAGATATCTGCTCAAAGTAGTGACTCTCTGTTAGTGTTATATCTTATCACTGATATCTGCTCAAAGTAGTGACTCTCTGTTAGTGTTATATTTTATCACAGATGTCTGCTCCAAGTAGTGACTCTCTGTTAGTGTTATATCTTATCACAGATGTCTGCTCCAAGTAGTGACTCTCTGTTAGTGTTATATCTTATCATTGATATCTGCTCTAAGTAGTGACTCTCTGTTAGTGTTATATTTTATCACAGATATCTGCTCAAAGTAGTGACTCTCTGTTAGTGTTATATTTTATCACAGATATCTGCTCAAAGTAGTGACTCTCTGTTAGTGTTACATCTTATCACAGGTATCTGCTCTAAGTAGTGACTCTCTGTTAGTGTTATATTTTATCACAGATATCTGCTCAAAGTAGTGACTCTCTGTTAGTGTTATATTTTATCACTGATATCTGCTCAAAGTAGTGACTCTCTGTTAGTGTTATATCTTATCACTGATATCTGTTCTAAGTAGTGACTCTCTGTTAGTGTTAAATCTTATCACAGATATCTGCTCAAAGTAGTGACTCTCTGTTAGTGTTATATCTTATCACTGATATCTGCTCAAAGTAGTGACTCTCTGTTAGTGTTATATTTTATCACAGATGTCTGCTCCAAGTAGTGACTCTCTGTTAGTGTTATATCTTATCACAGATGTCTGCTCCAAGTAGTGACTCTCTGTTAGTGTTATATCTTATCATTGATATCTGCTCTAAGTAGTGACTCTCTGTTAGTGTTATATTTTATCACAGATATCTGCTCAAAGTAGTGACTCTCTGTTAGTGTTATATTTTATCACAGATATCTGCTCAAAGTAGTGACTCTCTGTTAGTGTTACATCTTATCACAGGTATCTGCTCTAAGTAGTGACTCTCTGTTAGTGTTATATTTTATCACAGATATCTGCTCAAAGTAGTGACTCTCTGTTAGTGTTATATTTTATCACTGATATCTGCTCAAAGTAGTGACTCTCTGTTAGTGTTATATCTTATCACAGATATCTGCTCTAAGTAGTGACTCTCTGTTAGTGTTATATTTTATCACAGATATCTGCTCTAAGTAGTGACTCTCTGTTAGTGTTATATCTTATCACTGATATCTGCTCTAAGTAGTGACTCTCTGTTAGTGTTATATCTTATCACAGATGTCTGCTCCAAGTAGTGACTCTCTGTTAGTGTTATATCTTATCATTGATATCTGCTCTAAGTAGTGACTCTCTGTTAGTGTTATATTTTATCACAGATATCTGCTCTAAGTATGCATGTCCCAATAGGTGAACCTGAAGTAGAGGTCGAATCCACCTGACACACCCCACAAAATCTTATAAATGTATTTTTGTAAAATCAATATTTTATATGTAATGTTCTTAATCTGTATTCTCATCATTATCATCTATTATCATGCCTGCTGGCATAGGTGATCATGTCTCTTCACAACTTTCAATCTTGACAGTTATTTAACATTTCTGTTGTTGGCCTTCTGCCAAGCCATTCTCTTAAGCTGTCTGGTATCTTTTCTCATAGCTTCCCTCTGTCTCTTCATCCTTCAATTTTCCCAGTTGTTACAATATATTCTAGTTGTTCTCTTCTCATAACATTTTGTCCAAAAAATGATGTTGTTTCTTCCTAATATTGGAAATTAGCTCTCTCTTTGCTTTGACCTCTTTTAGAAAGTGTTAATTTCTCTTCTTTGTTGTCCATGGTATTCTCAACATTCTTCTGTAAAACCACATTTTTACAACCTCCAGTGATCTTCTTGTCTGTTTCCTATTGTCCATGATTCACATCCATATGTTAAGATTGGTGCTACTTAACATATAAGAACTCTTTTTCTTGTTTCTATTGTCAAAATTGGATTGCACAGTATCTTCCTCATCTTTTTGGAAAGCATCTTTTGCCTGAGCCATTCTGCATCTCACCTCTGTTGTACATCTACCATCTCACCTCTGTTGTACATCTACCATCTCACCTCTGTTGTACATCTACCATCTCACCTCTGTTGTACATCTACCATCTCACCTCTGTTGTACATCTACTATCTGAGGCTAACAATGTTGCCAGGTTTTTAAATTCATTCATTTTATATTCTAACAAAATGTTATTTAGTTCAGCCAAAAATAATCTTTCAAAAAGACAATAATTTCTCAACATTTGATGCAGCAAGAGAGCCAGACTCCAAACTCAGAGGAAGATGAAGCCCAGCAGAGAGACCCCTACGATGACCTGCAGTCATTTCAAGCATCTTGTGATTTCCTCAAAAGTGCGATTAAGGAAATTAAAAAGTTGAAAAAATCGCATACAGATGTAAGTCCTTTTCCGGTACGTTGATGTTATTTTTTTGTTCCCATAAATAGGTTTGACTTATTTTACATTATGGTTTAGTAAATAATCTCCATCTCAACGTTGTGCTACCAAGGCCAGACCTGACTCTAGACTCAAGAACAATAAGAAATATAACCTCTACCGAGATTAAATTTGTTAGAAAAATGACAGGAAACAGCCTGAGAGGTAAGATCGGAAATGATGAACTGAGAAAAATGCTAGAAATAATTCCCGCCATAGAATGCATAAAGAAACAACAGATAAAATTATTTGACCTTTTAAAAAGCAGAAAGATCAAAACACAACACAATAAGCCTTCAATAAACATTACAAGAACATCAGACTTAAGGACCGACTATGAAAAAGATGGATCGATGGAATATTAGAAACATTCTAAAACATAACAGCAGCAGAGGCCAATAGAAAAGCAAAAGGCTGCATATTATATCTCCCCTTGACACTGAAAGGCAAATGAGGAAAGAAAGAAGTTTAGTAAATAATTTCACATCTTGTTTAGGAAAGATATTCTTCAATTTTATTATAAGAAATAATTTCACATCTTTCTAAAGAATTATCTTTAACTTTAACCTAATATTTGTGTTATTTTATTAATAGAATATTTCATACTATTTTTAGAAAAGGCTTGCTTTACATCATTGACATGTATGTGCGCATCATTCTATGAATATCTTATTTCACACTATTTTTACGTAAGGTAATGTTTTAATTTATTCTAGAATATATATATTTTTTTTAATTTTAGTGTAGGAAATAAATAACGTTTTCGGCCGTAGGACATATTCTATTTTACGTTAAAGCTATTTTTTTAACGTTGTTTTTTTTTTTTTACAGTTTTTTGTTTATATTATAATCTAGCCCTAGATTATGATCTTGAAATAGAAACCACCTTAAAGCTTATGACCAATAACAAGGCTGCTGGAGAGGATAAGTTAACAGCTGAGATCCTCAAGGCAATTGATAGCCATAATATAATACATCTCCAAAAAATGTTCAACATCATTTGGAAAACAGAGAAGACGCCTCATAAATGGAAAAAAGGAATCATTGTTAAGATCCCCAAAAAGGGCAATCTTAGAGATTGTAACAACTGGAGAGGCGTGACACTTTTGTCAGTTGCCTCAAAGTTATTCTGCAAAATCATCCTAAATAGAATACAGGATTCAATAGATACAGTAATGCGTGAAGAACAGGCTGGGTTTAGAAAAGGGAGAAGCTGTCTTGACCACATTTTCACTCTACGACTTATATTGGAGGAACACATTGAAAAGCAAAAACCTTTTGTACTTAACTTCATCAACTTCAAAAAAGCATTTGATAGTATTCATAGAGATTCTTTGTGGAAAATTCTGAAGCAATATGGTTTACCATAGAAAATCATAAATATTATCAAAGACATGTATGATGGTTACACATGTGCAGTTCGAACAGAGGAAGGACTGAGCGAATGTTTCCCAATAGAAACTGGGGTTAAACAAGGATGTATTTTATCGCCCTTGTTATTTGGAATTGTTATGGACTTCATAATGAAGAAATGCTGCACTGGTAATAAAGGCATCGAATGGATACAAGGAGACCATTTGGAGGACCTCGACTTTGCTGATGACATAGTTCTCATCAGCAGTCAGATAAAAACGATGCAGGAAAACACAAATGAACTATCATCAATAGCCAGCAAAATTGGGCTTGAGATCAATCATGAAAAGACTAAAGTCATGAAAAGTTTAATTCCAACAAGTGACAAAATATACATGGAAAACAAACCAGTAGAAGAGATCGATCAGTTTATCTATCTTGGAAGTCACATTGATCGAGAAGGGGATACAAGTAAAGAAATTAGAATCAGAATGGCTAAAGCAGCAATGTCTTTCAGAAGCCTTGAAAAGTTGTGGAAATCAAAACTTATCAGGACAAACACAAAACTTAGGCTATTCAAATCAAATGTACTATCAACCCTTACGTATGCGTGTGAAAGCTGGAAAACAACAAGAGATATAGAAACAAAGTTGAACGCATTCGAAAATAAATGTCTAAGGAAAATACTTGGTATAGCATGGAACGAATTCAAAACAAACGAGGAAATTAGAGAAATTGCCAATCAACCACTAATATCTTCAGTAATAAAGAAAAGACGATGGTCATACGTTGGACATGTGATGAGAAGAGATAATAACCGAATAGCAAAGCAAGCCCTCATATGGGAAACAACAGGTAAAAGAAAAAGAGGAAGACCCAGGGAGACACTGAGAAGTACATTGATGAGAGAGGCAAGAGCAGCAGGGATCAGCTCCCTCAATGAGATAGAACTGCTTGCACAGAACAGAGACAGATGGCGAGATTTGATAAAATATCTTTAAAAGAAAACTGCTAGAACAAAAAATTAATATAGGAGAAGGTGTATCTTGGTCTACGCCCTATGGGCCGGTTACGGCTCGAAAGGTCAATAGATAGTAAAATGATGACCTCAAAATACAATTTTTTGGAATTCGGCAGTTTGCAGCGGGTAAACATTCTCTTCCCCCTCCCCTCCCTCCCTCTATACCTTCCTAATTATTACTTCTGGTGACCTCAGAGTGTTGGATTTATTTCCTTTCATGTTGGATCAAACACCAATGTGTGTTTCATAAAAAGTATAATGCTATTGGGAAAACGCTGCTGTGTTTTTTTTATATAAATTTTGCCAATTTTCAAGAAATTTCTTTTTTTTTTCGGGGGGGGGGGGGGGGGGGGGGGGGGCTAAATTGCTTCGATTGTCAGTGAAACATGTAACAAATCTTTGTAACATGGGACAGGCAGCAAACGATGCTAAGAGGAAACTGAACATACGGGCTGGGCTGACAGCCAACGTGTGAATAGACAAAGTAACACCTCCAGGGTATCAGACCATAAATTGAACCTAAGCCAAGAGATCCGATATTACATCCGATCCCCATGTCTCTACTTGTGTAAACACACAGCTGTGTGGCAAACGTTCAAAGAAAATACAAATTTCCAAACTCCAAATGTAACATTTAGTGGTCGTAGCTGATACAAGCGTATCATAGACATGACTGACATGTAGATATCATAATCTAGAGCTAGGAATGTTTTATTTTTACATTTTTTTGTGGGAAAAGTATTATTTTAATTTCAGTAAATTAAAAAAAACAGGGGAAAAAACTGGTAGCATTTGAAATGTGGATTTATTGAAAAAATGGGAAGAAATGGGTGGGCAGAGAAGAAAACAAATAATAAAGTTTTAAAAGAGCTGGAAATAAATAAAGAAATATTGAACACAATTTGAAGAAACGAATAAACTATTGTTGGACACATAAAGGATCACAGTATGATGTAGAGGCAGACACAGGCTGGGCTGGGCTGACAATATCAAGAGATGAACAGGAAAATCTATGACAGCATGTGTCATCAAGGCAAGAGATGAACAAGAAAATCTATGACAGCATGTGTCATCAAGGCAAGAGATGAACAAGAAAATCTATGACAGCATGTGTCATCAAGGCAAGAGATGAACAAGAAAATCTATGACAGCATGTGTCATCAAGGCAAGAGATGAACAGGAAAATCTATGACAGCATGTGTCATCAAGGCAAGAGATGAACAAGAAAATCTATGACAGCATGTGTCATCAAGGCAAGAGATGAACAGGAAAATCTACGACAGCATGTGTCATCAAGGCAAGAGATGAACAAGAAAATCTACGACAGCATGTGTCATCAAGGCAAGAGATGAACAGGAAAATCTATGACAGCATGTGTCATCAAGGCAAGAGATGAACAGGAAAATCTATGACAGCATGTGTCATCAAGGCAAGAGATGAACAAGAAAATCTATGACAGCATGTGTCATCAAGGCAAGAGATGAACAGGAAAATCTATGACAACATGTGTCATCAAGGCAAGAGATGAACAAGAAAATCTATGACAGCATGTGTCATCAAGGCAAGAGATGAACAGGAAAATCTATGACAGCATGTGTCATCAAGGCAAGAGATGAACAAGAAAATCTATGACAGCATGTGTCATCAAGGCAAGAGACTGAGTGGAAATTGCGATTCGTGGTAGTTGATCTTCGATGCTGATTCAATACGTGATAGCGATTCTATTAATTCTCTGAACTTCGATCGGAGCATAGGGCACTTACATGAGATCTCTACCCAATCCAGTCTGGAGCAAACATGGACAACTCTTGCATTTCATTGTGTATGGTTCATCTCCATGTCTGTCTTTCTTTGTTTGCCTGGTGGTGTCATGTTAATGTTAGGTGCAGATGCCTGGTTGTGGTAGTGATTATTTCATGTTATTTTCCTGAATTTTATTTCAAATTTTGGTTGGAGATTATTACACAATGAATAAATGTTTTTATTTCACACTCATCGAGAAAAGGTTTTATTTCTCTTTCAGACATCCTCAGAAATTAGCTCCATCAGAACAGATGCCACGATTCATTTCATTCACATGAAGAAGTTGAACAGATTGGCCCATTTTAGGTGTCGGAAAGTGAGGGAAATTACCAATGAAGTAAGATGTTTTTCCTTGCTATGTATTGTTAACCCATTTACAATCATGGAGCAGATAATTTGGAGGGGGGCGGGGAATTTTTGCCTCATCGTATGTTGTCGTTCTCGTTTTCTGAGGAATGCTGTATGTAGGCCGAAACGTCAGAATTCTGTTGTGTTTCTTTTTTTGTAAAGCTGTCACCATACCTTATAGTGCACCCCACTACTGGCTCCTTGCTACCAGCTTTACAGCAGCGCCACATTTATTTGCACGCCCCCCTTTACAATCATGTCCATGCTGCACAACCATCAGGTCGAAATTAGAGATGCTGGGAGACACCGGGGAATAACTAATCAACACAGAACTGGAGTTGTCAGCCTGTACACTTTTATGGACATGTCCAGTGTGAAATATGAATGTCAACTTTTATGGACATGTCCAGTGTGAAATATGAATGTCAACTTTTATGGACATGTCCAGTGTGAAATATGAATGTCAACTTTTATGGACATGTCCAGTGTGAAATATGAATGTCAACTTTTATGGACATGTCCAGTGTGAAATATGAATGTCAACTTTTATGGACATGTCCAGTGTGAAATATGAATGTCAACTTTTATGGACATGTCCAGTGTGAAATATGAATGTCAACTTTTATGGACATGTCCAGTGTGAAATATGAATGTTCCGTCAACTAAACTCAACCACTTTACAATTGATATGTTCAGTTCTCTTTGAAACATATCAGAGAGCTGGAACCTAGATAGGGATAGAGGCATCAAGAACGTATAGAAATGCAAAGCTGCTGTAAAACTGATGATAATAAAGAACATTTTTAAGACAGGAAAAAGTGGTATGTAACAGTTTTATGTAGGTGAGAAATAAAACAAAAAGTAAAACTATGTTTCGGCAAAGAAGGCCTTCAGCTGGAACAACAAACATGGATTCTTAAAACAAACTCCAAACCTAGATAGCTGTTCTCCTGTGTCAGGATCAACAAACATGGATTCTTAAAACAAACTTTGGAACCTAGATAGTTGTTCTCCTGTGTCAGCATCAACAAACAACACAACTGTTGTTTGTTTGCGTCGCCAGCTTTATATCTCTAGTAAAGTCCTGAGTGATTGAATTTTGCATGAATGTCACTTTTTCCTATTTTCCACACTGGCAGCCATATGCTCACATATCCCCTGCCATACAGGCAGATATTCTCCAACTTCAGGTGTGCTCTCATTTTTATCGTTGAAAGTTTTGTTTTTGATACATTTTTTCCTATTAGTTTTGCCCGGGCAGTGGCTATTTTTGGCTTCCTCTTTTCAATTTCCAACTGCTGGGGGTTTTAAACATGTGCAGAGTGCACATGGAACGTCCTGTTTTTCACAATTGTCCGAGAGGGCTAGACATTGAATGTCAGAAAGGTGGGGGGGTTGGAAAGCTGAAGAAATCACAGATTCAATTATTTTTTAAAATTTAATTTCCACCACCTGTGAAAAGAAACAAACCCAGGACCTACTTGTCCAGAGACCGGCATCTTACCTCTAGACCATCCACCCTTCCAACAGAACTGATCCAGGCCTTACTCTATACCCCAGCAGTGCCCCTGGAGCAGACTAACCAGTCTGGTTAAACAAAAAGATATTTGCTTGCTTGCTTGCGTTCGCACGATGACTAAAGGAGTGTAGCTTTTCATCATTCGCCCTTTAAAAAAGGACGTTAAGTGGGCGTGTCTGCATTGTGTTGTGGTTTGCAGTATAACTGTGATATTTGCGCCTTTCGGCCCAACACATCCGACTTCAGCATGCAAAAAAGGTATTTAAAATGGGCAGCAACCCACAGCACATCGAAGACCACTTGGCATTTTTTTAATTGTGGACACTGAAGAAGAGAAATCTATCTTTCGTTTGCCTGAAGTATTGTCTATATCTGCAATGTCATTTCCTGTATAAATTTTACTGTCTTTTGTAATTCTTGCAGTGGCCCTTATAGTTTTGTCTGTAGTGTTGTATCTATGGGCCAATGGATTTTCCTCAGTCTACTATATTCAGTGCAGTCTTGAAGTATGTGTTCAGCAGTCTGTGGCGCCTGTCCACATGTACAAGTAGTTGATGTGCTGATCTTGAATTTTGTATACATATGACTATGGAGTCGATTGTGTCCTGTTCTGAGGCGTATAATGATAACTTGTTCAAATCTATTCATATTATGAAAGGCATCCTGATTTGGGGCTTGTGGTCCTCTGATTGATTTGATTATCAAGAAGAGAAATGATTTGGAAGATGCAGAAGATGATGATGCTGTCCTGTGATAAATTTGTAATTTGTCAATCTGAGGTGAAGGATTTAAGAAAAAAATACTTAAGCATATGCTCTAACATTTAACACTTCGTGGTTAACAGCAACAACCTTCAATAAACACTTTGTTGACTATAACATTTTAAAACATCATCATCGAGTGCCGTCTCCACAACGAAGGTTGGCTACCATGGATCGCCTTTCCACTCTGTTTCTAGCTTTGATGGTGCAGGTTGTCATAGATTGACTTGTCCATCTTTTGATGTTACTCGTCCATGTTAGTCTTGGTCTGCCTCTGCCTCTTTTACCTAGTATTTTCCCTTCCAGTATTACTTTTAGTAGACTGTTGTGTCTTTTAACATGCCCCAAAAATTTCACTTGTCTTGTCTTAATTGTATTTAGTAGTTTTCTTTTTATTTTTAGTTGTTTTAAAACTTCATTGTTTGTTTTCTTTTCCTTCCATCCAATTCTACCTATTCTTCTATAAATCCACATTTCAAAGGCTTCAATTTTCTGTTCTGTTTTCTTGCCTAGTGTCCATGTTTCTGCACCATACAGGAATATTGAGAAGATGTAACATTTTGCTATTCTTAGTTTCAGCCCTGCTGTTAATTGTTTTGATGTTAGTATGTTCTTCATGGCATTAAAATTACTTTTTGCCATTCCTATTCTTTTGTTTATTTCAGTTGTACATTTTTCATCACTGGTTATAGTATGTCCAAGGTAGTTGTAGTTCTGAACTGTCTCCAGATGTATTCTAAAATTCTGCAATTTAAAACACTTGATTAATAATAAACAACATGGCTGATGATAATCTTTAATAAACACTTGAATGGCAATAATTTTGGATAAACTCATGATTGACAAAAAAACTTTGATAAAAACACTTGATTGACATTATAAACACACTTGATTGACATTATAAACACACTTGATGACAGGCCAAGTACAAAATTGACCAGTGTCATCTCCAGCTACAGAACCTGTTGTACGAAGCCATGCATCTAGACAAGGAGATAACCAAATGCATGGAGTTCAAGTAGGTCACTTTCTCTTTCACAGTTCTCTGTTTTCATGTCAAAGTGCCATTTTAGTTCTTAATCTTGGAAATTTTGCGTCGTAGGAAAAAATTTGCATCGTAGTTGTCGTTAGTCGAAGACCCCGGTATCCTTGCAAATGAATTAAAATCCATAATTGCTCAACCGCCTGTGCCAGAGAAATCACCCAAATTAACATCTCATCTTGTTGAAGGACCCAAACAAAGAAAGACAGCTGCAGTCCCTATCATAGCAAACACAGCACACATCAAAAGACATATGGCGTATCAGCACTGAAAGTGAATGTAGCTGAACTGTCCTTCATTATATGATATCAGCATTCATCGTAAGCAATTGGAATATCGAAACACAATACTGATGAAAAACACAGCTCACTGTGTGCACAAAGCACTAAACTCAATAGCTCCGGCAGCAGGCCAGACTTGGAAAATGAGGAAACTGCAACAAGGAACACTTTTCAGACAGACCTCAATGGTTCTTGCCACCTATCCGCCATATAGAAGTTTAATTTTGCATCATTTATGAAGTATAGTTCATTCCTCACATTCTTAAAGCTAACATTTTTTGGAAGTGGTTTCAATTTGTGACATGGCACACAAAAAGTAAAATTTGTTTGCTGAAGTGAACACTTATGTGTGAATGATAATTTACACTGAAGTGAACACTTATGTGTGAATGATAATTTACACTGAAGTGAACGCTTATGTGTGAATGATAATTTACACTGAAGTGAACACTTATGTGTGAATGATAATTTACACTGAAGTGAACACTTATGTGCGAATGATAATTTACACTGAAGTGAACACTTATGTGCGAATGATAATTTACACTGAAGTGAACACTTATGTTATGTACAGGGAGACACTGAGAAGAACATTGATGAGAGAGGCAAGAGCAGCAGGAGTCGGCTCCCTCAATGAGATAGAACTGCTTGCACAGAACAGAGACAGATGGCGAGATTTGATAAAATATCTTTAAAAGAAAACTGCTAGAACAAAAAATCCATATAGGAGAAGGTGTATCTTGGTCTACGCCCTATGGGCCGGTTACGACTCGAAAGGTCAATAGATAGAAAGGTCAATAGAACACTTATGTGTGAATGATAATTTACACTGAAGTGAGCACTTATGTGTGAATGATAATTTACACTGAAGTGAACACTTATGTGCGAATGATAATTTACACTGAAGTGAACACTTATGTGCGAATGATAATTTACACTGAAGCGAACACTTATGTGTGAATGATAATTTACACTGAAGTGAGCACTTATGTGTGAATGATAATTTACACTGAAGTGAACACTTATGTGTGAATGATAATGCACTAGTTAGTTTCAAACAAACAGATCAATAATTGTCAAATCTCTTGGGGTCTGCATTATTCAGTTTTCAACCACAAATGTTATACAATTTTAGATACAACTTTTTCTTGCCAGATTAACAAAATCTTTCCTACCCATGTTTGTATCAAACCTTTCCTACCCATGTTTATGTCAAACCTTTCTTACACATGTTTGTGTCAAACCTTTCATACCCATGTTTGTGGCAAACCTTTCATACCCATGTTTGCATCAAATTTTCATACCCATGTTTGTGTCAAACCTTTCATACCCATGTTTGTGTCAAACCTTTCTTACCCATGTTTGTGTCAGACCTTTCTTGCCCATGTTTGTGTCAAACCTTTCATACCCATGTTTGCATCAAACCTTTCATATCCATGTTTGTGTCAAACCTTTCATACCCATGTTTGTGTCAAACCTTTCCTACCCATGTTTGTGTCAAACCTTTCTTACCCATGTTTGTGTCAAACCTTTCTTACCCATGTTTGTGTCAAACCTTTCATACCCATGTTTGTGTCAAACCTTTCATATCCATGTTTGTGTCAAACCTTTTATACCCATGTTTTATATAAATCTTCCCTTCTCTTTGATCTACTTCTCTAATGATTTTCTTCATTTTGATTTACTCCTCTATGGATTTTCTTATTTTTTGAGTTATTTTTCTATTGATTTTTTTCTGTTTGACCTACTACTCTATTGATCTTCTTCTCTTTTCTCTAATGATTTTCTTCTCTTTGATCTACTTCTCTAATGATTTTCTTATTTTTGATCTACTCAATAGATTTTTTTTTTTTTTCCTACTCCTCTATGGATCTTCTTCTCTTTGATCCACTCTAATGATTTTTTTCTCTTTGATTTACTTTTCTATTGATTTTCTTCTTTTTGATCTACTCCTCTATTGATCTTCTTCTCTCTGAGTTACCTCTATTGCCATTCTTCTGTGTCTTCAGATCTAAAGATGAGGAGATCGAGCTGGTTTCCCTAGAAGATTTCTACAAGCGTGCCCCTCAGACAATCTCAAACCCAGTAAGTTAATTTTGTTTCACTTTATTCTGAGATTCAAGTAACAATTTTCTCGACAGCATTTCACTCATTTAATGGGTCTGCCAGCATGTTTTTGAGAGGGCTTCTTCAGTGTTAATCTTTTAGCTCTTTCCGTACGTTTCGATGCACTGTATGTCATGCCAATTTCAGTCGCATAAATTTAGCCGCAGAGTGTGTCAGTCTTGAATTGATTAGTGCAAGCCGTCATCAAACCATATTCTTTTTACATCTTGGTATTCTTCATCTTCTTCTTTCTCTTTTCAGCTACCTGTGGAGCATAAGTAAAAAAAAAAGTAAAGTACCCCCGTCACGCCAAGTGGCGTATAGGGAAATATGGTGTTAGTGATCCAATATTTTACAGACCTTCAGCACATGATTTTTGGGGTAATGTGGTCGGTATTACGCCCGTGCTGCTTTACTTTCCCAGAAAAAAAGTCTGGTACCCATTTAAGGCTGGGTGAACCCGGAAGCCGTCGTTAGGATCAAACCCTACCCCTTGTCCTTTGTAGTCCAGTTCACTAACCACTGAGCTATCGCGGCTCCCTTTGTGGAGCATAAGTCTTCAACAAACACTTTCAGCTCCCTGTGGAGCATGGTTCTTCAACAAACACTTTCAGCTTCCTGTGGAGCATAGGTCTTCAACAAACACTTTCCAAGCCGTTCTGTTTCTTGTCATTCTTTTAAGATCATTCCATGTCTTCCCTATCACCTTCATTTGTGCTTCTGTCTGTCTTCTCCAAGAATATTTTGGTCTTCCTCTTTGTCTTTTTCCTTGGGGATTCCAAAAAATGGGCCTGTTGTGTATTGCTCTCAGTTGGTTTCCACAATGTTTGTCCTATCCAGCGCCACCGCCTTTGCTGTATCTCATTGTCCACTATTATTTGACTGGTACTTTTCTATAGAGTTCTATGTTTTTGATTTTGTCCTGCCATTTCCATCCTTTTGTTCTGCGCAAGCATCCATTAATGAAGGTCTGTATCTTCATGATTGTCATTTTTGTTGTTCTCCATGTTTCACAGCCATATAATAGCACTCACTTAACATTGGAGTTGAAATTTGTTTATTTTTGTATACAACCTAATTTCTTTGGATTTCCTTATGTTTCCTAGTGCAATGAAGGCCTCTCCTGCTTTTAGACAAATATGTACGAGGTCAAAAAGAAAACAGTAAATTCACCATCCAGGAAAGATATGGGCTGTCTGTCATACGACAATTCTATCTATCTATCTATTGACCTTTCGAGCCATAGCCAGCCCATAGGACGTAGACTAAGATATTCCTTCTCTTATCTGAATTTTTATTCTAGCAGTTTTCAGTTCTTTTAAAGATATTTTATCAAATCTCGCCATTTGTCTCTGTTCTGTGCAAGCAGCTCTATCTCATTGAGGGAGCCGATTCATTCTACAATCACTTGTTATAAAATCGGCTCGCTGTGATTAATATACTCACATTGACCTTGAATCATAATTCTGTTTCAGGGAGTGACTAAAGGAGATGTACATCAACAAATGTTGGCCAGGTTGGAGTGGGAGCTGGAACAACGGAAACAGTGAGTTCTCTTTTCTTTCTTCACATCGCCTAGTTTTCAAAATAACGAAATTACCACATTTTTAAAATTACTGCATCAAAATATAAATTCTTGCAAATGTAACACTTTGCCATGGTCAAACATTCTCCCCCCCCCCCCTCGTGTACCTTCCTAATTACTGCTTCCAGTGACCCCTGAGTGTTGGATTTTTTTGGTGACATCATCATCATCGAGTGCCGTGTCCACATCAAAGGTTGGCTACCATGGATCGCCATTCCACTCTGTCTCTAGCTTTGATGGTGCAGGTTGTCATAGCTTGACTTGTCAATCTTTTGATGTTACTTGTCCATGTTAGTCTTGTTCTGCCTCTGTCTCTTGCTTTGATAGTGCAGGTTGTTATAGGTTGACATGTCCATCTTTTGATGTTTCTCATCCGTGTTAGTCTTGGTCTGCCTCTTTTACCTTGTATTTTCCCTTCCAATATTACTTTTAATAGGCCGTTGTGTCTTTTAACATGGCCCAAAAATTTCATTTGTCTTGTTCTAATTGTGTTTCGTAGTTCTCTTTTCATTTTTAGTTGTTTTAAAACTTCATCGTTTGTTTTCTTTTCCTTCCATCCAATTCCACCTATTCTATATATCCACATTTCAAAGGCTTCAATTTTCTGTTCTGTTTACTTGTCTAATGTCCATGTTTCTGCACCATACAGGAATATTGAGAAGATGTAAAACATTTTGCTATTCTCAGTTTGTGAGATACAATTTTGTATAATGCGCACAAAAATAAAATCACCAATTTTCAAGAAATAGGTCGTGTTTCTTTTTCAGCTGTGACTAGGGAAATTTCCTGAGCCGTCGGCTGTCATCAAGCAGCCATTTGTGACTCAGGAAACACAGTGAATGAGGTAGCCGAACATACTGATGGACTTGTGGCGCCCATATTGATAGACAATGTAACACGTCTGGTCCAAGCGGTCAAATTCAGATTATAAATCAACCTGAGAACAGAAATCCAAGCTCTTGTGTATGTCATAGTAACACACAGATGTGTGTCAAAAAGTTCAAAGAAAATACTATTTTTAGGGCTCCTAATGTTGCAATAGATGGGTATTGTAATCTAGGTTTAACCTATGACATCACTTCTGTCTATGTAACCTATAACATTACTTCTGTCTATGTAGTCTATGTCATCACTTCTGTTTATGTAACCTATAACATCACTTCTGTCTATGTAACCTTTAACATCACTTCTGTCTATGTAACCTTTATCATCACTTCTGTCTATGTAGCCTATAACATCACTTCTGTCTATGTAATCTATAACATCACTTCTGTCTATACAAGGTAACTTTTCATGTCTATATGATTAATTGTTTTCTACTACACTAGACTTGCATCCAAACTGACTGAGACCAAATCAGAAAAAGAGAAAATAGTCCAAGAAATTAAGTCAAAACAGGATTACCTGGACACTTTGCAGCCCAAACTGGCAGCTATTCTCCAGGTCAGTTGCACTGTTTTTGTACGCACATTTGTGTAATGTTTGAAAGTCTTTCTGCTCTTAATTTACTTTACCTCTACTCCGAGTTTGTTTAGATCACTTTATGTCTCTGTGGTTTCTGTTTTCTGTGTGTTTAATGAAAATATCCATACATGAAACACATATGAAAAACATGAAACATACATGAAACGCATGAAAACATCAAACATACATGAAAACGTGAAACACTATGAAAAACATGAAACATACAGGAAAAACATGAGACACTCATGGAAACTTGAAAAATATATGAAAAACATGAAATATACATGAAAAACATGAAACATCTTTGAAAAACATGAAATATACATGATAAACATGAAACATCTTTGAAAAACATGAAATATACATGAAAAACATGAAATATACATGAAAAACATGAAACATCTTTGAAAAACATGAAATATACATGAAAACATCCAACTACAGAGCAAAATGGGAGAGCCTAATATGAGAGGATAAATGTGTTCAATGAGACATGAATTCATCGTGATAACTCAAGCTTGACAACTAGTGTAGACCACAATATTATACATTTCTCCTATTTGTGATGCTACGCTATCTGGCAAGAGCAGTAGAATAAAAGAAAAGAAAATCCCATTTTGGTGTTTCAGGATCATTGCCGTTTGGTTATTTGTATTGTTTATGCCTCCCACAGAGACCAACACAAAAAGGGAGCTCCTAAAAAACATCAGAAAGAGAGATCGCGGACGACAAAGAGAGAAAATACTAGATAGCTTGGTGTCATGGCATGGAAAACAGTCAACAACAGAATTGATACGGTGTACTGTGGTTAGAGAATTGTTATAAGACATGATCTTCTGCACCAACTAGTATGTTTATTTTCTGGTTTCAATCTGTTTATCAAATCTGCCATTTGCCAAAATGGATATTTGATTGTCATTAACAGGCAACACGGCCTGTACAAGACTACCTGGACATGCCCTATGACAGCATCAAAGAGGAGCACCAGAAAGCTCAACATCTTCCCCTGCCGCTCTATGTTCTCTACATGCAGACATCTGCGTACAAGGAGTCTTGTGGTGAGATTTGTTTGTATTACCTCCCCTGTTTTCCTTCTATTTTTCCCTGCCGCTCTATGTTCTCTACATGCAGACATCTGCATACAAGGAGTCTTGTGGTGAGATTTGTTTGTTTTACCTCCCCTGTTTTCCTTCTATTTTTCCCTGCCGCTCTATGTTCTCTACATGCAGACATCTGCATACAAGGAGTTTTGTGGTGAGATTTGTTTGTATTAGTAAAGTAAAAAGTAAAGTATCCCCGTCACGCCAAGTGGCGTATAGGGAATATGGTGTTAGTGACTATAAATTTTACAGACCTTCAGCACGTGATTTTTGGGGTAATGTGGTCGGTATTACGCCCATGCCGCTTCACTTTCCCAGAAAAAAATCCGGTACCCATTTAGAGCTGGATGAACCCGGAAGCCGTCGGTTGGGATCGAACCCTACCCCTTGTCCTTTGTAGTCCATTTCACTAACTACTGAGCTATCGTGGCTCCCATTTGTTTGTATTACCTCCCCTATTTTCCCTCCATCTTCCTGGTATTGAGAAGCTAAAAGTCTGAAACATTTGTTAGATTTGGCAGGGGTGATCACCCCATGTTTTTGCCATGACCCATTCATCAGCCACTCTTCTCTGCTGTTGGATTTTATGATTTGTTTGACAGAGCTTAATGGGACGGCATTGTTTGACAGAGCTTAATGGGACGGCGTTGTTTGACAGAGCTTAATGGGATGGCGTTGTTTGACAGAGCTTAATGGGACGGCGTTGTTTGACAGAGCTTAATGGGATGACTTTGTTTGACAGAGCTTAATGGGACGGCTTTGTTTGACATAGCTTAATGGGACGGCGTTGTTTGACAGAGCTTAATGGGATGGCTTTGTTTGACAGAGCTTAATGGGACGGTGTTGTTTGACAGAGCTTAATGGGACGGCATTGTTTGACAGAGCTTAATGGGACGGCGTTGTTTGACAGAGCTTAATGGGACGGCGATGTTTGACAGAGCTTAATGGGATGGCGTTGTTTGACAGAGCTTAATGGGACGGCGTTGTTTGACAGAGCTTAATGGGACGGCGGTGTGAAACTGTCTATAACACTACCTGTATGTGGTGAGGAACAAACAGTATGCATATGACTGTATGTATGTGCTGACTGACGTGTGCTAGATTATCGTACATGCTTCCCTGTTTTGACTGGATGAGTATGGCCTACTTCCAACAACGTCCCCATTATTTGAGGAGTATTTTTTTCAGCGTTGGGTACATTCTATTGCTTCCTTATGTTGGCTTTCGCTATTTCAAGATGATGTTATGTTTTTCTTTGCGCATTGGAACAAATACTTGTAGCTACACTTGTCTGCATTATCAGACATGTTTGCAATCTCATTTTCTTCTTCTTAATGTTTGTCTGTTAAATGAGCATGGATGTGTTGTGTTGCTATTTTACGGTCATCATCATCATCATGTGCCTTGCCGGTTTAGGCGTAGGTGATCATGTCCCTCCACAATCTTCTATCTACAGTGCATCGTATCAGTTCTGTTGTTGACCGTTTTCCATGCCATGACACCAAGCTATCCAGTATTTTCTCTCTTTGTTGTCCGTGATCTCTCTTTCCTTGTATTTTGCCAGTTGTAACCAAGTATTCCAACTTTCCTCTTCTCATGATGTGCCTGAAAAATGTTGATTGCTTCTTTCTGATGTTTTTTAAAAGCCCCCTTTTTGTGTTGGACTCTTTGAGAACTTCCTCATTGGTCTTTTTAGCTGTCCATGGAACTTTCAACATTCTTCTGAGAAATCCCATCTCTGTGGCGGTAGAAATTTTACGGTAGAACTGCAATATCTTCACCTTTCAGCCAAGACATCCATCTTCGGCATGAATGAATAGATTTCTTCTACCTTTCAGCTCACTGTGGAGCATAGGTCTTCAACAAACACTTTCCAAGTCGTTCTGTTTCTTGCCATTCTTTTAAGATCATTCCATGTCTTCCCCATCATCTTCATTTCTGCTTCTGTCTGTCTTCTCCAAGAATTTCTTAGTCTTCCTCTTTGCCTTTTCCCCTGGGGATTCCTAAAAAGGGCCTGTTGTGTAATACTCTCAGTTGGCTTCCGTAGTGTGTGTCCTATCCAGCGCCATCATCTTCGCTGTATCTCTTTATCCACTGGTATTTGTCTGGTACATTTCCATAATTCAATGTTAGTGATTTTGCTTGGATGGAAATGGCAGGACAATGAGTAGATTTACTGAACAATTTTTTCCAGACAGCAGCCATTTTTTTTGCCTGTTCTTTTCAACTTGTAAACTGCCAGGGGTTTTTTAATTTGTGTGATTGGATACGAGACCTCATGTTTTTCGCCATTTTCTGAGACAGATCACACTCTACCCAGACTGGAATAGTGTAAAGCCATGAGGAAACCATGGATTTGATTTTTTTTTTACTTTGCACCGCCTATAGTGGGAATCGAACAAGCGACCTTATTGTCTATAGACTGACGTCATACTCTTAAACAACCTTTTTTGAAATCTAAAAATTATTATTTGTTCTATTTTGCTGAGCTGGTAAAGGTAGTTGCATAGCAATTACCACAGGTTAATAAAGTGTGTGTTGGTACATTCTGACTGACTGTTATTTGTCCATATCCTGTCTTGTTATGCTCTCATCTAACACTTGCTTGTATACAATCTTGTTTCTATTATTTGAGACGTCATGATTTTAATGCTTCGTTTGTTTTGCCTTCACTTTTACAATAACACCTATCCCCCATCCATTCTTTCAGACAAGTACTTGAAGACATCCATCGTGGGAGACGTGGATGCAGCAAAATCACTCATGACATTCACCTATGAGCCAGGTGGGTGTGTACCTTGTCCTTTTGAATTTACCTAAAAATGGGAAACAATGAAATGTAAAGTGAAAAGATTGAAGCTGTGTCTATCATCACAGATCAACACCCAATCTAAATAGACACTAAAAAGAACAGTTATAAGAGAGGCAAAATTGACAGGCATAGACTCATTAGATAAGATCGAACATCTTGCCCAGAATAGAGATGGGTGTCGAAAAACACTTTGAGCCCTATGTAACGTCTAGCAGGGCTGGAAGGATCAAGATATCTTCTCCATTCTTCAAATGGTATAACAAAATGAGAAATGAAGATCTCTGGGAAAGAACAAATCAGGGGCCAATTGAGTAAGAGATTATGAACAGAAAATGGAGATGGATTGAACATACATTAAGAAAGCCTGATGTCAGCATAGCGAGACAAGCAATGTCATGGAACCCACAGTGGAAGAGTAAATAAGGAAGGTCTAGAAATGGATGGAGA
Source organism: Megaustenia siamemsis (assembly GCA_032433765.1). Classification (NCBI taxonomy): domain Eukaryota; kingdom Metazoa; phylum Mollusca; class Gastropoda; order Stylommatophora; family Ariophantidae; genus Megaustenia; species Megaustenia siamemsis. The sequence continues at coordinate 2,139,737 of JAVIAB010000026.1, read as the reverse complement.
TTGACATCTACTACAATAATGCCCAATGAGAAAGTTCTTGTAGCCATTACTGGAACCATACCATAAGCTGTATGGAGATGTCACCAGCCTTGAGCTGACCAGTGCTTTCTTTGAACTTATTTTACCCTAGATTACGATACCTATATGTAACTCTCCCAGTTATGATTCTTTAGTAAAAATTACTACCACTTAAATGTAACATTAGGTGCTCTAAAAATAGTAATTTCTCTGAACTTTTGACACTGTCCCATACATTCATGCTACACAAAATATGGGGACTCAAATTCCTGGCACAGGTTGATTTGTGACTTGAGTTTCACCCCAAGGACCGGATGTGTTACAATGTCCATCGGTACGGTCGCTGTAAGTCTGTTCAGTGACCACACAGTTTTATTCACGGTGTTTCCTGAGTCACAAAGGATTGTTTGATGTCTGCAAATGATCGAGGAATTTCCCTAGTCACAGCGTAAAAAAAATTAGCGGTGGGGGAAACGACCAATTTTTTCTTGAAAATTTGTGATTTTTCAGCATTACATGATGTATCTCTCACAAAAATATTTTTTTCCGTCCAACATCAACGGAAACAAATCTAACACTCGGGGGTTACCAGAAGTAGTCATTAGGAATGTACGCCGAGGGGGGAATGTTTGAACACGGAAAAATTTCAAATTTTGAGAAATGTGTTTTGATGCAGTAAATTTTACTGCGGTATCATAATCTTCTCCTGTGTGTTACCGGGGCCTGATTATGAAGGAAGTAAAGAATAGTGACACTGTAACCTTCCAGGCATGTCATAAGAGGCGACTAAGGAGGTTGATCGATGGCTTGACAAGCTGTCATTGTAGAAATCATTGTTAATGAAACAGATTTTAGAAGCAGTGATCTCTGCAATATGTGCCATTTTGGCACGCAAGGTTTCTGTTTTTTGAGATTGTGGTTCTGCCCTATGTGCCGTCTTCGGCTCGAAAGGACGATAGGTAGATAGATCATAATCTTGGGTTCATTTTTATGTCTAGAAGTGTAGAGCTACAACTACCTGGGACATACTATAACCAGTGATGGAAAATGCAAAATTGAAATAAACAAAAGAATCGGTATGGCAAAAAGTAATTTTAATGCCATGAAAAATATACTAACAACAAAATAAATATCAACAGGGCTGGAACTAAGAATGGCAAAATGTTACATCTTCTCAATATTCCTGTATGGTGCAGAAATATGGACATTAGGCAAGAAAACAGAACAGAAAATTGAAGCCTTTGAAATGTGGATTTATAGAAGAATAGATAGAATTAGATGGAAACAAAAGATAACAAACGATAAAGTTTTAAAACAACTGAAAATAAAAAGAGAACTACTAAATACAATTAAGACAAGACAAATGAAATTTTTGGGACATGTTAAAAGACACAACAGCCTACTAAAAGTAATATTGGAAGGAAAAATACAAGGTAAAAGAGGCAGAGGCAGACCAAGACTAACATGGACAAGTAGCATCAAAAGATGGACAAGTCAATCTATGACAGCCTGCACCATCAAAGCAAGAAACAGAGTAGAATGGCGATCCATGGTAGCCAACCTTCGTTGCAGAGAGGGCACTCGATGATGATGAGAAGTGTTGTCATGACCAGGACAAGCTGTATGGAGATGCCACAAACCTTGAGCTGACAAAAGCTTTCTTTGAATTTATTAATATTGACCTCTAAAGTATACTAAGATGTTAATTGGTAATGGCCGTTAATTATTTTTTGTTATCGCTACTTTGTGTGTTGCTTTCAAACAACTGGTTCTGTGTGTTGCTTTCAAACAACTGGTTCTGTGTGTTGCTTTCAAACAACTGGTTCTGTGTGTTGCGTTTCAACAATTGGTTCTGTGTGTTACTTTTAAACTGGTTCTGTGTGTTGCCTTTAAACTGGTTCTGTGTGTTACTTTTAAACTGGTTCTGTGTGTTGCCTTTAAACTGGTTCTGTGTGTTGCTCTCAAACTGCTTCTGTGTGTCTCCTACAGATGAAGAGTCTGATAGTGACCAGGAGGAACAAGAGAAAGGAGAGTCTGTAAGTAAAGTCCTTTAGGACAATGGTCCTCAACACAGTGCCCGAGGAAGTCCTAGTCCCATTTCATCGAGTCATGTCATTTATTGTCCGGCATTCAGTTGAACGAAAGATTGAGAGAAAGAAAAAAAAAAGAAAGGATAAAGCAAACACTGATGTTTTTTTTCATTCCCAGTTAATAGAAGTCTAGTGACAAACGACAATTCGTAGACAGTAGAAATAGACTCAAGATGCAACAAAGCTTGCCAAATCATTGGACAGCTATCACCACTATTGTCCAACAAGGAAATAACTCTAGAGGCAAAACAGGCACTCTACAATACAATCTTCATCCCAACATTGTGCTACCAATGCCAGTCCTGGACCTTAGATATAAGAAAAATAACCTCAACTGAGATGAAATGTGTTAGACCAATGACAGGAAGCAGCCTGAGAGATAAGATCAGAAATGAAGAACTGAGAAAAAAGGTAGGAATAACCCCCGCCATAGAATATATAAAAAAAACAACAGGTAAAATGGTTTGGCCACGTGACAAGGCAGAAAGATCAAAACACAACGAGCCTTCAATAAACGTTGCGAGAACATAAGGCCCAAGGCCGACCACGAAAAAATGATTTGATGGATTTCTGGAAACACTAGAAAACATAACAGCAGCAGAGGTGAACAGAGGAGCAAAAAACCGCAAATTATATCTCCCCTCGACGCTGAAAGGCAGATGAGGAAGAAAAGAAGAAGAAGAAGCGAATAGAAACAGTAACCATTGGCATAATGTGGTTAGAACAGAGCAGATTCGGCGGTTGAAATGAGCCTTGATACTGTATTTTGAAAGGCTTGAGTTGAGGTGAATGCCAATTAATTGACATAAATCATATGTCCCACATTTTGAACATCTAGCAGAAAAGATGCTATGCCAAAAATCTCTTTAGTTATTGTTATTGAGTTGTAAGTAGGCCATCATTATTGCACTTCGAACATGTCCATAAGTGCTCAGATCCCCTCCTCAGCAATTCTCGCAGTGTCCTGCGACTGACAACTCCAGTTCTGTGTTGGTTGATTAGTCTTCTTACACGCCCACTAAGTTTCTCATTTCTGGCTGTGCCCATCTTCTGAATACTTACTGTCGTCATAATTAATTGGTCGCTGAACGTCGATGCTGTGGATGGTCTAGACTCACGTGCACTCATTCAGTCGCACGGTCTGGAACCCATTTCCACATTATAGACTGGCTAACTGCAGTCAATTAGCTCTACGGCACGTGGCTACACCGTGAGCGTTTGATTTTCATTGTTTAGAAGTGAAATTATGCTTCGTTGGCAACGGACTGGTGAAAACACAGCGCCATCTTGGCCGCACCAAAAAGCGTGACCTAAAATCTCATTAATTCAGCGTAATTCTTTCTTGTTTAATACTCATTTTTCTGTTTATCTTCAGAGGGTATGTAATTTTGTTGTTGATGAAATACAGTACGTTTTATTGAATTTTTGTGTAAATGGAAACATAATAACCATGAGATAAGCAAAACGCTGTTGTATAGATATGGGTAGCCTTTGTTAACATTCTATCTATCTTTTGTTCGCCTGAAGGATTGTCTTTATCTGCTAAGTCATTTCCCATAATCAAATTCATTTGGATACTGGCGCCTGCGATATTTTTGGAAAATTTCCAGTGCTCCCATAGGCCCAAAATGGATGAGAACCCTGCTCTAGGATGTCATTGTGTTGGAGATTAATGACATAATATGACATGGGAGTTTATGACTGATAATATAAGTGTTGAGATGTTGACATGGGAGTTTAAGACTGACAATATAAGTGTTGAGATGTTGACATGGGAGTTTAAGACTGACAATATAAGTGTTGAGATGATGTGGGATGCCATCAAGGTTGTGGCAGTTGGAAACTGTCATATTAGTTGAATGTGGGTGTTGGTCACTTGGGACTTGCATTAAAAAATATGGCAAGACCCTGTGATATTGAAGCTAAATGACAAGACTGTGTCATTAGATGACTGATGACATCTGATTTATTTCAAGACCTGCAGTATTAAGGTTAAATGACAAAAATTTTGTCATTTAAATTAAAATCTCAAGGGCGTAGATGATTGCACTCCTGTAGCTGCCCACTTTAACTCGAGTGGCCATCACGGTATAGCCGATGTCTGGATCACGGGCTTAGTATCATGCTCTTCTGATCACCATAGTCGTCTCACTCTTGAGCACCGTCTGATCGCTCGCTGGGTTGCCTCACCCCTCGTGGCATCAATGTATCCCAGTCCCTCTGAGGACCCATCTTCCTCTGTACCCTTCTCCCACCCCTACTCTTCTTCTCATCTCATATTTATGCTCATCTGCTCCTTGTCTTCACCCCTATCCTTCTGTACCCTTCCATCTCCCCCCTTCTTTATCTTTTCTGCGTATTACCTTTTTATCCTTCTCCTCCTCATCGCTTTCTCCATTTCCCCTCTTCCTTTCCTCTCCAGGCACTCCTGCCAGCGTATTATTCTCTGTGTATCCCCTCCGCTTCTCATCCTATCTTTTACCTGTCCTCCTCTGTTGTATACTCCTCTTTGTATATATATACCTAGTATCCTCCTGAGTCTCTCCATTCCCTACTTCTTTTCCTCACTGGGCCCTACCTCTTTCGTTCCTTCTTTCTTTCACTTCCTCTCCTCATATTCCCCATTCCGGACTCTCTCAGTCCTCTTCATTTCTCTTCCTCCCCCCCCCCCCCCCTCCCTTCTTGTTAGGCCCCGTTATTTCTTGTTACCTTATATCCCCCCCCCCCACCCTTTTTTTCTTGTACGACATTAGCTGTAGAAGCTGTTGTTTGGGTTTCTAGTTCTTTCTTCAGGTGTATGAACTCTGGTCAGTCATAGCCTCGTTTCCATTTTCCCGCCTCGGGAGGTCCTTTTGTAGTCATTCTTTCGTTGGGTTCCCGGCGGATTAACCAATCGTTCAAGCTAAGTGATTCCGTATTTTGTATTTTATATTTTAATTATACATATATTCTCATATTCTTTCTATATTCTTATCTTAGCTCTCTTCTTTTTTTATTTTTTCATCATCCTACTTTTTTCTTTTCTATCCTCTTCTTCTGATCATGTATTTATAGATAATTGTGTTTCATCGTTTGTTTTCGTTGTCCTTGAACTCTGAAAAAGGCCCCTGGCCGAAACGTCAGTATTGTGTTGTGTTCCTCCCTGGTGAAGCTGTCTTCATACCTTGGAGTGTTCTACACTCCTCACCACTGGCCTAAAATCTCAAGGGTTTGCTATAATCTTTAAAACTGTTGATAATTTGCTGTCGTTGTAATACGCATTAACATATTTCTTGACCTCTACTAGAAACGACGTCGAAAATCAAGTGAAGCTCGCAGCCTGGAGGCCAAGAATCGGGTGCTGAAGAAACATCCATTGTCTGTAGTACTTGACATTAGCAGCAAAGGTATGACTTTGTTTCTGATTTTTTTTCTAGTTCTTGTTTTTACACGTCCAGATGAGCCGAAATTGCTTTCTTCATAATGTTCACCCGTTACGTGGGTGTAGGTGCGTTGTATCACAAGTTTGTGGCTAAGCCGTAATACCTGCATCTTTTGGCCTGGCACATCCATCTTCAGTGTGAGTAGATTTTTGGTTTAAAATTTTGCGTGGACAGTTGCCATTTTTGGTCTATTCTTTCAACCTTTAATGTGAGCAGTTTTTGTCATGCTCTCTGGTATTTACTGTAAACATACCTCGTCCCCTGAAATGATTCGCTGATTTATCGCCTTGAAAGTTTCTCTCCGTGAAAAAAAAAATCACAAATAAACAACAGAAAAAAAACAATAGACAACCCAAAGATGGATCGAAACCATACTCCTCGACACAGTGCCTTAGCAAACAATGTAGCTTTAGATTGCTTAGTTGGTCATGTGCTCTAGCATTTGTTTCCCCTGGCAAAGCACTGTGTCGAGGAGTACGGATTTGAATCTGCTATGGACTGTCTATTGTTCTGTGGATTTTTATGATGTTGATTGGGATTTTTCTTAGTGTTGTAAACATAGTTCCTTCCCCTGAAATGATTCGCCACCCTAGACCACCCAGTCCCCCTAAGATGAAATATCAGAGACCAGGGAAATGAAATAGTTGATCAGATATTAAAATATGGCTGCTGTCTCTGGGACATATAAAGTCATGAATCATCCATGCGACATAAAAAATTGGTGGGACAAATCTAAGAAACAAGTGCAGAGCCTTAAATGGGGGACAGACAAATAATTGCAATGCTTACAGTTGTAATCCAACAACTCCTGTTCTTTGTTTGGCGTGACCACGCTTGTTTCTATCCCGTGAAGCCTAGCGTACCAGTCATTCCGATGATTTCCATCATGCAGGACAGATATATTATTGACTTTTTTCTGTTTACGTTTCACTCTTTAGTTTCGAGCTCCTCCTCATTTTCTAATCTTATGATTTTATATATCTCTACACCCATCCTACCTCCCCTCACGTAGCACATATCTCCCTCTCTTTTCTTATCTTACCATCTGATTTCTCCTCTCTCTGTCTACCTCTCCCTATGCTTGATCATCTGACATGTAGTTATAGATAATTGTACTTCACCGTTTGTTGTCGTTGTCCCTGTATTCCGAAGAAGGCCACAGGCTGAAACGTCAGTATTGTGTTGTGTTCCTTCCTTGTAAAGCAGTCACCATACCTTGGAGTGTTTATCACACCCCCACCACTGGCACAGAGCCTTAAATACTTGAGCAGAAAAATTTACATCAGAAATAAAAAGCACATGCCTGCTAGTGTAAAAAAAAAAAGTAAAGTACCCCCGTCACACCAAGTGACGTATAGGGAATATGGTGTTAGTGACCATCAGTTTTACAGACCTTTGGCACATGATTTTTGGGGTAATGTGGTCGGTATTACGCCCGTGCTGCTTTACTTTCCCATTAAAAAATCCGGTACCCATTAAAGGCTGGGTGAACCCGGAAGCTGTCGGTTGGGATCGAACCCTACCCCTTGCCCTTTGTAGTCCAGTTCACTAATCACTGAACTATCATGGTGACTCCCTCCTGCTAGTATGGAAAATAGAAAAAAGTGATAAACACACAAAGTTCAGTCCCTTGGTACTTCAATAGAGATATAATGTGAGCACATGCAAACAATCTATGAAGTCTTCATAAGAATCTAACTTCCTCCCACAGATAAGTGCAGATAAGAAAAGAAAGAAAGTTATAATGAACGTCAATATTGATGTAACAACCCAGTGGGTCAAAGGTTATGAAGAGCTAAACAACTGTTTTAATGTATTTATCTTGCTCTAGATGGTGCTGACCTTCAGCTGACGTTCAACTATCTGCTGGCCTTGAACATCATCACTGTCAATGTCAAGGTCACTCAAGATCCAGGCGTTACTCCCAGCTCCATCACTGGAGGGTGAGCCAATACCAGTTTTTTTTTTTTTTTTTTTTTTTTTTGGGGGGGGGGTGTTAACTATATTGAGAGTTCTTGGAATTTGAAACTCAATGTGACCTTAACCTTCCTTGATCACTCCTCTTCTATTGTTGGTGTAGCTGGTCTCTTTGCAGGTCTGCCATCTCTTTCATTCCCTTGTTACTTCTCAGTAAAGTCATTTCTTCTTTTCCCTGTGGAGCATAGGTCTTCAACAAACACTCTCAGCTCCCTGTGGAGCATAGGACTTCAACAGACACTTTCAGTTCCCTGTGGAGCATAGGTCTTCAACAAACACTTTCAGCTCCCTGTGGGGTATAGGTCTTTAACAAACACTTTAAGCTCCCTGTGGGGCATATGTCTTCAACAAACACTTTCAGCTCCCTGTGGGGCAAAGGTCTTCAACAAACACTTTCAGCTCCCTGTGGGGTATAGGTCTTTAACAAACACTTTCAGCTCCCTGTAGCATAGGTCTTCAACAAACACTTTCAACTCCCTGTGGAGCATAGGTCTTCAACAAACACTTTCTAGGACATTCTGTTTCTTGTCATCTGTTCTTTTAAGATCATTCCATGTCATCCCCATCATCTGTTTCCGCCTGTCTTCTCCAAGAATGTTTTGATTTTTCCCTTTATCTTTTCCCTTATGGATACTAAAAAAAAAAGCTTGTCGTATAATACTCTCTGTTGACTTACGCACTGTGTGTCCTATCCAGTACCATCGTCTTTATTGTATCTGTTTTGTCCTCTGGAATTTAATTGGAACTTTCCTGTAGTTCTAAGTTAATGCTTTTGTCCTGCCATTTTCTTCCTTTTATTCTGCACAAGCATCCATCAATGAAGGTAAGATAGTCACTTAATGACTTTGATATATCTTGTTAAGCTCTAAAGTATTTAATGACTTTGATATATCTTGTTAAGCTCTAAAGTATTTAATGACTTTGATATATCTTGTTAAGCTCTAAAGTATTTAATGACTTTGATATATCTTGTTAAGCTCTAAAGTATTTAATGACTTTGATATATCTTGTTAAGCTCTAAAGTATTTAATGACTTTGATATATCTTGTTAAGCTCTAAAGTATTTAATGACTTTGATATATCTTGTTAAGCTCTAAAGTATTTAATGACTTTGATATATCTTGTTAAGCTCTAAAGTCCTCACTTTAGTTGTCCTTACTGCAAGTCTCTCATTTCTTTAATTGCACAGCTGCTGGCTTTAATGTTAAAAAAATAACAATTTAGTTCAAATCTTATAATTTGGCAACATTTTAATGATTAAGATACTCTTTGTTTACTACATTCTGCTTGGACTAAACTTGTTATTTTGTGGGGGTGGTTCCAATTTGTGTTCTTAACTCTTTCCGTACGTTTCACCACACTGTGCGCCATGCTGATTTCGGCTGCGTACATTTCGCCACATAGTGCCTCGCTCTCAGTTTGATTAGTGTGGACCGTCATCAGACCATGTTCTTTTTACATGTCTTGTATCATCTTGGTATTTATTAAATTTAATACCTTTTTTAATTATCTAAAATTTCATATATCATATGTTAGATACATATAAATATGTAGATTGATTCTAAAACCATGAGAAATTTTGTCGCTTCTGTTGCATTGATAAAAAGCTTCTGTACTACGGAAAGATTTAATTAATTTATGTTTTATCATCATCATCAGTTACCATACCTGCTGGCATAGGTGATCATGTCTCTCCACAACTTTCGATCTCGACAGTTATTTATCATTTCTGTTGTTGACCTTCTGCCGAGCCATTCTCTTAAGCTGTCTGGTATATTTATTCTCTTTGCTTCCCTCTATCTCTTCGTCCTTCAATTTTCCCAGTTGTTACAATATATTCCAGCTCTTCCCTTCTCATTACATGGCCAAAGATGATGATTGTTTCTTCTTAATATTTTATATTAGCTCTCTCTTTGCTTTGGCCTCTTTCAGAAAGTTTTCATTACTCTTCTTAGCTGTCCATGGTATTCTCAACATTCTTCTGTAAAACCACATTTCTACAGCCTCCAGTGATTTTCTTGTCTGTTGTTTCTAAGTCCATGATTCACATCCATATGTTAAGACTGGCTCTACATAACACCTAAGAACATTTTTTCTCACTTCTGTTGTCAAAAATGGATTACACAGTATCTTCCTCAACAACATATATCATCATCATCAAGTACTGGGCCTGCTGGCGAAGGTGATCATGTCTCTCCACAACTTTCGATCACAACAGTTATTTATCATTTCTGTTGTTGACCTTCTGCCGAGCCATTCTCTTAAGCTGTCAATTATCTTTTCTCTTTGCTTCCCTCTATCTCTTCGTCCCTCAATTTTCCCAGTTGTTACAATATATTCCAGCTGTTCTCTTCTCATTACATGGCCAAAAAATGATGATTGTTTCTTCCTAATATTGGAAATTAGCTCTCTTTTTGCTTTGGCTCTTTCAGAACCTCTTCATTACTCTTCTTAGCTGTCCATGGTACTTTCAACATTCTTCTGTAAAACCACATTTCTACATATATAACAACATATATAAAGACACTTAAAGACTAAAAATAATGTTAAAAATTATAAATAAGCAATGAGTAATAGATATAGGAATTGACAATAGTACAATGTGTTGTAGCAGTAAAACTGGGTAAAAACAAGAACAGAGGAAAATAGGTGAAATAGTTGGATTACAGCTGTGCTAACCTTTGGTCCACAGAGACATGCTGTCTCCAGATCTGATCTTAGATGAACTCTACCCAAACGACCACGGTAATGACTCCCCAAACATGGCCAACCATTTTGAGCTCAAGAGACATGGGTATGTACAAACAAAATTCCATTCACTGATTTTACTTTTGTTACATTTTGTACAGTTTAATCTTTTTTTACAATTTACAATCTTTAATCTTCTACCTAACGGTGTGCTACCAATCACAGATGTGGACTAAAAAACAATTTTAAAAATAACTCCTTCCGATATGAAATGTGTTACTCGAATGACAGGAAACAGCCTGGTATCTTTATATCTATCTGTTGTCCTTTCGAGCTGAAGACGGCACAACGGGCAGAACCACAATCTCAAAAACAGAAACCTTGCGTGCCAAAATGGCACATATTGCGGAGATCACTGCTTCTAAAATCTATGGCTCTGTTTCCATAACAATACTTTTTACAATGACAGCTTGTCAAGCCATCGATCAACCTCCTTAGTTGCCTCTTACGACATGCCTGGAAGGTCACAGTATACCCAGCCTTAAATGGGTACTAGAATTTTCTGGGAGAGTAGGACAGCTTGGCATGACATCAGCCGCATCATATGTTATGTAAATGTGCCGTAAACCATTGAAAAATGTGGACACTTATTACCATATTCCCAGTAAGCCTTGAGGCCCTTTACTATATCCTCTCACTCCCCCCAATACTTTTTACAATTTAAATTCATTCTTTCAGATCTTTTGTAGTCTAAAGATCTGTAACACGAGATATGGGAACCTGTTGGATATTAAAGAGAAATAAATCCACAAAACCTAATTTAGCTCTGCTGAATGTACACGGAACCTCAATTATTATTATTTATTTTTTTTTGCTGTTATCCAAGAAGGCTAGACATCGGATCTCACTACCCAGAGAGGGCTAGACATCGGATCTCACTACCCAGAGAGGGCTAGACATCGAATCTCACTACCCAGAGAGGGCTAGACATCAGATCTCACTACCCAGAGAGGGCTAGACATCGAATCTCACTACCCAGAGAGGGCTAGACATTGGATCTCACTACCCAGAGAGGGCTAGACATTGGATCTCACTACCCAGAGAGGGCTAGACATCGGATCTCACTACCCAGAGAGGGCTAGACATCGGATCTCACTACCCAGAGAGGGCTAGTTATCAGATCTCACTACCCAGAGAGGGCTAGACATCGGATCTCACTACCCAGAGAGGGCTAGTTATCAGATCTCACTACCCAGAGAGGGCTAGACATCGGATCTCACTACCCAGAGAGGGCTAGTCATCAGATCTCACTACCCAGAGAGGGCTAGTTATCAGATCTCACTACCCAGAGAGGGCTAGTCATCAGATCTCACTACCCAGAGAGGGCTAGTCATCAGATCTCACTACCCAGAGAGGGCTAGTCATCGGATCTCACCACCCAGAGATGAGGGGAGGATAAAGCCATGAAGAAACCATGGTTTTGATTTTTGAAAAATTCTCACTGCCTAAGGTTGGAATTGAACCCGGCACCTTATATCCAGCGGTCGATGTTTTACCCTAGACTACACATCCCACTTTAGTACACATAATTTCCTGTATCAAAAATTAATTCAACTGACAGGCCTTTGTTTTATCTACTCCCACCCAGACTGCAGGAGATATCCAGTTACATTAACATCATTGGACGTCCATATCTGTGGTGTCAGTGGATGGGAGGGCTTCAGTTCCTCAGTCGAGGTCTCGACAAAGAAGACGGTGTCTTCAGAAGTGACGGTGACGGAGAAGGCAGTATATCCAAAATGGTTTCTGTACGAACAAGGCATAGCATAAGTGCCGCCAACATGCAGAAAACAATATGTCTTCTCCGGGAACGTATAAAAGCCAGGATTTGTTTGCTGCAGCTCTTATCATCCTTGGGTAACGTATGACCAAACTGCTATTTAGAGGAAGTTTTTTTTAGGTGCTCGCAATTTGGTGTCGGCCGAAATATATATATCATCATCAAGTGCCTTGCTTGCTGGTGTAGGTGATTATGTCTATCCATAACTTTTGATCTCGACATTTATTTATCATTTCGGTTGTTGACCTTCTGTCAAGCCATTCTCTTAAGCTGTCTGGTATCTTTTCTCTTTGCTTCCCTCTATCTCTTTGTCCCTCAATATTTCCAGTTGTCACAATATATTCCAGCTGGTCCCTTCTCATTGCTTGGCCAAAAAATTATGATTGTTTCTTCCTAATATTTGAAGTTATCCTTCGCCTCTTTCAGAACGTTTTCATTACTCTTCTTAGATGTCCATGGTATTCTATATATATATAATATATATAAATAACATATAATATATATATGTTATTTATGTCTTTACAGATATTTCAAAGCAGGCTGTTGTAGTAATATTTCTTGGAAGTTGCTTTGTTTACCTATAGTAAAAAGTAAAGTACCCCCAAGTGGCGTAAGGGAATATGGTGTTAGTGACCATCAATTTTACAGACCTTCAGCATATGATTTTTGGGGTAATGTGGTCGGTATTACGTCCGTGCCGCTTTACTTTCCCAGAAAAAAAATCAGGTACCCATTAAAGGCTGGGTGAACCCAGAGCCATCAGGATCGAACCCTACCTCTTGTCCTTTGTAGTCCAGTTCACTAACCACTGAGCTATCACGGCTCCCTAAAGTTCTGGCTTATTAGCGCCTTATGCCACCTGCTTCTGTGTTCTAAATGCTCTTAGACGGTTACACTTCCTACTATCACCCTACACTTACAGGTGACTTATCTAGACTTTCTCGAACTCACATTTGATCTATATCTGTGTTTGGAATCTCCACCTAAACTGAACTTCTCTCCACCACCTAAACTGGACTTCTCTCCACCACCTAAACTGGACTTGTCTTTCCATCTCCCCAGCCGTTTAAGTACTTCGTATTCCAACCAATCACAAATCAGCTAAATCATCACTCAGCCAACCAATCAAATCAATCTCACCATCTTAAGACAACTCACTCTATAGTTTCTCATCATTCATTTATCGCACGAGATTTTTCCAATCTCCACTCACCACTATCAACCACCCCGTGCCACTCTCTCAACTCACGGCGGTTCTCAAATCTCACATTACCTTCAATGGTTCTCCCATTGCCTTTCCCCTATAAATAAAAAGTAAAGTACCCCCGTCACGCCAAGTGGCATATAGGGAATATGGTGGCCTCAATGAGATAGAGCTGCTTGCACAGAACAGAGACAAATGGCGAGATTTGATAAAATATCTTTATGTTATCTTTAAAATGATGATTGTTTCTTCCTAATATTTGAAGTTATCTTTCGCCTCTTTCAGAACGTTTTCATTACTCTTCTTAGCTGTCCATATATATAATATATATAAATAACATTTAATATATATATGTTATTTATGTCTTTACAGATATTTCAAAGCAGGCTGTTGTAGTAATATTAAAAAAGTAAAGTACCACCATCACGCCAAGTGGCGTATAGGGAATATGGTGTTAGTGACCATCAATTTTACAGACCTTTGGCACATGATTTTTGGAGTAATGTGGTCGGTATTACGCCCATGCCGCTTTACTTTCCCAGAAAAAAAATCCGGAACCCATTAAAGGCTGGGTGAACCGGAAGCTGTTGGTTGGGATCGAACCCTACCTCTTGTCCTTTGTAGTTCAGTTCACTAACCTCTGTGCTATCATGTCTTTACCCTATACCCAACTAAATCTATTTCCTTACATCTCCTGGCTACATTGTCTATCTTTAGTATTATGTGCACAGCTGTTTGCTTTTATCACAAAGTACCATTTTAGTTTTTACTTTTGGAAGTTTTGCAGTATCTATATAGGTGGGGATGCATTGAAGCTTGTACACTCTGTTCAATCTTAAAACTGGCTCCTACCGCAATTGTTAAATAATACATGTGATTACTTTTAGGCTATCAGAACTGTGTCCTTGCTGAGGCTAATGTTAAATAATACATTTGATTACTTTAAGGCTATCAGAACTGTGTCCTTGCTGAGGCTAATGTTAGATAATACATTTGATTACTTTAAGGCTATCAGAATTGTGTCATTGCTGAGGCTAATGTTAGATAATACATTTGATTACTTTTAGGCTATCAGAACAGTGTCCTTGCTGAGGCTAATGTTAGATAATACATTTGATTACTTTTAGGCTATCAGAACAGTGTCCTTGCTGAGGCTAATGTTAGATAATACATTTGATTACTTTTAGGCTATCAGAACTGTGTCCTTGCTGAGGCTAATGTTAGATAATACATTTGATTACTTTAAGGCTATCAGAACAGTGTCCTTGCTGAGGCTAATGTTAGATAATACATTTGATTACTTTTAGGCTATCAGAACTGTGTCCTTGCTGAGGCTAATGTTAAATAATACATTTGATTACTTTTAGGCTATCAGAACTGTGTCCTTGCTGAGGCTAATGTTAGATAATACATTTGATTACTTTTAGGCTATCAGAACTGTGTCCTTGCTGAGGCTAATGTTAGATAATACATTTGATTACATTAGGCTATCAGAACAGTGTCCTTGCTGAGGCTAATGTTAGATAATACATTTGATTACTTTTAGGCTATCAGAACTGTGTCCTTGCTGAGGCTAATGTTAGATAATAAATCTATTACTTTTAGGCTATCAGAACTGTGTCCTTACTGAGGCTAATGTTAGATAATAAATCTATTACTTTTAGGCTATCAGAACTGTGTCCTTACTGAGGCTAATGTTAGATAATAAATCTATTACTTTTAGGCTATCAGAACTGTGTCCTTACTGAGGCTAATGTTAGATAATAAATCTATTACTTTTAAGTCATCAGAACTGGCTCCTTGTTGAGAGCCAGTGTTAAATAATGAATCTATTACTGTTATAATTTGTGTTATTTTGTCAGAAAGAGGCATCATTCCCTTGTCTGTGGACTCCAGCAAAATGTTCCCAGCTAAGATCAATGCCCAGCTGACTTCATGGCGGCGCTCCACCTTCCAAGACATCCAGGTCTTGGCCCATGCAGAGAGGTTCGTTAAGGCTGGCATTGTGAAGGAGTCTGATCTCATCTTTACAGCCATTTCTGACAGGGGATCAGGTAATGGAGAGTTGATGGGTGGGGGTGTGATGGGTTGTGTGGAGAGTTGATGGGTGGGGGTGTGATGGATTGTGTGGAGAGTTGATGGGTGGGGGTGTGATGGATTGTGTGGAGAGTTCATGGGTGGGGATGTGATGGATTGTGTGGAGAGTTCATGGGTGGGGATGTGATGGATTGTGTGGAGAGTTGATGGGTGGGGGTGTGATGGATTGTGTGGAGAGTTGATGGGTGGGGGTGTGATAAATTGTGTGGAGAGTTGATGGGTGGGGGTGTGATGGATTGTGTGGAGAGTTGATGGGTGGGGGTGTGATGGATTGTGTGGAGAGTTGATGGGTGGGGGTGTGATGGATTGTGTGGAGAGTTGATGGGTGGGGGTGGGATGGATTGTGTGGAGAGTTGATGGGTGGGGATGTGTTGGATTGTGTGGAGAGTTGATGGGTGGGGATGTGATGGATTGTGTGGAGAGTTGATGGGTGGGGATGTGATGGATTGTGTGGAGAGTTGATGGGTGGGGATGTGATGGGTTGTGTGGAGAGTTGATGGGTGGGGGTGTGATGGGTTGTGTGGAGAGTTGATGGGTGGGGGTGTGATGGGTTGTGTGGAGAGTTGATGGGTGGGGGTGTGATGGGTTGTGTGGAGAGTTGATGGGTGGGATGTGATGGGTTGTGTGGAGAGTTGATGGGTGGGGATGTGAGGGTAGTGATGGATTGTGTGGAGCGTTGATAAATGCAAATAGTCAGGTTAGATGTTTCAGTGATTGATATCTCATATTATAGCTAAGATGACTATGCTATCCTGACTGATTGATCCCTTTCTTTATAACTAACATGATTGTGTATGTTGTCCTGACTGATTGATCTCTTTCTTTATAACTAACATGATTGTGTATGTGGTCCTGACTGATTGATCTCTTTCTTTATAACTAACATGACTGTGTATGTATCATCCTGACTGATTGATCTCTTTCTTTATAACTAACATGATTGTGTATGTTGTCCTGACTGATTGATCTCTTTCTTTATAACTAACATGATTGTGTATGTTGTCCTGACTGATTAATCTCTTTCTTTATAACTCTAACATGATTGTGTATGTGGTCCTGACTGATTAATCTCTTTCTTTATAACTAACATGATTATGTATGTGGTCTTGATTGATTGATCTCTTTCTTTATAACTAACATGATTGTGTATGTGGTCTTGACTGATTGATCCCTTTCTTTATAACTAACATGACTGTGTATATGGTCTTGACTGATTGATCTCTTTCTTTATAACTAACATGATTGTGTATGTGGTCTTGACTGATTGATCTCTTTCTTTATAACTAACATGATTGTGTATGTGGTCCTGACTGATTGATCTCTTTCTTTATAACTAACATGATTATGTATGTGGTCCTGACTGATTAATCTCTTTCTTTATAACTAACATGATTATGTATGTTGTCTTGATTGATTGATCTCTTTCTTTATAACTAACATGATTGTGTATGTGGTCCTGACTGATTGATCTCTTTCTTTATAACTAACATGATTGTGTATGTTGTCCTGACTGATTGATCCCTTTCTTTATAACTAACATGATTGT
The DNA here is from genome assembly GCA_032433765.1 of Megaustenia siamemsis. Taxonomy (NCBI): domain Eukaryota; kingdom Metazoa; phylum Mollusca; class Gastropoda; order Stylommatophora; family Ariophantidae; genus Megaustenia; species Megaustenia siamemsis. The sequence goes on along the minus strand of JAVIAB010000026.1, from coordinate 2,122,855 downwards.
GTATGTGGTCCTGACTGATTGATCTCTTTCTTTATAACTCTAACATGATTGTGTATGTGGTCCTGACTGATTGATCTCTTTCTTTATAACTCTAACATGATTGTGTATGTTGTCCTGACTGATTGATCTCTTTCTTTATAACTCTAACATGATTGTGTATGTTGTCCTGACTGATTGATCTCTTTCTTTATAACTCTAACATGATTGTGTATGTTGTCCTGACTGATTGATCTCTTTCTTTATAACTCTAACATGATTGTGTATGTGGTCTTGACTGATTGATCTCTTTCTTTATAACTCTAACATGATTGTGTATGTTGTCCTGACTGATTGATCTCTTTCTTTATAACTCTAACATGATTGTGTATGTGGTCCTGACTGATTGATCTCTTTCTTTATAACTCTAACATGATTGTGTATGTGGTCCTGACTGATTAATCTCTTTCTTTATAACTAACACGACTGTGTATGTGGTCCTGACTGATTAATCTCTTGCTTTATAACTAACACGACTGTGTATGTATCATCCTGACTGATTGGTATTTCCCTTTATAGCCAAAATGACTGCGTGTGTGTGTGTGTGTGATCGTAACTAATTTATTTCTCTTTTCCCAGCCAAACTGACTGCATACGTGATTCTGACTGCAGATTGTCCGTGTGTGCCACCACTCTTTGTTGTAGACATTATGTGGCAAACTCAACGCACAGCTCTCACAGACATACACATTATGGTAATATGTAGTTTGTACGTTTTTTTTTTTAATTTGTATAATGATTATCATCATATGTCGTACCAGTTGATGTAGGCGATCATGTCCTTGCACAATCGTCAATACATCGTGCATTGTATCAGTTCTGTTGTTGACTGTTTTCCATGCCATGACACCAAGCTATCCAGTATCTTCTCTCTTTGTCGTCTGCGATCTCTCTTTCCCTGTATTTTGCCAGTTGTAACCAAGTATTCCAACTTTCCTCTTCTCATGATGTGCCAGAAAAATGTTAATTGTTTCTTTCTGATGTTTTTTTATGAGCTCCCTTTTTGTGTTGGCTTCTTTAAGAACTTCCTCATTGGTCTTTTTAACTGCCTAGGGAACTCTCAACATTCTTCTGAGAAATCCTATCTCTGTTGCCTTTATTTGTCATTTCATTTATTTGTCTACTGTCCATGATTCGCTTCCATAGGTCAGAGTTGGCTTTATATAGCACCGATGAACTCTCTTTCTCATTTCTATTGACATGGACTTGTTACACAAGACCTTTTTCATTTTCTGAAATGCTGTTTTGGCCTCAGCTATTCAACTTTTTATTTCTGTGGTACATCTTCCATCTGATGTTATTATTGTGTCCAAGTATTTAATGTGTTGCCCTTGTTTCAGATTTGTCCCATTTATTTTTATGTTGCATAAAGGTGAATCCCGTGTGTTGCCAGGGCTTCAATATGAGGGAGGTAAAGAATAGTGAGACACTGTGACCATCCAGGCATGTGGTAAGAGGCGACTAAGGAGGTTGATCGATGGCTTGACAAGCTGTCATTGTAAAAAGTATTGTTATGGAAACAGCACCATAGATTTTAGAGCTGTAATCTCTGCAATATGTGCCTTTTTGGCACGCAAGGTTTCTGTTTTTGAGATTGTGGTTCTGCCCTATGTGCCGTCTTTGACTCGAAAGGACAATAGATAGATAGATGAAAGTGATGATTGTTTCTTTGATATGACCATTACTTCTGTTTTCTTACTATTATGACAGACCTTTCTTGTTGATTCCCAGAGCAAACATACGAGGGCTGATCAAAAAGTATCGGTACTTTCTTAATAGGTTCGGAACCAGCGAACAGATTGTATTCAAACTGTACACATATTGACCTTGATATATGTGTAACACTCTGTGCAAGTTGTGTCGTTGTAGCACGTGTGGATTAATCACGGCAGCGCCGTGATGTTAGCCATGTACCACGTGGTCATCGGATTTTCAATGGCGGAAAATGACGGAAAAAATTGCGCAGAGAATTTGCATTAATTTTTGCCAAAAGCTTGGTGATACTTTCACAGAAACTTATGAAAAGTTATACAAAGTATATGGGGAAGAGTGTATGAGCCGCACACGAGTTTTTGAATGGTTTAAGCGATTCCAAGACGGCAGAGAAAATGTTGAGAGTGACCACCGGTCAGGACGACCTGTCACCAGCAGAAGTGAGAAACACATTGCCGATGTGTGTTCCACTGTGCGCGAAAATCATCGAATCACCATTCGAGAGTTATCAGAAGAGCGCAGCATTAGTTTCGGCTCAGTTCAGGCCATTCTTACTGAAGATTTGGGTATGAGACACGTGTCTGCCAAGCTCGTTCCAAAACTGCTTTCAGCTGACCAGAAAGACAACCGGGTTTCTGCTGCCGCAGATCTCATTGACTCTGTCGAAAACAATGAAAACTTTTTGAAAACAGTCATAACAGGTGATGAATCGTGGGTCTATGGTTATGATCCAGAAACAAAGGTTCAGTCTTCGCAGTGGAAGACCGCAAACTCCCCGAGACCGAAAAAAGCTAGGATGAGTCGCAGCAAGGTGAAGACCCTTTTGATCGTTTTCTTCGATTACAAGGGCATTGTTCATCACGAGTATGCCCCTTCTGGTCAGACAGTAAACAAGGAGTATTACATTGAAGTTCTGAGGCGTTTGAGAGATGCTATTCGTCGAAGAAGACCAGATTTGCATGCGTCCGGTCAATGGCAGCTCCACCACAACGCACCCGCCCATTCAGCGCAGCTTGTACAGCAGTTTTTGGCCAAACACAACATTCCCCAGGTCAGACAGCCACCTTATTCTCCAGATCTAGCTCCCTGTGACTTTTTCCTATTTCCCAAACTCAAATCCCACTTGAAAGGAAGAAGATTTCAAGATGTGGAGGAGATAAAAGAAAATGCGACGAGGCAGCTTCACACCATCTCAGAAGATGAGTTCCAGGAATGCTTCCGACAATGGAAACAACGTTGGATTAAATGTGTGGCCTCAGAAGGGGACTATTTCGAAGGAGATTAAATTTCAAAACTGTAAGTTGTGTAGTTTTTTTTTTATTGCAAAAGTTCCGATACTTTTTGATCAGCCCTCGTATGTGTTCTTTGTTTTAATGGAACAACAGAAATCGTTAGTCGCTACATATTGATGGATATACTTTGGAGAAGATCTCAGCACTTATGGACTTGTTCGATGTGCAATGAAGGTCACCTGTCGATTAAACTGTGGGAATGGAGAATAAAGACTGCATGCACAGTGTGTTTGCGTTGTAGTTTTTACATAAATTATTTACACTATCTTGCTACAAACTTTGTTGACTTAATTTCAAAAGTGACACATGTTATCCATTCTGGAATCATACACTTAAGTAGTTCTGTTAGTAAATAGTGGCAAAAGAACTTAGTTCTGTCTGAAAAAGATTAGTTCTCTGCCATTCCACCACCCACTCATACTTAAGTAGTTCTGTTAGTAAATAGTGGCAAAAGAACTTAGTTCTGTCTGAAAAAGATTAGTTCTCTGCCATTCCACCACCCACTCATACTTAAGTAGTTCTGTTAGTAAATAGTGGCAAAAGAACTTAGTTCTGTCTGAAAAAGATTAGTTCTCTGCCATTCCACCACCCACTCACTCTTAAGTAGTTCTGTTAGTAAATATTGCTAAAAGGACTTAACTAGTTCTGTCTTTAAAAAATTAGTTCTGTAACATTCAACCACCCACTCACTCTTAAGTAGTTCTGTGAGTGGATATTGTTAAAAGAACTTAATTAGTTCTGTCTATAAAAGATTAGAAATTCTAATTCTATTTGTTTGATTTAATCATGTATAGAAATGCGAAATCTATTTGTTTGATTCAATGGAATTCCGTGTATAGAAATGCTATTTCTGATGGTTTGATTCAGTGGAATTCCATGTATAGAAATGCTAATTCTGTTGGTTTGATTCATTGGAATTCCATGTATAGAAATGCTAATTCTGTTGGTTTGATTCAATGGAATTCCTTGCATAGAAATGCTAATTCTGTTGGTTTGATTCAATGGAATTCCATGTATAGAAATGCTAATTCTGTTGGTTTGATTCAATGGAATTCTGTGTATAGAAATGCTAATTCTCTTGGTTTGATTCAATGGAATTCCATGTATATAAATGTTAATTCTTTGGTTTGACTCAGTGGAATTCTGTGTATCATCATCATCTGCCATACCAGTTGACGTAGGTGATCATGTCCCTCCACAATCTTATAATTACAGTACATCGTATCAGTTCTGTTGTTGACTGTTTTCCATGCCATGACACCAAACTATCCAGTATTTTCTCTCTTTCCGTGTATAGAAATGCTAATTCTGTTGGTTTGACTCAGTGGAATTCCGTGTATAGAAATGCTAATTCTGTTGGTTTGATTCAATAGAATTCCGTGTATAGAAATGCTAATTCTGTTGGTTTGATTCATTGGAATTCCATGTATAGAAATGCTAATTCTGTTGGTTTGATTCAATGGAATTCCTTGCATAGAAATGCTAATTCTGTTGGTTTGATTCAATGGAATTCCATGTATAGAAATGCTAATTCTGTTGGTTTGATTCAATGGAATTCTGTGTATAGAAATGCTAATTCTCTTGGTTTGATTCAATGGAATTCCATGTATATAAATGTTAATTCTTTGGTTTGACTCAGTGGAATTCTGTGTATCATCATCATCTGCCATACCGGTTGACGTAGGTGATCATGTCCCTCCACAATCTTATAATTACAGTACATCGTATCAGTTCTGTTGTTGACTGTTTTCCATGCCATGACACCAAACTATCCAGTATTTTCTCTCTTTCCATGTATAGAAATGCTAATTCTGTTGGTTTGACTCAGTGGAATTCCGTGTATAGAAATGCTAATTCTGTTGGTTTGATTCAATAGAATTCCGTGTATAGAAATGCTAATTCTGTTGGTTTGACTCAGTGTAATTCCGTGTATAGAAATGCTAATTCTGTTGGTTTGACTCAGTGGAATTCCGTGTATAGAAATGCTAATTCTGTTGGTTTGATTCAATAGAATTCCGTGTATAGAAATGCTAATTCTGTTGGTTTGACTCAGTGTAATTCCGTGTATAGAAATGCTAATTCTGTTGGTTTGACTCAGTGGAATTCCGTGTATAGAAATGCTAATTCTGTTGGTTTGACTCAGTGGAATTCCGTGTATAGAAATGCTAATTCTGTTGGTTTGACTCAGTGGAATTCCGTGTATAGAAATGCTAATTCTGTTGGTTTGATTCAATAGAATTCCGTGTATAGAAATGCTAATTCTGTTGGTTTGACTCAGTGTAATTCCGTGTATAGAAATGCTAATTCTGTTGGTTTGACTCAGTGGAATTCCGTGTATAGAAATGCTAATTCTGTCGGTTTGACTCAGTGTAATTCCGTGTATAGAAATGCTAATTCTGTTGGTTTGACTCAGTGGAATTCCGTGTATAGAAATGCTAATTCTGTTGGTTTGACTCAGTGTAATTCCGTGTATAGAAATGCTAATTCTGTTGGTTTGACTCAGTGTAATTCCGTGTATAGAAATGCTAATTCTGTTGGTTTGACTCAGTGGAATTCCGTGTATAGAAATGCTAATTCTGTTGGTTTGATTCAATAGAATTCCATGTATAGAAATGCTAATTCTGTTGGTTTGACTCAGTGTAATTCCGTGTATAGAAATGCTAATTCTGTTGGTTTGACTCAGTGGAATTCCGTGTATAGAAATGCTAATTCTGTTGGTTTGACTCAGTGTAATTCCGTGTATAGAAATGCTAATTCTGTTGGTTTGATTCAATGGAATTCCATGTATAGAAATGCTAATTCTGTTGGTTTGATTCAATGGAATTCTGTGTATAGAAATGCTAATTCTCTTGGTTTGATTCAATGGAATTCCATGTATATAAATGTTAATTCTTTGGTTTGACTCAGTGGAATTCTGTGTATCATCATCATCTGCCATACCAGTTGACGTAGGTGATCATGTCCCTCCACAATCTTATAATTACAGTACATCGTATCAGTTCTGTTGTTGACTGTTTTCCATGCCATGACACCAAACTATCCAGTATTTTCTCTCTTTCCGTGTATAGAAATGCTAATTCTGTTGGTTTGACTCAGTGGAATTCCGTGTATAGAAATGCTAATTCTGTTGGTTTGATTCAATAGAATTCCGTGTATAGAAATGCTAATTCTGTTGGTTTGACTCAGTGGAATTCCGTGTATAGAAATGCTAATTCTGTTGGTTTGACTCAGTGGAATTCCGTGTATAGAAATGCTAATTCTGTTGGTTTGACTCAGTGTAATTCCGTGTATAGAAATGCTAATTCTGTTGGTTTGATTCAATAGAATTCCGTGTATAGAAATGCTAATTCTGTTGGTTTGACTCAGTGGAATTCCGTGTATAGAAATGCTAATTCTGTTGGTTTGACTCAGTGGAATTCCGTGTATAGAAATGCTAATTCTGTTGGTTTGACCTTTAGGAAATGGAAGAGGAAGTGAACCTTCATTACAAGGAACTTCTACCTGGCAAGTCACGTGACCATCTCTTGGCCAATCAGCTTCAGAGGTTACTGATGTGCTTCGATGTTTATCTTGAGACAGACACACCAGCCTCTTCCTTGGTACCAGTGGAGATCCCCAAAGAAAAGATGATGCCAAGAATGAGCCGGTGAGTGGTGCATGGCTGTTTATCATTGATACTTTAGTTAGTTTGTTTATTTGTGTTCTATTCTGGTCTATTCTATCTACAGGACCAGTTTCATAGTTAGTTTGGTTATTTTTGTTCTATTCTGGTCTATTCTATTCACAGGACCAGTTTCATAGTTAGTTTGCTTATTTTTGTTCTATTCTGGTCTATTCTATCCACAGGACCAGTTTCATAGTTAGTTTGCTTACTTGGGTTCTATTCTGGTCTATTCTATCTACAGGACCAGTTTCATAGTTAGTTTGCTTATTTTTGTTCTATTCTGGTCTATTCTATCCACAGGACCAGTTTCATAGTTAGTTTGCTTATTTGTGTTCTTTTCTGGTCTATTCTATCTACAGGACCAGTTTCATAGTTAGTTTGTTTATTTGTGTTCTATTCTGGTCTATTCTATCTACAGGACCAGTTTCATAGTTTACTTATTTGTGTTCTATTCTGGTCTATTCTATCTACATGACCAGTTTCATAGTTAGTTTACTTATTTGTGTTCTTTTCTGGTCTATTCTATCCACAGGACCAGTTTCATAGTTTACTTATTTGTGTTCTTTTCTGGTCTATTCTATCCACAGGACCAGTTTCATAGTTAGTTTGTTTATTTGTGTTCTATTCTGGTCTATTCTATCCACAGGACCAGTTTCATAGTTTGCTTATTTGTGTTCTTTTCTGGTCTATTCTATCTACAGGACCAGTTTCATAGTTTGCTTATTTGTGTTCTATTCTGGTCTATTCTATCTACAGGACCAGTTTCATAGTTTGCTTATTTGTGTTCTATTCTGGTCTATTCTATCTACAGGACCAGTTTCATAGTTAGTTTGTTTATTTGTGTTCTATTCTGATCTATTCTATTCACAGGACCAGTTTCATAGTTAGTTTGTTTATTTGTGTTCTATTCTGGTCTATTCTATCCACAGGACCAGTTTCATAGTTTACTTATTTGTGTTCTTTTCTGGTCTATTCTATCCACAGGACCAGTTTCATAGTTAGTTTGTTTATTTGTGTTCTTTTCTGGTCTATTCTATCCACAGGACCAGTTTCATAGTTAGTTTGTTTATTTGTGTTCTATTCTGGTCTATTCTATCCACAGGACCAGTTTCATAGTTTACTTATTTGTGTTATTTTCTGGTCTATTCTATCCACAGGACCAGTTTCATAGTTAGTTTGTTTATTTGTGTTCTTTTCTGGTCTATTCTATCCACAGGACCAGTTTCATAGTTAGTTTGTTTATTTGTGTTCTATTCTGGTCTATTCTATCTACAGGACCAGTTTCATAGTTTACTTATTTGTGTTCTTTTCTGGTCTATTCTATCCACAGGACCAGTTTCATAGTTAGTTTGTTTATTTGTGTTCTATTCTGGTCTATTCTATCTACAGGACCAGTTTCATAGTTAGTTTGTTTATTTGTGTTCTATTCTGGTCTATTCTATCTACAGGACCAGTTTCATAGTTAGTTTGTTTATTTGTGTTCTATTCTGGTCTATTCTATCCACAGGACCAGTTTCATAGTTTACTTATTTGTGTTCTTTTCTGGTCTATTCTATCCACAGGACCAGTTTCATAGTTTGCTTATTTGTGTTCTATTCTGGTCTATTCTATCTACAGGACCAGTTTCATAGTTAGTTTGTTTATTTGTGTTCTATTCTGGTCTATTCTATCCACAGGACCAGTTTCATAGTTTGCTTATTTGTGTTCTTTTCTGGTCTATTCTATCTACAGGACCAGTTTCATAGTTTGCTTATTTGTGTTCTATTCTGGTCTATTCTATCTACAGGACCAGTTTCATAGTTTGCTTATTTGTGTTCTATTCTGGTCTATTCTATCTACAGGACCAGTTTCATAGTTAGTTTGTTTATTTGTGTTCTATTCTGATCTATTCTATTCACAGGACCAGTTTCATAGTTAGTTTGTTTATTTGTGTTCTATTCTGGTCTATTCTATCCACAGGACCAGTTTCATAGTTTACTTATTTGTGTTCTTTTCTGGTCTATTCTATCCACAGGACCAGTTTCATAGTTAGTTTGTTTATTTGTGTTCTTTTCTGGTCTATTCTATCCACAGGACCAGTTTCATAGTTAGTTTGTTTATTTGTGTTCTATTCTGGTCTATTCTATCCACAGGACCAGTTTCATAGTTTACTTATTTGTGTTATTTTCTGGTCTATTCTATCCACAGGACCAGTTTCATAGTTAGTTTGTTTATTTGTGTTCTTTTCTGGTCTATTCTATCCACAGGACCAGTTTCATAGTTAGTTTGTTTATTTGTGTTCTATTCTGGTCTATTCTATCTACAGGACCAGTTTCATAGTTTACTTATTTGTGTTCTTTTCTGGTCTATTCTATCCACAGGACCTGTTTCATAGTTAGTTTGTTTATTTGTGTTCTATTCTGGTCTATTCTATCTACAGGACCAGTTTCATAGTTAGTTTGTTTATTTGTGTTCTATTCTGGTCTATTCTATCTACAGGACCAGTTTCATAGTTAGTTTGTTTATTTGTGTTCTATTCTGGTCTATTCTATCCACAGGACCAGTTTCATAGTTTACTTATTTGTGTTCTTTTCTGGTCTATTCTATCCACAGGACCAGTTTCATAGTTTGCTTATTTGTGTTCTATTCTGGTCTATTCTATCTACAGGACCAGTTTCATAGTTAGTTTGTTTATTTGTGTTCTCTTCTGGTCTATTCTATCTACAGGACCAGTTTCATAGTTTACTTATTTGTGTTCTTTTCTGGTCTATTCTATCTACAGGACCAGATTCATAGTTAGTTTGCTTATTTGTCTTCTATTCTGGTCTATTCTATCTACAGGACCAGTTTCATAGTTAGTTTACTTATTTGTGTTCTTTTCTGGTCTATTCTATCTACAGGACCAGTTTCATAGTTTACTTATTTGTGTTCTTTTCTGGTCTATTCTATCTACAGGACCAGTTTCATAGTTAGTTTACTTATTTGTGTTCTTTTCTGGTCTATTCTATTTACAGGACCAGTTTCATAGTTAGTTTACTTATTTGTCTTCTATTCTGGTCTATTCTATCTACAGGACCAGTTTCATAGTTAGTTTACTTATTTGTCTTCTATTCTGGTCTATTCTATCCATGGTACCAGATTAATATAGTTTTCTTATTTGGGTTCTATTCTGGTCTATTCTATCCACAGGACCAGTTTCATAGTTTGCTTATTTGTCTTCTATTCTGGTCTATTCTATCTACAGGACCAGTTTCATAGTTTGCTTATTTGTCTTCTATTCTGGTCTATTCTATCTACAGGACCAGTTTCATAGTTAGTTTACTTATTTGTCTTATATTCTGGTCTATTCTATCCATGGTACCAGATTAATATAGTTTTCTTATTTGGGTTATATTCTGGTCTATTCTATTCACAGGACAAGTTTCATAGTTTACTTAATTGTGTTCTATTCTGGTCTATTCTATCCACAGGACCAGTTTCATAGTTTGCTTATTTGTCTTCTATTCTGGTCTATTTTATCCACAGGACCAGTTTCATAGTTTGCTTACTTGTGTTCTTTTCTGGTCTATTCTATCTACAGGACCAGTTTCATAGTTTGCTTATTTGGGTTCTATTCTGGTCTATTCTATTCACAGGACCAGTTTCATAGTTTACTTATTTGTGTTCTATTCTGGTCTATTCTATCCACAGGACCAGTTTCATAGTTTGCTTATTTGTGTTCTTTTCTGGTCTATTCTATCCACAGGACCAGTTTCATAGTTTGCTTATTTGTCTTCTATTCTGGTCTAATCTATTCATGGGACCAGTTTCATCACAGTCACGAATTCCCCATGTCCACTCCACGATTTGTCACAATATTTCCCAAAATGTATCAGTAAATTCAGTTGACAAAGTTGCTACATTCACATCCTACTTGACTGCATAGGCGATGATTCCAAACCTCCTCAGCCACCTCTTATGACATTCATGGCAAGTAACTCTGTGTGGCTCTATTCTTTTCGTGCCTCACCATGGGGCCATGCAGAGGTGCTTATTTATGTCTTTCCATGAAGATAAAACCCACAAACCTCTTGTATTCTACATTCAAGGTAATTAGAAGAAGTTGTATCTTCAAATGTAAAAATGTTTTGTGGTTAAAAATTGGAATATTGCATCCCCCGCAAATTCTCAGATTTGTCGATATTTGATCCTTCTGTTTTGAGCAGTAACTAAATTATCATCAAATACCACGGCTGCTGGCGTAGGTGAACACATCTCTCACAACTTTTGATCTCAACAGTTATTAATCATTTCTCTTGTTGACCTTCTGCTGTAGCCGCGTCACCACAAGCAAAGGTCAGACTTCAAATTAATGAATGACCAACAAGATTTCTTTACAACATTACAAAGTTTATTCATACCTTCTTGTACTAGTTCAGCCTGCTGGACTGACCCAGGAGAGCCTAACGGCTACTTCTGACTAAACCTACTGATTGACTCTACTCTACTAAACGTTATGTGTTCTTCTGCTCAGATTATGATATTCTCTGTTGACCGTTGAAGCTCTCCCCGGCTTATATCCCCTTATTCTCTATCCCATGGTTCCTCCTTCAACCAATCCAATTCTGCCACTCTAACTTTCCGTTGTCTCCTAGTTACTACATATTACGTCATCTCGTTCACTCTTCTAGAAATGCAGACCGCACCATCTTGAACTTACGCACCTATGTTATATTTCCCCGTTTGCACACCTTCTACTATATTCTGGTTCACTACTACTTTACTATTACACAGCCAAGCCATTCTCTTAAACTGTTTGGTATCTTTTCTCTTTGCTTCCCTCGATCTCTTCATTTCTCCACGTTCCTAGTTGTCACAATTTATTCCAGCTGTTCCCTTCTCATATAGCCAAAAAAATTATGATTTTTTTTTTTTTAACGCCTGTCGCGCCAAGTAGCGTATAGGGAATATGGTGTTAGTAACCATAAATTTTACAGACATTCGGCACATGATTTTTGGGGTAATGTGGCCGGTATTGCACCCGTGCCGCTTTACTTTCCCAGAAAAAAATCTGGTACCCATTAAAGGCTGGGTAAACTGGAAGCCGTCGGTTGGGATCAAACCCTACCTCTTGTCCTTTGTAGTCCAGTTCACTAACCACTGAGCTATCGCGGCTCCAAAAAATGATGATTGCTTCTTCCGAATATTGGAAATTAGTTCTCTTTTAGCTTTGGCCACTTTCAGAACATTTTCATTACTCTTCTTAGCAGTCCATGGTATTCTCAACATTCTTCTGTAAAACCGTATTTCTATACCCTCTAGCCGTTTTCTTGTTTCTGTTGTCAAAAATGAATAAGATACAGTTTCTTTTAATTAATCATCAGTAACTTTCTTTATTTCTACAGAGGCCCAGCCAGATACAAGCCGTACAAATTTGTACCTGAACTGGGAATCTTCACTCACAGATGCTAGCTCTGTTCATCAACAAATCAGCAACTCGGACAGGAAATGGCCGTGACGTTTTACAAGTTGATGTGACGACCTTCTGAAATTTGTACCTGAACTGGAAATTTTCATTCACAGATGCTAGCTCTGTTTATCAGCAACTTGGACAGGAAATGGCCGTGACATTTTACAAGTTGATGTGACGACCTTTGGAAATTTGTAATAAATGAACCTTAGAAATCTGCTACTGACTGGCGTTTGTGTTACTCTGTCTGGTGGAAAGTAATACTGAGGTACTAGTAAAGGGGTAAAGCTATCAAGATGCTTCAATATACATAGAAATGTGAAACTGCTGTAAAGTTGATGATAATAATGAACATTTTTTTTTAAGAAGGAAAAGTGGTATGGTAGCAGCTTTACGTAAGTGAGTAACAAAACAAAAGTATGTGGGAAGAGTACGGGACTTCGACAAACACAGATCCACATCACTTCTTTGGATGATGGAAATGGGAGTTAAGGTGGGCACAGCCAGAAATGAGAAACTTAGTGGCCGTGTAAGAAGACTTATCAACCAACATAGAACTGGAGTCGTCAGTCGCTGGACACTGAGGGAATTGCTGAGGAGGGGATCTGAGCACCTATGGACATGTTCGGAGTGCAATGATGATGACCCACAAATAGCTCAGTAACTCAATAACTCAGTAACTCAATAACAAAAGTAGAACAATGTTTCGTCTATGTAGGTCTTCAGCTGGAACAATAAACAACAACACAAAAATATTTGATACACACAGAAATCTAACAACATTGCAATAATATGCTAGAGACAAATAATAATAAATAAATATTATTAAATAGGGAAACTTCTGAGGCGATAATAGGGAATACTAGAAGGAAAAGGTATATTTATTTGTCATTTTTTCCGAGTGCTAACACATACCTTTTCCTTCTATTATTCCTCAAAAATATGCTAGACCAGATATACTGATGTACTAGTCACCTGTAGCACTCCTGTTTGTTTGTGATACTTTAGTTGATTTTCTCATTGGTGTCTTGTCTTGAATATCAAACATCTTCTATTCTACATTCATTCCAAGTCACATGTCTGTGTTAGTCACATGTCTGTGTTAGTCACATGTCTGTGTTAGTCACATGTCTGTGTTAGTCACATGTCTGTGTTAGTCACATGTCTTTGTTAGTCACATGTCTGTGTTAGTCACATGTCTGTGTTAGTCACATGTCTGTGTTAGTCACCTCTAGTGACTCAGGCAGATGGTGCTCGTAAACCTGGGAGGGCCGACCATCTAATGGCAGAATCTCCCTACAGAAAAGTTCATCTGCTGCCTTGCAGGAAGATTGGGAACAATCAAAGGCTAAGGAAAGCAAACCTGAACAAAATGCTGGCTGAAATAGGATGCACTAGGCCACTGGCACAGAACACAGTGCAACGTTTTTACAGGTATTCAAGCGGAGTGGATCTAACAGGCTTAAACAGACAGCTGTGTTCGTGTGAGAGTCTGGAGTCCTACTCTGATTGAGTCCTGATCGCAGAGAGAGAGAGATTCTACATTCAAAGTGATTACAAGGAGCTGTATCTTCAAATGTAAACACTATTCTCTCTTTAAAATTGAATATTGCATCTCCCTGAAACTCTCAGATTTGCCAATCTTTGATCCTTTTGTTCCAAGCATTAACGCCTAAAATATTATATGTACATGGACTGGTTGGTCTCGAGGCATGACGCCGGCCTTGAGACAGAGAGGTTGTGGGTTCAAATCCCAGCCAGTTTCATAGTTAGTTTGCTTATTTATGATTTCTCTCTGCGGCAACCACCCCTGGTCTCAGCAGCGAGGCCCGGCTTGAAACGTTAATTACTCATCGATGCAAAAAATATGAGTACCTCCAAAGTCTGAGTTATCTCCCTGTGCGGCAAGGGACCCCTGTGCACACGGCTGCCAGGGAAAAATGGATTAACACGCAAAATTCAGTCCCTAGTCTCTAGGGACTTCATCAGAGGTAAAAGCTGGCAAATGAAAAAAAAAAAATCATGTGTACACAGATATTGACTTTAGCTAAACTATTTCACTTGTGTGTGTGGTGTCACAAATTGAAACCACTCCCATAAAATATCAGTTATAAGAATGAGGAGAATGTACTAATCTCCGGGCATCTTATCCATAAATGCTGAAAAATGTCTAATGTTAGAACTAAAATATTACATTGGGATGAAAACAAACAGGAAGTCCCCTGTACATTTTGGGGACATTAAAGAACCAGCTGTTGAAGTGTGAAAAGTGTAGGCCACAAATGACAGCTGCCTGGTCAAAATTAGGGGAAAAAATCTACCTAAAAACGTTAAGACACTCGATGATAAAAATATGAGAGTACCTCTGAAGTCGGAGAATATCTGCCTATGTGGTGGGGGACACCTGAGCACATGGCTGCCAGTGTGGAAATTAGGAAAAAAGTGATAAAATAAAGTCCTTCTGGAGATATAAGGCTGACTTCTGGAGATATAAAGCTGACTTCTGGAGATGTAAAGCTGACTTCTGGAGATATAAAGCTGACTTCTGGAGATATAAAGCTGACTTCTGGAGATATAAAGCTGACTTCTGGAGATATAAAGTTGACTTCTGGAGATATAAAGCTGACTTCTGGAGATATAAAGCTGACTTCTGGAGATATAAAGCTGACTTCTGGAGATATAAAGTTGACTTCTGGATATATAAAGCTGACTTCTGGAGATATAAAGCTGACTTCTGGAGATATAAAGCTGATTTCTGGAGATATAAAGTTGACTTCTGGAGATATAAAGCTGACTTCTGGAGATATAAAGCTGACTTCTGGAGATATAAAGTTGACTTCTGGAGATATAAAGTTGATATATGTAACCAAATAGCAACAATGACTATAGATGGTTGTGTTTGTTTGCAGTGATACTGGGGCGTTCATCTAACTATAACTGTTCTTGGAGAAGACGGAAGCAGAGATGAAGATGATGGGGAAGACATGGGAAGATCTTACAAGAATGGCAAAAAAAACAGAATGACTTGGAAAGTGTTTGTTGAAGATTTATGGTCCACTGGGAGTTGAAAGTGTTTGTTGAAGATTTATGGTCCACTGGGAGTTGAAAGTGTTTGTTGAAGATTTATGGTCCACTGGGAGTTGAAAGTGTTTGTTGAAGATTTATGGTCCACTGGGAGTTGAAAGTGTTTGTTGAAGATTTATGGTCCACTGGGAGTTGAAAGTGTTTGTTGAAGATTTATGGTCCACTGGGAGTTGAAAGTGTTTGTTGAAGACCTAATCTCCACTGGGAGTTGAAAGTGTTTGTTGAAGATTTATGGTCCACTGGGAGTTGAAAGTGTTTGTTGAAGACCTAATCTCCACAGGGAGTTGAAAGTGTTTGTTGAAGACCTAATCTCCACAGGGAGTTGAAAGTGTTTGTTGAAGACCTTATCTCCACAGGGAGTTGAAAGTGTTTGTTGAAGACCTAATCTCCACAGGGAGCTGAAAGTGTTTGTTGAAGACCTAATCTCCACAGGGAGCTGAAAGTGTTTGTTGAAGACCTAATCTCCACAGGGAGCTGAAAGTGTTTGTTGAAGACCTAATCTCCACAGGGAGTTGAAAGTGATTGTTGAAGATTTATGGTCCACTGGGAGTTGAAAGTGTTTGTTGAAGATTTATGGTCCACTGGGAGTTGAAAGTGTTTGTTGAAGACCTAATCTCCACAGGGAGTTGAAAGTGATTGTTGAAGATTTATGGTCCACTGGGAGTTGAAAGTGTTTGTTGAAGATTTATGGTCCACTGGGAGTTGAAAGTGTTTGTTGAAGATTTATGGTCCACTGGGAGTTGAAAGTGATTGTTGAAGATTTATGGTCCACTGGGAGTTGAAAGTGTTTGTTGAAGATTTATGGTCCACTGGGAGTTGAAAGTGTTTGTTGAAGACGTAATATCCACAGGGAGCTGAAAGTGTTTGTTGAAGACCTATGCTCCACAGGAAGCTGAAAGTGTTTGTTGAAGACCTAATCTCCACGGGGAGTTGAAAGTGTTTGTTGAAGACCTATGCTCCACAGGGAGCTGAAAGTGTTTGTTGAAGACCTAATCTCCACAGGGAGTTGAAAGTGTTTGTTGAAGACCTAATCTCCACAGGGAGCTGAAAGTGTTTGTTGAAGACCTAATCTCCACAGGGAGTTGAAAGTGTTTGTTGAAGACCTAATCTCCACAGGGAGTTGAAAGTGTTTGTTGAAGACCTAATCTCCACAGGGAGTTGAAAGTGTTTGTTGAAGACCTAATATCCACAGGGAGCTGAAAGTGTTTGTTGAAGACCTATACTCCACAGTGAGCTGAAAGTGTTTGTTGAAGACCTATGCTCCACAGGGAGCTGAAAGTGTTTGTTGAAGACCTATACTCCACAGTGAGCTGAAAGTGTTTGTTGAAGACCTATGCTCCACAGGGAGCTGAAAGTGTTTGTTGAAGACCTACACTCCACAGTGAGCTGAAAGTGTTTGTTGAAGACCTATGCTCCACAGGGAGTTGAAAGTGTTTGTTGAAGACCTAATCTCCACAGGGAGTTGAAAGTGTTTGTTGAAGACCTAATCTCCACAGGGAGCTGAAAGACAGAAGTAGAAGATTGCATACAAGGAGAGACAACAAATAAAAGTGTTTGATCACGTGATAAGACTAAAAGAATTAATTGTGACAACGAATCAACAAATGGTACAAGGATACAACATCAAAGGACCCAGTGGAGATAAGGTGCCTTTACAGCAACAGAGTTGAAAGCTGTCAGCGACTCATAGCTGATGGTTTTCGCCCGGATCGGGGAACCAGACCCTACTCCACCTCCTGTGGTGCTCCCAGGTACAGACTAACCAGTCTAGTCTGGCCAAGTGAGTAGGGATCGAAGAGGGAAGGCAACCCCAGTGCTCAAACATTCCATGCTGATGTGCTGGGCTGAAAGGTACAAATATCCCAGTTCTGCTGTACAACACAACGTATCTACCCCCTTTTAAGGTCCTTTTCTTTTTCTGTGATCATGGCTCATTCAGACTAGGATTCCTGACTCTTATGAGGGTAGCTGTCTGTTGAAGTGATTCAGTGTTGCCCCGTATAGTTGCCCCATATACTTTCTCTTCCAGGGAGATGGGTGTGGGCCACATTGTTGTTCTCAGGTCTGTGTACTGGGGGCAATCCTGTAGAACATGTTTTGTTGTCATGTTATCCAGGGTACAGTGGCACTGGCTGGTAGTTCCTATTTTGTGTTTGGTGAACATGTGGTTTCTCATTCTATTGTGGCCAGTGCGTAGGCGAAGTATGATAACTTGATCCCTCCTTGATAGCTGGAGGTATCCGTCCCTCTCGTTATACTTTAGGTGTTCTTATTTCCATTTTTCATGATACTGGCCTTTGATGATCAAGTTGGCTTCATTGTAGCTGACCAGATGGTTCTCTTGTGGTAATCTCCCTCTCTCTTTAGCTAATTTGTCTGCGCATTCGTTTCCGTGTGTATTACAGTGTGATGGTATCCACTGGTTGACCACTCTCTGGAAGTTATTGCATAGTTGGTCTAGGGTTGTTCTCAAGTCATCTAGCTCACTGTTCCTGGGTTTTTTTTTAGAGCTGTTAGGACTGACAGTGCGTCGGTCATTATCACCACTATCTTGTGCAATGTCCTTTTAAGGGCAGCTGACAACAATGTCATTAATTTCTTTAGTGGTCATCGGATGAACGCAAGAAAGAGAGGACCTAGCTGAGACAAGGGTATGGAAGCTGCCAACGACTCATGACGGATGAGAATCGATGAACCAGAACTAACCAGACCCTGCTCCACCTTTTAGCTGTGGCTCTAGAGACAGACTAACCAGTCTATTCTGACCAAAGGGCAAGGTAAAGTACGAGACTTGAATCGGCGTCTTAGCGCGCGAGTTTTCATCCATATGTATTCGGCCACCTATCCAGAAGTGTTCAGAGACTTCTGGATAGTGTAGCATCGAAGCTCATGATGCGAGGCGGTTTAGTACCTTCCCAGAGTACAACCTTGGTACCCATTTCTGCCGACGGATGGATCGACAGTGGGGGTAATTTTTTTCCAACCATGAGTACAACTCACACTGCTTCCAGCGAGAATCGAACACGGGTTGTCCTATAGTTGGTAGCCCAGTCAGGTGGCGTTCCCAACTAGGCTACCGAGGCCCCCTGTCTGACCAAATGAGCAGGAATCGAGATTGAAAGAAACTCGGTACTCAAAAACACATCCTGAACAAAGATATGTTGATCTTAAAATTGCAAATATCAGTTGTTCTATTTACTACAAACAACACATTTAGAGTTACCTCTAAAATCGGAGTTATCTGCCTGTGCGACGAAGGACCCCTGTGCACACGGCTGCCAGGGGAAAATGGATTAACACGCAAAATTCAGTTCCTAGTCGCTGGGGACTTCATCAGAGGTAAAAGCTGGCAAACAAAAAAAAACGCATTTAGAGTAAATCATCCGATGATCCTCATCGAACAACGGTTCATAAGCGATCAGGTCTCCTTCTCATCAAGACCCGCAGTGTGAAACAATAAACCGTTTCACAAGTCTAACCCCAATATTCGTGTAGTTCTTCTGAATCTAGACAACATCCTTCATGACTGACATGAAGATCCGAAGTCGCGCCAGACCTGTAGATTCATGAACAGCATCGACATCTCAATCATCTTGTTCTTCACTTACGAGTTGGAGCCGCGATAGCTCAGTGGTTAGTGAACTGGACTACCACGGACAAGGGGTAGGGTTCGATCCCAACCGACGGCTTCCAGGTTCACCCAGCCTTAAATGGGTACCGGATTTTTTCTGGGAAAGTAAACCAGCACGGGCGTAATACCGATCACATTACCCCAAAAAATCATGTGCTGAAGGTCTGTAAAATATAGGGTCACTAATACCATATTTCCCTATACGACACTTGGTGTGACGGGGGTACTTTACTTTACTTACTTTCACTTACGAGTT
The DNA here is from genome assembly GCA_032433765.1 of Megaustenia siamemsis. Lineage (NCBI taxonomy): Eukaryota > Metazoa > Mollusca > Gastropoda > Stylommatophora > Ariophantidae > Megaustenia > Megaustenia siamemsis. The sequence goes on along the minus strand of JAVIAB010000026.1, from coordinate 2,103,751 downwards.
AGGATAATACGATCGTCCATCATGTTGCCTTAACACACACACAATAATTGATAGGCCCACATCATCCGATTCACTCCAAAGAATTCAGTCAATGCGCATGAAACACTGTAGCGATGACGCAAAGTGAAACTTCCAGTTGACTTGGCAGAACAATCTTTATTTAGGAGCTGTAAGTAATTGACGCCGAACAAATACTCCAGCGAATGTTATTGAACAGCTTTCAATGTTGTGATGACGTAGCACACATAGCAATGGATGCACCCATAACGCCCGATTCTCTCACAAGAATATATGTAAATTGCATAAAACACCGTAGCGATGAAAATACGCACACCTAACGTCATTATAAGGGTGGATGAACAGCGAATCAATTCAGAGGAAGAGATGCATTTTCAGCGCTCGGAAAAAAAATGACAAATAATCAACAGAAAAAAAAACAAAGAACATTATATGGACTCTAGTGACTCGGTCAGATGGTGCTCGTAAACCTGGGAGGGCAGACCATCTAAGGGCAGAATCCCCGTACAGAAAAGATCATATGTTGCCTTGTAGGAAGATTGGGGACAATCAAATCCTAAGGAAAGCAAACCTGAATAAAATGCTGACTGAAATCGGATGCACTGGGCCACTGGCGCAGAACACAGTGCAACATTTTAATGGGTGTTCAATCGGAGTGGATCTGGCAGACTCTAATTGTGATGTTCTGTATGTGGGGGTATATAGAAGAATAGGTAGAATTGGCTGGAAGGAAAAGAAAACAAATGACAAAGTCTTAAAACAACTAAAAATGAAAAGAGAACTTCTGAACACAATTAGAACAAGACAAATGCGATTCTTAGGCCATGTTAAAAGACACAACAGCCTACTGAAAGTGATCCTGGAGGGGAAAATACAAGGTAAAAGAGGCAGAGGCAGACCAAGATTAACATGGGCGAGTAACATCAACAGATGGACAAATCAACCGATGACAACCTGCACCATCAAAGCAAGAGATAGAGCAAAATGGCGCTCCATTGTAGCCAACCTTCGTTGCGGAGACGGCACTCAATGATGATGATGATGTATGTTGGGGGGGGGGGCGATCAACACACTTAACCTGACAGCTGACTTCATGTGAGAGTCTGGAATCCTACTCTGATTGAGTCCTGATCGCAGAGTGAGAGTGAGAGAGAGATGGACCAAAGCAGGATCGAACCCGTACTCAGTGGCACAGCGCCTTGCCACGAAAAGCTAGGGAACACTGATGGAAAAAGATAGCATGTGTCAGGATTGGTGAACATTCCAGGAGATGAACTATTCTTTTAAATCATGGAGATAACGCGAGAAGAAGTAGAATCAGAAGAAAATGAAGAAAGGACCAATCACGAAAAAGATGACAAATAAATATTAAATAGTCTAAAGCAGCTATACCGAAAATAATAAGGTATAGAATATTGAACGTTTCGGCGGAGACAAAGGCGCGCCTCACAGCACCAGAGCTGGAAGTTGGCAGCGACCCAGAGCTGATGGCTTACGCCAGAATCGGTGAACCAGAACCATCCAGACGCTGCTCCACCTCTCTGTGGTGCCTCTAGTAACAGACTAACCTGTCTAGTCTGGCCAAGCGAGTAGGGATCGAAGAGGGGAGATAATCCGGTACTCAAAAATGTCGTGCTGAAGTCGGATGTGTTGGGCCGAAAGGCGCAAATATCACAGTTATACTGTAAACCACAACACAACGCAGACACGCCCACTTAGCGTCCTTTTAAGGGCGGATGATGAAGAAGTACACTCGGACTTAGTCATCGGGGGAACGCAAGCAAGCAAACGTTTCGGCAAGATTCCTTTGTCGGTACGACAAGACAACAGACAAAAAAGTGTAAGTCGGTTACATTATCATCGTGTGCCATACCGGTTGGCGTAGGCCATCATGCCCTTCCACAATCTTCTATCTACAATGCATCGTTGTTGACTGTTTGCCATGCTATGACACCAAGCTATCTAGTATTTTCTCTCTTTGTCGTCCGCGATCTCTCTTTCCCTGTTGGCATAATTATACTAGGCAATGTAAGTAGGTAGTTTGAAGGTAGGTACAAAGCTAAATATATATATATATAGCTTTAGTCAAAGCCTTGTATTGACAAGGACCAGCGAGCCTGACCTGTTCATTATGTGACCGCGTGTGTTTGTCAAACATTGGTAGAATTAGCCACGAGAGAAGCTGTTCGGCAAAAACAATACCTCAAAAAAATACGCAATAGCCTCCACTAGACCGTCTGACAAGACGAAAAGGGCCATATATATATATATTGACACATCACCACGCTACCCATATGTAAAAAGTAAAGTAGCCCCGTCACGCCAAGTGGCGTATAGGGAATATGGTGTTCATCATCATGTGCCTTACCGGTTGACGTAGGTGATCATGTCCCTCCACAATCTTCTATCTACAGTACATCGTATCAGTTCTGTTGTTGACTGTTTTCCATGCCATGACACCAAGTTAGCCAGTATTTTCTCCCTTTGTCGTCCGCGATCTCTCTTTCCTTTTATTTTGCCAGTTGTAACCAAGTATTCCAACTTTCCTCTTCTCATGATGTGCCCGAAAAATGTTGATTGCTTCTTTCTGATGTTTTTTTTTTAAAAGCTCCCTTTTTGTGTTGGCCTCTTTGAGAATTTCCTCATTGGTCTTTTTAGCTGTCCAGGGAACTTTCAACATTCTTCTGAGAAATCCATCTCTGTGGCCTCTAATCGTCTTTTCATTTGTTTGTCTACTGTCCATGATTCGCTTCCATAGGTCAGAATTGGTTCTATATAGCACCGATGAACTCTCTTTCTCATATGGTGTTAGTGACCATAAATTTTACAGACCTTCGGCACATGATTTTTTGGGCTAATGTGGTCGGTATTACGCCCATGCTGCTTTACTTTCCCAGAAAAAAATCCGGTACCCATTAAAAGCTGGGTGAACCCGGAAGCCGTCGGTTGGGATCGAACCCTACCCCTTGTCCTTTGTAGTCCAGGTCATTAACTACTGAGATATCGTGGCTCCCTTACCCATATGCATATATATATATATATATATATATATATATATATATATATATATATATATATATATATATTTGGTTTGGGCACACTTGACTGTGGAGACGAGGATGCCAAAATAATAATGCGATAATAATAGGTTCGTAGTAATATTACAGTCATCATTTCTTGGCCATGTAATGAGAAGAGAACAGTTGCAATATATTGTAACAACTGGGAAAATTGAGGGACGAAGAGATAGAGGGAAGCAAAGAGAAAAAATACCAGACAGCTTAAGAGAATGGCTTGGCAGAAGGTCAACAACAGAAATGATAAATAACTGTCGAGATCGAAAGTTGTGGAGAGACATGATCACCTACGCCAGCAGGCCCGGTACTTGATGATGATGAGTAATATCACGGTAATTAAAATAATAAGATGAAAATTAAACCTGAAAAAAATACCGTCTGTACTTAGTGTGATCTTTGACAAATGTTGGGAGGAATGTAATGATGGAGAAGTATACATGGTACCGATGGGCGCTGTTCTATCCAACATCGATAGGTTACATAATTGAGTTATTTGTGGGTTATCGTTATTGCTGTCATGTGGAAATAATCAATATTCTGGAGAAATTAAACATTGATGGCAAGGATCTGAGAATCATTAAAAATATTTAAAACAAAAACAAAAACATGTATTGGCGACAAAGAACAGCTATAAGAATTAGCAACCAAACAGGACAATTCCTATATATAAAACATGGAGTCAGACGAGGCTGTGTTCTATCGTCAGATTTGGTCTCTTTCTACAGCAAACTATTATGAGATCAATGTAGAGTAAAAGGAATTGAAGTCAATGGTCACAACATAAATAATTTGCGATGTGCAGATGACACGGTCTTGAAAGCAGAAACAGAGAATGGACTGCAAGAAATAAAAGACATAATAGTAAAGGAAAGCAACAAGAAAGGTCTCAGTCTAAATATTACTAAAACAGAAGTAATGGCCATATCGAAGAAACAATCATCACCATCATGCAGCATACAAATAAAAGGACAAATCTGAGACAAGTGCAACGCGTCAAATACATGGGTACAATAATAACATCAGATGGAAGATGCAACAGAGAAATGAAAAGTAGAATAGATCCGGCCCAAAAAGCATTTCAGAGAATGAAAAACGGCTTGTGCAACAAGTCTATGTCAATAGAAGTGAGAAAGAGAGCTCATCGGTACTATATAGAACCAATTCTGACCTATGGAAGCGAATCATGGACAGTAGACAAACAAATGAAAAGACGATCAGAGGCCACAGAGATGGGATTTCTCAGAAGAATGTTGAAAGTTCCATGGACAGCTAAAAAGACCAATGAAGACATTTTCAAAGAGACCAACACAAAAAGGGAACTCCTAAAAAACACCGGAACAAAACAATCAAACATTTTTGGGCACATCATGAGAAGAGGAAAGTTGGAATACTTGGTTACAACTGGCAAAATACAGGGAAAGAGAGATCGCAGACGACAAAGAGAGAAGATACTGGATAGCTTGGTGTCATAGCATGGTAAACAGTCAACAACACGACTGATACGATGCACTGCCTCTTTCACCCGTTTACTACCGCCTCTTTCACCCGAAGGAGTGACATATGGTTGTCGAAGTATTGTGCCCTTTCCGCATCTCGGAGTGCATCAATGACGTCTGCCTGATCCATTAGTTGGCCATCTTCAACGATAGCACAACTAGCTAACCTGTCCGTTCTTTCATTTCCACATGTCCAGTGACGTAGACAAATGTGACTACGTATTTTTGACTTTTTTAATGACTCTACCCATTGCCCGTGTACAGAGTCCGCCTCCACTTTTCTTATCATGCTCACGTAGAATATATAAGGCAACAACAGATAAAATGGTTTGGCCACGTGACAAGGCAGAAAGAACAAAACACAACACAACGAGCTTTCAACAAACGTTGTGAGAACACCAGACCCAAGGGTCGACCATGAAAAAGATGGGTCGATGGAATATTAGAAGCACTAGGAAACATAACAGCAGCAGAGGCGAACAGAAGAGCAAAAGACCGCAAATTATATCTCCCCTAGACGCTGAAAGGCAAATGAGGAAGGAAAGAAGAAGAAGCTCACTGAATCACTTAGTATACAGGCGTGGGTGTAGTCTTGTGACTCGAACCACATGAACCTGGGCACTGTCATCACCTCCATCGTCATGCTACTCGTGGTCATAACGTATACACCACTCTCTTCTTTAGCTGTTGTAAATTCCCTTGCACTCATTTGGAGTCGTATTACGGATCCGTCTCGATAGAGGTTATAGAAGTCACGGGGGGAAAGCTGTTCAGTAAAACAGCATCCAGAAAAAAAAAAAAACCCATTAATATAGCAACTACTTACAAATTATGATTGTCTATACCTACCGTCTCTCGTCTGTCAAGACAGTAAAGGGCACATATCTAATGTGTGTTTGTTCATACATAGTTATACAGAAGTGAGAAAAAAGAAAAAGCTAGGAATAACTCCCGCATGACACACGATGAGCTGGTCGCATGGTCAGCAGTCTTATATGCGTGTGTGTTCAAACTGTTCCCATAAATATGCGTCATGACTGACACACTACGTCTTCGGCAGGCTGGATCTTGCACAGAGACCAACAAACACAACGAGCCATCAATAAACGTTCCGAGAACACCAGATTCACGGGTCGACCATGAAAAAGAAGGATCGATGGAATATGAGAAGCACTAGGAAACATAACATCAGCAGAGGCAAACAGAAGAGCAAAAGACCGCAAATTGTATCTCCCTTCGACGCTGAAAGGCAGATGAGGAAGGAAAGAAGAAGAAGAAGTGATACCGGATCCTTTGACTAACCATAACCATAACAAAATTGTAACAAAAATTCGAAATTATGAAAACACGTTGAGAAGCGGAAGTTGTGCGAATCTAGAGGCGCGGACTGCAAACAAAAGTCTGCTCGTCACGAACAGTCCGGCTTTGGGAAAATGCTTGTCAAAGATCTGAGGCGAGACTTCTATGACGCTTTACAGCATCAGGTATTTGTCTGTACTTACAATTAAATAATTTCTTTGATCTAAGAAACATACCTTATTTGCTAAGCAGTTTTTACAGTTGAGTGAGTGATCCTCAATGAATGACTTAGACTTAGAGTAGAGTGTGTGGAGTGGTCTCAGGTCTGTCATCTGTGGACCATTATCAAGTAAGTTGGGCGGTCTGGACTTTCTCTGCCGTGGTCTGGTTGACTGTCAGACTGTGTCTTGGACCAACTCGTAGTCTCAGTCTCTCTCGTGTCTTCTCAGACGTCCGATCCACGTAGAGTTCACTTAAATTTTATTCTTGCCTTAGCTGCGGATCAGACTAATTACCGTACGGGTAATTTCCAGGCCTAGTTTGATCAGATATATTATTTCAGTTTGGAAGAGTGATGTCCCCTAAAATATGTCTGCCAAAATACAGTGGTTCTACGCATTCTTGGCGTTGGGGTCATTACGCTGGCATGTAATCATTTCGGAGTATCTGTTGATTGGGCGTTGGGTCCAGGGGTTAGGTTTAGCTTTAGTAGTGTTAAATATTTATAAATATATTATAACGCGTGACAAAAACGACGCCACTCGGCCTAATTATGATCTTCTGATCGAAGGGAATTGTGCGGTTGATTACAAATCGCCGTAATTTACTGCCAAATGTTGGAAGATTGTCAAACTTTGGCTATTAATTAAAATGCACATACACACAGTTGGTTCAGCCAATTATTAATTAACATCTCGATTTGGACGCAGACGCTGACCCAAACGCCAGTGTGAGTGACACATGCCAGCGTAATGACCCCAACGCCAAGAATGCGTAGAACCACTGTATTTTGACAGACTTATTTTAGGGGACATCACTCTTCCAAACTGAAATAATATATCTGATCAAACTAGGAAATTACCACCGTTACGGTGCCGTACCGATTCACCATCATCATCAGTGTGATCAAGTACCGGGCCTAGTGGCGCAGGTGATCATGTCTCTCCACAACTTTCGATCTCGGCAGCTATTTATCATTTCTGTTGTTGACCTTCTGCCAAGCCATTCTCTTAAGCTGTCTGTTATCTTTTCTCTTTGCTTCCCTCTATCTCTTCGTCCCTCAATTTTTCCAGTTGTTACAATATATTCCAGTTGTTCTCTTCTCATTACATGGCCAAAAAATTATGATTGTTTCTTCCTAATATTGGAAATTAGCTCTCTTTTTGTTTTGACCTCTCTCAGAACGTTTTCATTACTCTTAGCTGTCCATGATATTCTCAACATTCTTCTGTAAAACCACATTTCTACAGACTCCAGTGTTTTTCTTGTCTGTTGTCCTATTGTCCATGATTCACATCCATATGTTTAGACTGGCTCTACATAACATTTAAGAACTCTTTTTCTTGTTTCTATTGTCAAAAATGGATTACACAGTATCTTCCTCATTTTTTGGAAAGCTGTTTTTGCCTGAGCCATTCTGCATCTCACCTCTGTTGTACATCTTCCGTCTGAGGTTAACAAAGTTCCCAAATATTTAAATTCATTTACCTGTTTTAACATTGTTCCACTTGTCTTTATTTTGCACTGAGGTGATGTCTTTTTCTTTGTTGTTACCATTACCTCTGTCTTTTTGCTATTAAGGCTGAGTCCGTTATTTTTGCTTTCTTTCACTATAATGTCCAACATTTCTTGTAACTCATTTTCACTCTTAGCGATTAAGACTGTATCATCAGCATACCTTAGATTATTTATGTTATGACCTCCAATGAAAAATATACTAACATCAAAACAAATAACACCAGGGCTAAAACTAAGAATAGTAAAATGTTACATCTTCTCAACATTCTTGTATGGTGCAGAAACATGGACATTAGACAAGAAAACAGAACAGAAAATTGAAACCTTTGAAATGTGGATATATAGAAGAATGGGAAGAATTGGATGGAAAGAAAAGAAAACAAAACAAATGATGACGCCTTAAAACAACTAAAAATTAAAACTACTAAACACAATTCAAACAAGACAAATTCGATTTTTGGGGCATGTTAAAAGACACAACAGCCTACTAAAAAGTAATCCTGGAAGGGAAATACAAGGTAAAAGAATCAGAGGCAGACAAAGACTAACATAGAGAAGTAGCATCAAAAGATGGACAAGTCAGCCTATGACAACCTGCACCATCAAAGCAAGAGACAGTAGAATGGCGCTCTATGGTAGACACCCTTCGATGTGGAGATGGCACTCAATGATGATCATACATATGATGTCACATGGTCATTTGGCATTTTTTTTTTTATGTTTCTGGCACCAGAATTAGCTCTATATAACACTGATCAACTCTCTTTCTGAATTTTCTCACTTCTATTGACATAGATTTGATGCCTAGGACATTTTCATTTTCTGAAATGCTATTTTGGCCTTTGCGTTCACCTCTTGTGAAGTCCCTACAGTTAGAGACTAGGAACTTAGTTTGTGTGCTAATCAGTTTTTCCCTTGCAGCTGTGTGCACAAGGGTCCCTCGTTGCACAGGCAGATAACTCCAACTTCCAAGGTACTCAATGAGTAATGACCAAAGGTGGTTGCTGTACAGAGAAATCACAAGTAAACATCTCATCTAGTGTAGCTGGAATTTGAACTTACAACTTCTCTGTCTCGTAACCTTGAGATCACCAGTCCCCCTGATATATTAAAATTAGAATACTGCCAATATCATAATACATTTTTCAGACTTTGAGACTCTCTATTCGCCCTAAACCAGCTGGCAGAAGAGATGACAGAACACAATCAAAATTTGCACACAGCTTTAATTGATCAGGAAAAAACATTCGACCAAGTAAACAGAGAACAAATGGTGGAGATACTAACAACATACGGAGTAAGCCAACATCTAACCAACCTAATTAAAAGTCTCTACATCAACAGCAGCTGCAGTTAGAACAGCAGTGGGTTACACAGACCACTTCGAAGTTAGATCAGGTGTAAGACAGGTGTGCATATTATCCCCCCTACTGTTTATTACATCTATCCATCTATTGTCCTTTCGAGCCGAAGACAGCACATAGGGCAGAACCACAATCTCAAAAACAGAAACCTTGCGTGCCAAAGTGGCACATATTGCAGAGATCACTGCTTCTAAAATCTATGGTTCTGTTTCCATAACAATACTTTTTACAATGACAGCTTGTCAAGCCATCGATCAACCTCCTTAGTCGCCTCTTACGACATGCCTGGAAGGTCACAGTGTCACTATTCTTTACCTCCCTCATAATGAGGCCCCGGTAACACACAGGAAGTTTATTACATACATAGACTATATATACAAGTTAGCCAACCCATCTGAGACAGAGGGTATCTATGAACTTCTATTTGCAGATGATCAAGCACTAATACATGGGAAAATAGAAGACCTACAAGAGCACTTAAATAGACTCAACAGCACAGGCACAGAATACAACATGAAAACCAACATCAACAAAACAGAAGTCATGAATGTCGCCAAAGAGAAACAGAACATCATCCCCTTGCACTCTGTTCCATCGTTCTCTAGTCTGTCATTAGATTAGCCCTGGGTTAGGAATACCCTAAACTTGTTGAAACTAGAAAAAAAAATATCTTTACGACACATAGTACCATTGCTGGTGTATGTCGGGGGGCAACGATAGAACCAGAGGGATAAAGGCCACTTGGTCAAGCAGTCGCCACATGTGCGACTCAGGATTTTTATTTCACCCCCGATAGAAAAAATCCTTTCTGTCTACCGCGGGCTTCGAACACCGTACGTCAGCTTTTCAGCCAGCGGAAACTTGTTGAAACAATGTATTTGAGGTCGTCAGATACATCGTTTAATATGAAAAAAAACCTGCAAATTTTCAAGTAATTGGTCATTTTTTTTATGACTAGTGAAATTTCCTTGGTCGTTGGCAGATATGAAGTAATCTTTTGTAACCCAGTAAACACAGTGAATAATGCTATGTGGTCACCAAACATACTGACAGACTTAGGCAACCGTACCGATAGACATTGTAACACGTCTGGTCCATGAGGTGAAACTCAGGTCATAAAACAACCTGAGCCTAAAATTTTGAGTCCCCATGTTTTGTCTAGTGTGAACACATGGCTGTGTGTCAAATGTTTGGAGAAATTACTATTTTTAGAGCACCTAATATTACATTTAAGCAGTAGTAATTTTAACTACAGTGTCGTAACTGGGAGAGTTACAGATAAGTACCGTAATCTAAGATTAATGAATTATTGGACAGTAGCTGTGTGCAAGTGGTGAGAATTAATGATATAGGTAACTTTTATATTTACAGAGAGTCCTTGTTCTTGTTGCATTCGATGTTGATGCCTTATGTGCCTGCAAAGTCTTACAGGTGAGTCTCTATCTCTCTCATGCTCTCTTTCTCTCTCACTCTTTTTCTCTCTCACTCTATTCCTCTCTCACTCTCCTCTTTCTCACTCTTTATCTCACATTTTCTCACACACACACACACACACACACATGCTCTATCTTTCTCACACACCCTCTCTTTTTCTTTCTCACTCTCTTTATCTCACACTGTCTCACACACACACACTCTCTCTTTCTCACACACACTCTCTCTCTCTTTCTCACACACACTCTCTCTCTCTTTTTTCTCTCTCACTCTCCTCTCTTTCTCACTCTCTTTCTCTCTCACTCTCTCTCTCTTTATCTTTCTCTCTCGCTCTATCACACACACTCTTTCTCGCTCACACTCTCTTTTTCTCACACTCTCTTTTTCTCACTCTCTTTTTCTCACTCTCTTTTTCTCACTCTCTCTTTCTCTCTCTCTCGCTCTCTCACACACACTCTCTTTCTCTCTCACACTCTCTCTCTCTTTCTCACACTCTTTCTCTCTCACTCTCTCTATCTTTCTCACTCTCTCACACACACACTCTTTCTCTCTCACACACTCTCTCTCTCTCTTTCTCACACTCTCTTTCTCTCTCACTCTATCTTTCTCTTTCTCTCTCACACTCTCTCTCTCACACACACACACTCTCTTTCTCTCTCTCTCTCTCTTTCTCACACTCTCTTTCTCTCTCATTCTTACTGTCTGCATTCAAGAAGAAGCTTTTGCTCATGACATGTCTTTTCCCATGTTGCCAGGACAAAGTTTGCAGTCCTCTCCAGATCTTCTTATTGTCCCAACAATTTTTGTTGTATGTTTATGTTGTTGGGCCGGGTTTGATGTCAAAGTTCTGCAAAGTTGTTGCATGACTGAAGATGGTGGTCTGGAGTCTGGGCGCGTCTTGTGTGCTGGACTGTAGCAGCTCATTTAGTTCTGTGATAATGTCTTGAGTGCTTGGTTGTAGCAGCTCATTTAGTTCTGAGATGATGTCTTGAGTGCTGGACTGTAGTAGCTCATTTAGTTCTGAGATGATGTCTTGTGTGCTGGACTGTAGCAGCTCATTTAGTTCTGTGATAATGTCTTGTGTGCTGGACTGTAGTAGCTCATTTAGTTCTGAGATGGTGTCTTGTGTGCTGGACTGTAGCAGCTCATTTAGTTCTGTGATAATGTCTTGTGTGCTGGACTGTACCAGCTCATTTAGTTCTGAGATGGTGTCTTGTGTGCTGGACTGTAGCAGCTCATTTAGTTCTGTGATAATGTCTTGAGTGCTGGACTGTAGCAGCTCATTTAGTTCTGAGATGATGTCTTGTGTGCTGGACTGTAGCAGCTCATTTAGTTCTGAGATGATGTCTTGTGTGCTGGACTGTAGTAGCTCATTTAGTTCTGAGATGATGTCTTGAGTGCTGGACTGTAGCAGCTCATTTAGTTCTGAGATGATGTCTTGTGTGCTGGACTGTAGTAGCTCATTTAGTTCTGAGAGTAGGGATTTAACATTTTGGATTTTATCACCAATCTCTTTTGTTTCTAATTGCCATGTAAAATATTTGCGACAGCATGACAGTTTAAATAATGTAAGCAAACATTAGCAGACCAAGACCTTCACACTCAGTGATTTTGCGATTGCTGTGCATCCAGACAAACTCCAGAGCATATCCTACAGGACTGCAGCACTCTCAGCACAGGAGCATCCAGACAAACTCCAGAACATATCCTACAGGACTGTAGCACTCTCAACACAGGAGCATCCAGACAAACTCCAGAACATATCCTACAGGACTGTAGCACTCTCAACACAGGAGCATCCAGACAAACTCCAGAACATATCCTACAGGACTGCAACACTCTCAACACAGGAGCATCCAGACAAACTCCAGAACATATCCTACAGGACTGCAGCACTCTCAACACAGGAGCATCCAGACTCCAGAACATATCCTACAGGACTGCAGCACACTCAACACAGGAGCATCTAGACAAACTCCAGAACATATCCTACAGGACTGTAGCACTCTCAACACAGGAGCATCCAGACAAACTCCAGAACATATCCTACAGTACTGTAGCACTCTCAACACAGGAGCATCCAGACAAACTCCAGAACATATCCTACAGGACTGTAGTACTCTCAACACAGGAACATCCAGACAAACTCCAGAACATATCCTACAGTACTGCAACACTCTCAACACAGGAGCATCTAGACAAACTCCAGAACATATCCTACAGTACTGCAACACTCTCAACACAGGAGCATCCAGACAAACTCCAGAACATATCCTACAGGACTGCATCACTCTCAACACAGGAGCATCCAAACTCCAGAACATATCCTACAGGACTGTAGTACTCTCAACACAGGAGCATCCAGACAAACTCCAGAACATATCCTACAGGACTGTAGTACTCTCAACACAGGAGCATCCAGACAAACTCCAGAACATATCCTACAGGACTGTAGTACTCTCAACACAGGAGCATCCAGACAAACTCCAGAACATATCCTACAGGACTGTAGTACTCTCAACACAGGAACATCCAGACAAACTCCAGAACATATCCTACAGGACTGCAACACTCTCAACACAGGAGCATCCAGACAAACTCCAGAACATATCCTACAGGACTGCAACACTCTCAACACAGGAGCATCCAGACAAACTCCAGAACATATCCTACAGGACTGCAGCACTCTCAACACAGGAGCATCCAGACAAACTCCAGAACATATCCTACAGGACTGTAGTACTCTCAACACAGGAACATCCAGACAAACTCCAGAACATGTCCTACAGGACTGCAACATTCTCAACACAGGAGCATCCAGACAAACTCCAGAACATATCCTACAGGACTGCAGCACTCTCAACACAGGAGCATCCAGACAAACTCCAGAACATATCCTACAGGACTGCAACACTCTAAGAACACAAATATTGTCCACAGAAACAACCGTGCATGACAAGTTATTGTGACCTGGTGAGGACCTCAAATATACCACTTTCTTCGTGACCTTACCTGGTCTAACCACCTCAATGTGTAACAAAAGTATAACTCAATAGACTGTATCATGTGTGCTGTAACTGCTATGCTGGGGACTGCAACTGCCTCTCTTTGTTTGGATCCTTCTATGCGATGAGATGTTAAATCGGATGATTCCACTGGCACTGTCGGTAGAGGAATTATGGATTTTAATTCGTTTGTACTGATACCGAGGCCTTGGACTAATTATAACCATAACTCTTACGTTTTGGTACATGCATTGAACCAGTAACACCTCCATACAGTTTAATGATTCCAGGCAGTGTAACGATGTTCATTCACATGTGTCAGAATTCTCCTCTAAGGTTCTTAGTATTTTGAGAAGATCAGAGCACATATGGATGTGTCCAAGGTGCAGTGATGAATATCCTAATATTGCATAATATATCATAACATCACACACATACAAAATTCTCGAAATTAAATTATCCAATGTTGGCCAACTTTAGCTAAAATATAAAATTGTTTTGGCTTCAGTATTTATTTCAGTGTGACCAGGTTCTCTACACTATTGTTCCTGTAAATGGCTTGCAGGGTCTTGAGCATGCCTTTTTGGAAAATGCTGAAGGGGTATGTCTTATTTTTTTGTCTTCAGTGTAATGTATCTGTATATGATGTGCCTAATTTGAAAATTCTGTCTCTTTATGAAGATTCTTATATTTCATCATCATCAAGTACCGGGCCTACTGGCGTAGGTGATCATGTCTTTCCACAATTTTTTATCTCTGCAGCTATTTATCATTTCTGTTGTTGACCTTCTGCCAAGCCATTCTCTTAAGCTGTCTGTTATTTTTTCTCTTTGCTTCCCTCTATCTCTTCGTCCCTCAATTTTCCCAGTTGTTACAATATATTCCAGCTGTTCCCTTCTCATTACATGGCCAAAAAATGATGATTGTCTTTTCCTAATATTGGAAATTAGCTCTCTTTTTGCTTTGACCTCTTTTAGAACTTTTTCATTACTCTTCTTAGCTGTCCATGGTACTCTCAACATTCTTCTGTAAAACCACATTTCTACAGACTCCAGTGATATATCTTATATTTATGTGTCCGTAAAAACAACTACCACTTAAATGTTACAATTAGAATTCCAAAAATAGTAATCTCTTTGAACTTTTGCTACACAGCTGTGTGTTTACCTAAGCAAAGTAGACACATGGGAATTTGATGCTGTCATCATTTCCTGGGTTATGTTCAATTTATGGCTTGAAATTTGAATGCATCGTGACACAGCTACCTTAGATGTTATGCTGTCTATTCACACAGCTTCTGTCAATCCAGCCATATGTTCAGCTCCCTCAAAGCATTCGCTGTCTCTCCCATGTTACAAGAGTTTCTTTGAATTCTTTGTCGACTGAGATTTCCCCCCCTCGTCATAAAATAAAAATAACAGAATTTCTTAAAAATTGGCAATAGGTACTTTACTTTTTTTATCGCCAACTATTGGTTGCTTTTTGTGTGTTTTTGGACTTGTTGTTTCTGCATTCAAAAGCTCTTCGTAATATTCTTTCCATCTTGTTAAGATTTGTGCTTTGTTTGTTATTGCTTGGCCTCGTTTATCATTGATGATTTCAGTTGGGTCATAATTGTCTTTCTTTTGTCTTATGGCTTTAATTGTTCTATAGAAGTCTCTGGATACTGATTTGTTGTTGTTACTAATCCCTTCTCCAAATTTTACCCATGCTTTATGTTTTTCTTCTTTGATTAATTTCTTCACTTCTCTTCTTTGATTAATTTCTTCACTTGTCTTCTTTGATTAATCTCTTCACTTCTCTTCTTTGATTAATTAATTTCTTCACTTCCCTTCTTTGATTAATTTCTTCACTTCCCTTCTTTTGATTAATTTCTTTGCTTCTCTTCTGTGATTAATCTCTTCACTTCTCTTCTTTGATTAATGTGTTCTCTTCACTTGTCTTCTTTGATTAATTTCTTCACTTCTCTTCTTTGATTAATTTCTTCACTTCTCTTCTTTCTATTGTATATATATCATAATCTTTTTGCTTATTAGTTTTTAGCCATATTTTGTCTAGTTTTTTCTTTCTTCTTATGACGTTCTTGACTATATCATTCCACCACGGAGTGCTCATCTTTCCCTCCTTCTTCCCTTGCTTTGCTTCCTTGTGTTCGCCCGATAACTAAAGTATTCTAGAGTATTTGTAGACTGTAGAATTCCTCTTCGTCATCCGTCCTTAAAAGGACGTTAAGTGGACGTGTCTGCGTTGTGTTGTGGTTTGCAGTATAACTGTTATATTTGCGCCGTCCGGCCCCAACACATCCGATTTCAACACGTTCCTTTGCTTTGTTCTGCATATTTCGGTTGCTATTTTTGTCAATGATTTTTTTAATGTGAGCCACTCATTATCTACTGTAGTTATTTGTTGTGCTAGTTGTTGACATTTGATTTCTGATCTTGAATTCTGAAGATGTTTTGATTGAATGTGTTTGTTATCACAGATCCGACATGTTGTTTTAATAAACTGTGGAGCAACAATCGATATTGTGGAGATGCTCCAGCCAGAAGATCATGTCCGTTTCTACATCTGTGATAGGTAGGATTTGTTTTATTTTATACATTACTTCTAGATCTGTGATAGGTAGGATTTGTTTTGTTATATACATTACTTCTAGATCTGTGATAGGTAGGATTTGTTTTGTTATATACATTACTTCTAGATCTGTGATAGGTAGGATTTGTTTTGTTATATACATTACTTCTAGATCTGTGATAGGTAGGATTTGTTTTGTTATATACATTACTTCTAGATCTGTGATAGGTAGGATTTGTTTTATTATATACATTACTTCTAGATCTGTGATAGGTAGGATTTGTTTCGTTATATATACATTACTTCTAGATCTGTGATAGGTAGGATTTGTTTCCTTATCTTCTTTTACATGCTTTTAAACATCAGTCTTAATAACCCTTGATGACTGAGCGGTTAGTGTGCTTCCTTCCTGGTCAGAAGGGTGCAGGTTCGATTCCCAAAAGTGGTGGACTTCTTGCTGAATGACAAGGCTCCGGGGTTCACCCAGCTTCTAAAAAATTGGTACCAGAGATGTTTCTGGGAAGTAAAGGCAGCCAGGTGTGATTCACAGCAAGCAAAATGTGCTGTGGTCATAGAAGAATGTAGCCACTAACACCATATGTTTCCTGTATGTTTGGCAAGACAGGGGAAGGACCCCTTTTTTATTTTTGTAAATGATAAGTTCAAGGAAAGTATTGGTCAGCTCAAGGTTGGTGACATCTCCATACAGCTTGTCCTGATACGGTACCAGTGATGCCACAAGAGCTTTCTCTGTTCAATATATGTTGAGTATGATTGTAGCAGATGTTCAACAGTCATTTTGTCTGATTTGTGAAATCACATGCCCATGCGTTCTTTACGAGTCTCTGCCCAATCTAACTCTAATGTACTTAGAAACTATCCACATCACAAGTTCACAGGCAAAATACAGGGAACGAGAGATTGCGGAAAACAAGAGAAAAGACTCGATAGCTTGGTGTCATGGCATGGAAAACAGTCAACAACAGACTTGATCCGATGTACTGTGGATAGAGAGTTGTGGAAGGACATGATCGCCTATGCCCACTGGTATGACACATGATGATGAACTATGAATCGTGCATCCGTGGCTAAATTGGGTTTAAGACACTTTGTCTACATCAGACATAGTTCTAATCTAACTACACAAATAGTTCTCTGCTAATTCCAGCACTTCCGGCTAGTAACTTCAGGCCTGTTGGTCCTGTCACTTGTATCATCAACTCTTGATTGCCATAACTTACTCATCTTTGTCTTAGTAAGTAGTCCATCGACCCTCAAAATTTACGCATTACCCATGTCCGTTCTGAGTACACGCTCCCTTAATCTCCTTATCTCCCTAAAGAAAGACCACTCCCAATTATTTTTATCTCTTCTCTACCCCGCTTTTCATGTCAGATAAATCTCCGGAGGCGAAGGTGTGCCTCACAGCACCAGAGCTGGAAGTTACAAGTGACCCAGAGCTGATGGCTTGCACCAGGATTGGTGAACCAGAACCATCCAGACCCTGCTCCACCTCTCCGTGGTGCCTCTAGTAACAGACTAACCTGTCTAGTCTGGTCAAGCGAGTAGGGATTAAAAAGGGACAATAATCCGGTACTCAAAAATGTTGCGCTGAAGTCGGATGTGTTGGACCAAAAGGCGCAAATATCACAGTTATACTGCAAACCACAACACAACGCAGACACACCTACTTAATGTCCTTTTTAAGGCAGAATATGAAGAGGTTTACTCCTTTAGTCATTGGGCAAACACAAGGAAACAAGCATATATATTTCTTGTTCTTGTCGTCTCCCCTTCTTCCCATGTGAGACAACTCTCTCTCAATCACCACTTGTTTATATTGTTAGTTCATATTCCTGTGAACATGTTTTGTAAAGTTGCCTCATGTTAGTTCATATTCCTGTGAACATGTTTTGTAAAGTTGCCTCATGTTGGTTCATATTCCCATGAACATGTTTTGTAAAGTTGCCTCATGTTGGTTCATATTCCCATGAACATGTTTTGTAAAGTTGCCTCATGTTAGTTCATATTCCCGTGTACATGTTTTGTAAAGTTGCCTCATGTTAGTTCATATTCCTGTGAACATGTTTTGTAAAGTTGCCTCATGTTAGTTCATATTCCCGTGTACATGTTTTGTAAAGTTGCCTCATGTTGGTTCATATTCCCATGAACATGTTTTGTAAAGTTGCCTCATGTTAGTTCATATTTCCGTGTACATGTTTTGTAAAGTTGCCTCATGTTAGTTCATATTCCTGTGTACATGTTTTGTAAAGTTGCCTCATGTTAGTTCATATTTCCGTGTACATGTTTTGTAAAGTTGCCTCATGTTAGTTCATATTCCCGTGAACATGTTTTGTAAAGTTGCCTCATGTTAGTTCATATTCCTGTGAACATGTTTTGTAAAGTTGCCTCATGTTAGTTCATATTTCCGTGTACATGTTTTGTAAAGTTGCCTCATGTTAGTTCATATTCCCGTGAACATGTTTTGTAAAGTTGCCTCATGTTAGTTCATATTCCCATGTACATGTTTTGTAAAGTTGCCTCATGTTAGTTCATATTCCCGTGAACATGTTTTGTAAAGTTGCCTCATGTTAGTTCATATTCCCATGAACATGTTTTGTAAAGTTGCCTCATGTTAGTTCATATTCCCGTGTACATGTTTTGTAAAGTTGCCTCATGTTGGTTCATATTCCCATGAACATGTTTTGTAAAGTTGCCTCATGTTAGTTCATATTTCCGTGTACATGTTTTGTAAAGTTGCCTCATGTTAGTTCATATTCCCATGAACATGTTTTGTAAAGTTGCCTCATGTTAGTTCATATTCCTGTGAACATGTTTTGTAAAGTTGCCTCATGTTAGTTCATATTCCTGTGAACATTTTTACCTGACTCAATTTATTTTCTCGTAGCCACCGCCCTGTTGACATCCACAATTTTTTTAACGCTGTCCAAGTCAAGTTGTTGATGAAAGAAGATGAGTTGTCATCTATACCGAGTTACGATGAAGTCTTCCGCGATGATGATGATGAGGTCAGTGCAAGGTTTCCCATTTTACTCCGGTTTTGAAATAGAAGGGAGGTGCGATAGCTCAGTGGTTAGTGAACTGGACTACAAAGGGTAGGGTTCGATCCCAACTGACGGCTTCCGGGTTCACCCAGCCTTAAATGGGTACCGGATTTTTTTCTGGGAAAGTAAAGCAGCACGGGCGTAATACTGACCACATTACCCCAAAAATCATGTGCTGAAGGTCTGTAAAATATAGGGTCACAAACACCATATTTCCCTATACGCCACTTGGCGTGACGGGGGTACTTTACTTTACTTACTTTGAAATAGAAGTAGTGTGTGTTGGTGATGTCATTGTAGTGCCTTGCATTGATAGTAAATTGAAGCCAGAAAGTTTCAGAGACTATTTTCTTTGTTAAATTACAAGTTACAAGGGTTTTGTTTAAGAACCAAAGAGAGTTCCCCATGTCATAAGAAGAAAAAAAAAAGAAGAAAAACAATTTCTTGAAACTTCACCAAATTTAGTTTAAAAAAAAAGACAGCTGTGTTTTTATGATAGCATTATACTCAGAGATTGTAACATTTTTGTTTGTTTGTATCAGAGATTGTAACATTTTTATTTGTTTCAGAGAGTATATTTTGTTTGTTAATTCAGAGATTGTAACATTTTTATTTGTTTCAGAGAGTATATTTTGTTTGTTAAATCAGAGATTGTAACATTTTTGTTTGTTTCAGAGAGTATATTTTGTTTGTTAAATCAGAGATTGTAACATTTTTGTTTGTTTCAGAGAGTATATTTTGTTTGATAAATCAGAGATTGTAACATTTGTGTTTGTTTCAGAGAGTATATTTTGTTTGATAAATCAGAGATTGTAACATTTTTGTTTGTTTCAGAGAGTATATTTTGTTTGATAAATCAGAGATTGTAACATTTTTGTTTGTTTCAGAGAGTATATTTTGTTTGATAAATCAGAGATTGTAACATTTTTGTTTGTTTCAGAGAGTATATTTTGTTTGATAAATCAGAGATTGTAACATTTGTGTTTGTTTCAGAGAGTATATTTTGTTTGATAAATCAGAGATTGTAACATTTTTGTTTGTTTCAGAGAGTATATTTTGTTTGATAAATCAGAGATTGTAACATTTTTGTTTGTTTCAGAGAGTATATTTTGTTTGATAAATCAGAGATTGTAACATTTTTGTTTGTTTCAGAGAGTATATTTTGTTTGATAAATCAGAGATTGTAACATTTTTGTTTGTTTCAGAGAGTATATTTTGTTTGATAAATCAAAGATTGTAACATTTGTGTTTGTTTCAGAGAGTATATTTTGTTTGATATATCAGAGATTGTAACATTTTTGTCAACAGTGTCTGTTTTGTCAAGATGATGATATGATTTTCGGTTATTGTTGATTCTTTCAGACAGAAGAATCTGATGATGAAAATGATGATTCAGAAGTTGGCTATAAGAGGAAGCGATTTGATGATGAGTCTGTGATGAGACGGCAAGACAGACGACGATGGAATGAAGCCAGGTTGGTTGTCTCTCTTCTTCTTAGTGTTTTTCAATATCTGGAAGTAACGTGATATCTGTGCCGTTCAGTCGCAACTAGGCTCCCTCTGTTGCTTGCTTGTAGCAAGGCGATGTGGCAAGACTTTTGGGAAAGATGGTGCTGCCATTGTCTCTTTCATCATCGAGTGCCATCTCCACAATGAAGGTTGGCAACCATGGAGCAACATTCTACTCTGTCTCTAGCTTTGATGGTGCAGGTTGTCATAGAAAATGTTCTGTGGGAGATCTGGCTAGGGGCAAATTCCATCAGACGGGCTGTGGTGAATACAATGTTCTGTGGAAGATCTGGCTAGGGGCAAATTCCATCAGATGGGCTGTGGTGAATGCAACGTTCTATGGGAGATCTGGCTAGAGGAAAATTCCATCAGACAGGCTGTGGTGAATGCAACGTTCTGTGGGAGATCTGGCTAGAGGCAAATTCCATCAGACAGGCTATGGTGAATGCAACGTTCTGTGGGAGATCTGGCTAGAGGCAAATTCCTTCAGACAGGCTGTGGTGAATGCAATGTTCTATGGGAGATCTGGCTAGAAACAAATTCCTTCAGACAGGCTGTGTTGAATACAGTGTTCTGTGAGAGATCTGGCTAGAAACAAATTCCTTCAGACAGGCTGTGGTGAATGCAATGTTCTGTGGGAGATCTGGCTAGAAACAAATTCCTTCAGACAGGCTGTGGTGAATACAACGTTTTACGAAGGACATTCAACCTGATGTTGTTCTCAGGACATTGAGTGCTGCACTTGTTTGTGAGAAGAGTTCAAGTTATTTTTATGATTAAAACAGGAGATTTATTTTGCTACAAATTTAGCCTGAATTCCATGTAATAATATAGTTTTACTTACATTGAGCATGTTTGTGTTTTTATCACATCCCCAGGGTGAAGGTTCTGTTTGATTACTCAAAATTCACATCACACGGGACATCTGTGAGTGTTTTTGTAGTTTGTATTGTCCTGATCACACAGATGTTCTTGTATAATAGAACCATTATCAGTGTCCATTAGTACACCAATCTCTGTCCTGATCACACAGATGTTCTTGTATATAGAACCATTATCATCGTACTCGGTGTCCATTAGTACACCAATCTCTGCCCTGATCACACAGATGTTCTTGTATATAGAACCATCATCATTGTACTCAGTGTCCATTAGTACTTCAATCTCTGCCCTGATCACACAGATGTTCTTGTATATAGAACCACCATCATTGTACTCAGTGTCCATTAGTACTCCAATCTCTGTCCTGATCACACAGATGTTCTTGTATATAGAACCACCATCATTGTACTCAGTGTCCATTAGTACACCAATCTCTGCCCTGATCACACAGATGTTCTTGTATATAGAACCATCATCATTGTACTCAGTGTCCATTAGTACACCAATCTCTGCCCTGATCACACAGATGTTCTTGTATATAGAACCATTATCATCGTACTCGGTGTCCATTAGTACTCCAATCTCTGCCCTGATCACACAGATGTTCTTGTATAATAGAACCATTATCAGTGTCCATTAGTACACCGATCTCTGTCCTGATCACACAGATGTTCTTGTATATAGAACCATCATCATTGTACTCAGTGTCCATTAGTACTTCAATCTCTGCCCTGATCACACAAATGTTCTTATATATAGAACCATCATTGTCCCATCTCTTTCCTGCCATACAAATGTTCTTCCAATCTCTTTCCAATGTAATAGTAAATGGCCAAGAGGGCATGTGTTGAGTGTATTTGGTGGTGAGAGTAGTTATGATAGAAATAGACTATAGATAGGTGTGATGGTATATGGCCAAGAGGGCATGTGTTGAGTGTATTTGGTGGTGAGAGTAGTTATGATAGAAATAGACTATAGATAGGTGTGATGGTATATGGCCAAGAGGGCATGTGTTGAGTGTATTTGGTGGTGAGAGTAGTTATGATAGAAATAGACTATAGATAGGTGTGATGGTATATGGCCAAGAGGGCATGTGTTGAGTGTATTTGGTGGTGAGAGTAGTTATGATAGAAATAGACTATAGATAGGTGTGATGGTATATGGCCAAGAGGGCGTGTGTTGAGTGTATTTGGTGGTGAGAGTAGTTATGATAGAAATAGACTATAGATAGGTGTGATGGTATATGGCCAAGAGGGCATGTGTTGAGTGTATTTGGTGGTGAGAGTAGTTATGATAGAAATAGACTATAGATAGGTGTGATGGTATATGGCCAAGAGGGCGTGTGTTGAGTGTATTTGGTGGTGAGAGTAGTTATGATAGAAATAGACTATAGATAGGTGTGATGGTATATGGCCAAGAGGGCATGTGTTGAGTGTATTTGGTGGTGAGAGTAGTTATGATAGAAATAGACTATAGATAGGTGTGATGGTATATGGCCAAGAGGGCGTGTGTTGAGTGGGAAGTCATGGAAGCGTGAAGGACACCAGGTGAGGGCAGTTATGCTAGAAACAGACCAAGATAAGGTCACGGTCAAAAGGGTTAAGACAGAAGGCTCTGGGAGTGAAATATTTAGTACTATATCTAGTAGTGTTTTAGACAAAGGAGAACGGAAGATCGTAAGTGATTGGTTAGGGAGGATTCTGGGATTTTGAATAGGAGGGTTGTATAAATAGTTGGGACGAGAGAAAACTCTCTCTCGTGGGTCAGCAACTGCCATAGTCATGTTACAAACTGATGGTTTTTATAAGTGGAATAAGTGTGAATGGTCTCTATATCTTGTACAGCCATGTCAACAGTTTCATGTGGAAGAAGTGTGAATGGTCTCTATATCTTGTACAGCCATGTCAACAGTTTCATGTGGAAGAAGTGTGAATGGTCTCTATATCTTGTACAGCCATGTCGACAGTTTCATGTGGAAGAAGTGTGAATGGTCTCTATATCTTGTACAGCCATGTCGACAGTTTCATGTGGAAGAAGTGTGAATGGTCTCTATATCTTGTACAGCCATGTCGACAGTTTCATGTGGAAGAAGTGTGAATGGTATCTATATCTTGTACAGCCATGTCGACAGTTTCATGTGGAAGAAGTGTGAATGGTATCTATATCTTGTACAGCCATGTCGACAGTTTCATGTGGAAGAAGTGTGAATGGTATCAATATCTTGTACAGCCATGTCAACAGTTTCATGTGGAAGAAGTGTGAATGGTCTCTATATCTTGTACAGCCATGTCGACAGTTTCATGTGGAAGAAGTGTGAATGGTCTCTATATCTTGTACAGCCATGTCGACAGTTTCATGTGGAAGAAGTGTGAATGGTATCTATATCTTGTACAGCCATGTCGACAGTTTCATGTGGAAGAAGTGTGAATGGTCTCCATATCTTGTACAGCCATGTCAACAGTTTCATGTGGAAGAAGTGTGAATGGTCTCTATATCTTGTACAGCCATGTCGACGGTTTCATGTGGAAGAAGTGTGAATGGTCTCTATATCTTGTACAGCCATGTCGACAGTTTCATGTGGAAGAAGTGTGAATGGTCTCTATATCTTGTACAGCCATGTCGACAGTTTCATGTGGAAGAAGTGTGAATGGTCTCCATATCTTGTACAGCCATGTCGACGGTTTCATGTAAATAAAGTTGCTACTCCGTTTGACGACAACTGGTTGTTGATTCCACTTCGTTAAAAGCCATCGCGGTGTTTGGCCTATAACACTAAGATCACTGCCTATATTTCAAGGTTTCCATTTTTTTTCAGGCTGCTTTTGTGATGTTTGAGCTTGCTTGGAAGCTGTCAAAAGATACCAATAGTCTTTTATGGTATGATTCCAATGTCATTTGTTGTTGTGATTCCAATGTCATTTGTTGTTGTGATTCCAATGTCATTTGTTGTTTTGATTCCAATGTCATTTGTTGTTGTGATTCCAATCTCATTTGATGTTGTAGTTTTCCAATCTCATTTGATGTTGTGTGATTCCAATATAATTGTTGTAGTGTAAATCCAATATAATTGTTGTAGTGTAAATCCAATATAATTGTTGTAGTGTAAATCCAATGTAATTGTTGTAGTGTAAATCCAATATAATTGTTGTAGTGTAAATCCAATATAATTGTTGTAGTGTAAATCCAATATAATTGTTGCAGTGTAAATCCAATGTCATTTGATGTGTAATTCTAATATCATTGTTGTGATGTGATTCCAATGTAATTCTATTGTTGAAGTCCTCATCATCATTGAGTGCCATCTCCACATCGAAGGTTGGCTACCATGGAGCGCCATTCCACTCTGTCTCTTGCTTTGATGGTGCAGATTGTCATAGGCTGACTTGTCCATTTTTTTATGTTACTCGTCAATGTTAGTCTTTGTCTGCCTCTGCCTCTTTTACCTTGTATTTTCCCTTCTAATATTACTTTTATTAGACTGTTGTGTCTTTTAACATGACCAAAAAATTTCATTTTTCTTGTTCTATTCATGTTTAGTAGTTCTCTTTTCATTTTCAGTTGTTTTAAAACTTCCTCGTTTGTTTTCTTTTCTTTCCATCCAATTCTACCTATTCTTCTATAAATCCACATTTCAAAGGTTTCAATTCTCTCTTCTGTTTATTATTGAAGTAGTTGACAGAAAAAAGTTGGGGCATGTGGCCTATAGGGAATGTTGTGTTATTGCCCACATTTTTTAAATAGACCTTCGGCATATGATTTTTGGGGTATTGTGATCGGTATAAAAACAGAATAAACCCAGTATCCGTTTATGGCTGGGCGAAGCTGGAAGCTGTTGATCAGGATCGAACCAAACAACTTGTCTTTAGCAATCCAGTTCACTAACCACAGAGCTATCACGACTCCCTTGTTGTCACTAACCACAGAGCTATCACGACTCCCTTGTTGTCACTAACCACAGAGCTATCACGACTCCCTTGTTGTCACTAACCACAGAGCTATCACAACTCCCTTGTTGTCACTAACCACAGAGCTATCACGACTCCCTTGTTGTCACTAACCACAGAGCTATCACAACTCCCTTGTTGTCACTAACCACAGAGCTATCACAACTCCCTTGTTGTCACTAACCACAGAGCTATCACGACTCCCTTGTTGTCACTAACCACAGAGCTATCACAACTCCCTTGTTGTCACTAACCACAGAGCTATCACAACTCCCTTGTTGTCACTAACCACAGAGCTATCACGACTCCCTTGTTGTCACTAACCACAGAGCTATCACAACTCCCTTGTTGTCACTAACCACAGAGCTATCACAACTCCCTTGTTGTCACTAACCACAGAGCTATCACAACTCCCTTGTTGTCACTAACCACAGAGCTATCACGACTCCCTTGTTGTCACCAACCACAGAGCTATCACAATTCCCTTGTTGTCACTAACCACAGAGCTATCACAACTCCCTTGTTGTCACTAACCACAGAGCTATCACAACTCCCTTGTTGTCACTAACCACAGAGCTATCACAACTCCCTTGTTGTCACTAACCACAGAGCTATCACAACTCCCTTGTTGTCACTAACCACAGAGCTATCACAACTCCCTTGTTGTCACTAACCACAGAGCTATCACGACTCCCTTGTTGTCACTAACCACAGAGCTATCACGACTCCCTTGTTGAAGTATTATTTCAGTTTTATTTTTTGCTTGCTTTCATTTGCCCGATAACTAAAGGAAAGTACCTCTTCATCATTCGCCCTTAAAAAATCGTTAAGTGGGCAGTTGTGTTGTAGTTGTATAACTGAAATTTGCGCCTTTCGGCCCAGCACACACAACTTCAGCACGACATTTTTAAGTACCGGGTTGTCTTCCCTTTTCGATCCCTACTCACTTGGCCAGACTAGACAGGTTAATCCATTACTGGAGGCACCACGGAGAGGTGGAGCAGTGTCTGGATAGTTCTGGTTCACTGATCCTGGCGCAAGTCATCAGCTGTGGGTCGCTGACAATTTCCAGGTCTGCTACTGTGAGGCGTGTCTTTGCCTCCAGTTTTATTGTTTGTCTTGTGGTATGATTCAACTTTTGATTATTTATATTCAGTATTCATCAACTTTTAAAATAAGTTGAATTTTTGATGATTTATATTCAATATTCATAAACTTTTAAAATAATAAAATAAATTAAATTTTTGATTATTTATATTCAGTATTCATCAACTTTTAAAATAATAAATTAAATTTTTGATTATTTATATTCAGTATTCATCAACTTTTAAAATAAATTGAATTTTTGATTATTTATATTCAATTTTCATCAACTTTTAAAATAAATAGAATTTTTGATTATTTATATTCAATTTTCATCAACTTTTAAAATAAATAGAATTTTTGATTATTTATATTCAATTTTCATCAACTTTTAAAATAAATAGAATTTTTGATTATTTATATTCAATTTTCATCAACTTTTAAAATAAATTTGGTTCCATTGAGATCTCTATATAATAAAACAGTTTGTCTCGTCACTTCACTATAGGTTGGCAATAATAGGAGTGACGGACCAATTTGCTCACTTCAGAACACCAAGGGACAAATACATGGAAGATGTCATGACACTCCAGTCACATGTGTCACGTCACAATCACAGGTTAGATTTTGGCATTATATAGCATGTTTCGGCATTTGTCACTCCTTTAACTTCCTGTCTAAATGTTTCTTCTTGTTTTGTTATGTTGCAGGCCAAGGTGGGCGTGGTGTGTGGAAACAATGTCATGGTTTCAATGTCATTTAGGTTGTATTCACTCTTCTGTCTTCCAGGAAATACCTCTTCTGTCTTCCAGGAAATACCAAATCTATTTTCAGGCCCATTTATGTTAGCATTGGTGTTGACAAAGTCTCTCCCTATATTCTATTCCTGGACATGTCCTCTATTTCCTTCCATTCTTCTTCTATCCTTCCTCTGCTGCCGTTGGCGTCGAGGAGAGAAACAATCTGCGATTCTTTGCTCTTCTGTTGGCCTCTTCTGGTGTTATCCCTCCTACTGACTCTAGTATTCCCTTTATCCATCTCTTTCTCGGTCTTCCTCTTAAACTGACGTTTTCGTAGCATTTGTTTATGGCTCTTTGCGTCATTGTTAGTTCTTTTTGTCTTGTTATGTAGCCGAACCAATTTATCTGTTGTCCATTCAACGCTAATATTCTTTGAGCATTTCCATGACTTCTCTTCTCCATGAATTCCTGGACCTTTTTTAGTTTTCTCTTTCTCAGAGGGTTCCCTGACAAGGCCTGTTTAACTATGCTGGTATCAGGTTTTCATACTGTTTGTCTAATTCGTCTTCGTTTTGTACTCACAATCTGTTGTTTTATTGACCCTTCTCCTGTTCTTTCCCAAATATTTTCTTTTCTGATCTTGGCCAATGTTGGCACTTAGGACTTGCACTCATATCACGGACAGGACTTCTGGTCAATATGGCAGATAGGCAGCAGGAACGTTTGAGACTCAGTCTGAAAAGTGTTCCTTGCTGCAGTTTCCTCATTTTCCAAGTCAGCTTGCTGCCAGAGCTACCGAGTGTAGTGCTGTGTGCACACAGTGAGCTTTGTTTTTCATCCTGATTGTGTTTTGATATTCCGATTGCTAACAATGAATGATGATATTGTATGGTGTAGGACAGTTCTGCTGTGTTCACTTTCGGTGCCACTTGCCCTTATGTCTTTTGGCATGTGCTGTAGCTGCTATGATGGGGACTGCAGCTGCCTTTCTTTGTTTGGATCCTTCAATGAGACATGTTAATTCAGATAATTCCACTGGCATGGGCATTTGAGCAATTATAGATTTTAATTTATTTGCAGTGGTACAGGGGCCTTCGATTAACCATAGCTCATATCGCAATCATAACTCTCTAGGTCTTGCTTTGTTCTTAAGTCCGAAAGTGAGCCCTCTCTAATAATTGTTATTCTTAGAGTTTCTTTTGGTCTTCCATGTTTTCTCTTGTCACATGGTGTCTACATTACATAATCATCATCATCATGTACAATACTAGTTGGCCTATGTGATTATGTTCTTCCGCGGTGTGTTGTATAAAATTCTGTTGTTGACTGTTTTCCGTGCCATGGCTCCAAACTATCTAGTGTCTTCTCTCTTTGTTGTCCACGATCTCTCTTTCCCTGTATTTTTCCAGTTGTAACCAAGTATTCCAGCTTTCCTCTTCTCATGATGTGCACGAAAAATGTTGATTGTTTCTTTCTGATGTTTCTTAGGAGCTCCCTTTTTGTGTTGGCCTCTTTGAGAATGTCCTCATTGGTCTTTTTAGCTGTCCAGTGTCCTCTCAATATTCTTCTGAGAAATTCCATCTCTTTTGTCTCTAATCATCTTTTTCATTTGTTTATTGCCTGTCCATGATTCGCTTCCATAGATCAGAATTGGTTCTATATCTATCTATCTATCTATCTATCTATTGACCTTTCGAGCCGTAACCGGCCCATAGGGCGTAGACCAAGATACACCTTCTCCTATATGAATTTTTGTTCTAGCAGTTTTCTTTTAAAGATATTTTATCAAATCTCGCCATCTGTCTCTGTTCTGTGCAAGCAGTTCTATCTCATTGAGGGAGCCGATTCCTGCTGCTCTTGCCTCTCTCATCAATGTTCTTCTCAGTGTCTCCCTGTGTTCTATATAGCACAGATGAACTCTCTTTCTCACTTCTTTTGACATAAATTTGTTGCATAAGATATTTTCCATTTTCTGAATTGCTACTTTGGCCTGAGCTATTCTACTTTTTATTGTTGTGGTGTATCTTCATCTTCAACCACTTATTTTTATGTTGCATGATGGTAATGATTATCATATTATTTTTTCTAACCATTAGCATATATTTTGGTAATGAATGCAGTATTATGCCATTGCCATATGTCCATTATCGTTGAGAATCATGTCCCCTGTGAAATGTTCTATACAGGGGCAGTGAGGATGAGAATATCTTGTCAGTCAACTGTCTGCGTATTTCATTTGAAGAAGAGTTACACTTGCCTCTCTATCGCCATTGGACCCTCTTTGACAGCATCTGTCACTCAATGTCTGTAGCCTGCAAGCTCCGCCTCTGGTCTCTGAAAGGACAAAAAAGACTTCATGAGTTTCTAGCAGAAATGGGGTATGTTTTTATACAAATATTTTTTAAAAATATGTTTTGCAGATCTTGTTTCCATGAACTCTTTTTAAGCAGCCATTTTTCCCCCTGTTTTGCCTGAGTTTCTTGCATGAAAATGTGTCATATTTTCACTACGACAAGTCACATACATATGTGTTAGGAATCAACTCCAATGTTAAGTCAGTCCTATTATATGGCTGTGAAACATGGAGAACAACAAAATTGACAATCATGAAGATACAGACTTTCATTAATGGATGCTTACTCAGAATAAAAGGATGGAAATGGCAGAACAAATTCACTAACATAGAATTATGGAAATGTACCAGTCAAATACCAGTGGATAAAGAGATACAGCGGAGACGATGGCGCTGGATAGGACACACACTGCGGAAGCCAACTGAGAGTATTACACAACAGGCCCTTTTTGGAATCCCCAGAGGAAAAGACAAAGAAGAAGACTAAGGAATTCTTGGAGAAGACAGATAGAAGCAGAGATGAAGATGATGGGGAAGACATGGAATGATTTTAAAAGAATGGCAAGAAACAGAACGACTTGGAAAGTGTTTGTTGAAGACTTATGCTCCACAGGGAGCTGAAAGGTTGAAGAGATCAAATGAAAGGGGAAAAGTATATCGTTCAATACCCTTTAAAAATATTTTGAAAAACAAATATGGATAAGAAATACAAAAAAAGAATATACTGCCAGCCATTTTACACTTGAATTAGCTGATTAAAAACTTTCAACACATTGCAAATTTGTGAACAAAATAGCACAAGGGAGGTCATTCTAAACTTGTCACAAGACAGGTTAATTATATAGGAGCTGAAACACTTGTATCTAAGCTCATTTAGCACACAGTTTATTCAAATATGGGTCAAGATGGAAATACCATGTCAGAGTTTGCTCGACAAAACAGGACTTTATCAGTGACGCTGACAATGTTCTGTTGGCTTTTAAAAGTTAACACAAAAATTGTTTTAGAAATAATTAGTAGAAATAGGGAGTTGGGTTGTAAATATTTTTGTGTGGGGCTTTTTTTTTATTATCGGGGGCCTAGTGCATCATTGACATTCTCGTCATTTGTTGGAAAATACAAAGGTGGGCATTAAAATGTAGATTTGGTGTTCAAGTTAGACTGGGGTTGTATGTCGCTGCCTGGACTTAATTTCAAAGGGTAGACCTCATGCTTTCATGAAAATATTAATAAACTTTCTGATATTGTGTCTAGTGACACTCACAGATGAGGTTGTGTGTTGAGTAGAGATCTTCCAACATTGTAAGAAATCGAAGTAGTAGTTGGCTCGAGATGCACCTGGACTAAAAGTGGTCAGTGACTCTTAGCTGCCAGTTTTTTCCAATTGTAGCTGCTCCGGGGAACACAGTTGTAACTGCTCCAGGGAACACAATTGTAACTGCTCCGGGGAACACAGTTGTAGCTGCTCCGGGGAACACGGTTGTAGCTGCTCTGGGGAACACAGTTGTAACTGCTCCGGGGAATACAATTGTAACTGCACAATTGTGCTTTGTAGGTTGGTTTATGGAGAATAAAATGTAATCCTGAATGGCAGTTTCTAGGTCAACCCAGCCTTAACCGTAGATTTCAAGACCTACCAGCGAGCCACGTTTTTACAACACCTTTGTAAAAAATTACAACTAAGATAAGTGCAGATAAAGAGCATCCATTGCACCACGAGCTCAATACAGTGAAAGGTGTAAGGCTAAAAAGAGGCAAATCATGGGTGGGCCGAGCAGAAGATGTCATCAAACAGGTTTGTGGGCTTACCAATATCAACGTTGGCGAGGAGTAGATACCTGTGCCTATGTCATTCATGGGGACATTTTCATGTATTGTCACACTCTGCGGGAAATGTAGGGAACAGAACTCAGTTGTGGTCAATGCGGAGGTCAACGGTCTCATCTGGGATAACACCAATGAGAAAGATGCAGTCATCTATACAGACGGATCCATAATATGACACAAAAGGAATGCATGGGCATTTACGGCACGATTTGCAGGCAGAGTAGTCAAGGAAGACAGTGGTGCATACATTATGATGACGAGTAGTATGACAATGGAGGTGATGGCAGTGACCAGGGCATTCGTCTGGTTAGAGTCACAAAACTACACCCATGCCTGCATACTGAGTGATTAGATGAGCATAAGAAAAGTGGAGGCAGGCTCTGTACGCATGCATTGGGTAGAGCCATTGCAGAAGTAAAAAATATATAAGGTTACCTTTGTCTACATCCCTGGACATGTGGGAGTATGGGGAAATAAAAGAGCGGACAGGTTGGCTAGCTGTCATTGAGGACAGCCAACCAATGGATCAGTCAGACATCATCATTAACGTCCAAGATGTTGGAATGGCACAGGACTTCGACAACCATGAGTTCATGTCACTCCTTCAGATGAAAGAGATGGGAGTTAAGATGGGCACAGATAGAAATGAGAAACTTAGTGAGAGTATAAGAAGACTTATCAGCCAGCACAGAACTGGAGTTGTCAGTCGCTGGATGCTGCAGGTCTTGCTGAGGAGGGGATCTGAGCACCTATGGACATGCTCGGAGTGCAATGATGATAACCCACAAATGACTCAATAACAATATTCCTTATATGTCATGAGTGATTATGTCTACAATGTAAACTGGACATCTCCCTGTCAACTTTGTTCCCAAATTTTGTTTCGGTGAACCCTCACAGAAAACATTTTAACAAAATTTTGTCTTCACTTTGTCCAACAGCTTGCCACTGTCACAGTGTAAACAGCAGTATGCGGCCATGGATACGGCTTTAAGGTCAGAGGTCAAAATGAAAATGCAAGAGTTCATGAATAAATACGGGTATGTTTCCAGACAAAATAGTTTCATGTATTTAATAGTGGACTAAACACAAATAAATATTCTAATGTTGATTTTGTTGCTTGCTTGCGTTCGCCCGATGACTAAAGGAATATACCTTCTCATCATCCGCCCTTAAGAGGACGTTAAGTGGGCGTGTCTGCGTTGTGGTTTGCAATAAGACAGTGATATTTGCACCTTGTGGCTGACACATCCGACTCGAGCATGTTATTTTTTAGAACTGGGTTGTCTTCCCTTTGATCTCTACTTGCTTGGCCAGACTCGACAGGTTAGTCTGTTACTGGAGGCACCACGGAGAGGTAGAGTAGGGCCTGGATGGTTCTGGTTCACGATCCTGGCGCAAGCCATCAGCTGTGGGTTGCTGACAACTTCCTGCTCTGCTGCTGGGGTGTTGATTTTGTTGTACTTGTGGGATTTTGTTGTACTTGTGGAATTTTGTTGTACTTGTGGAATTTTGTTGTACTTGTGGGATTTTGTTGTACTTGTGGGATTTTGTTGTACTTGTGGGATTTTGTTGTATTTGTGGGATTTTGTTGTATTTGTGGGATTTTGTTGTACTTGTGGGATTTTGTTGTACTTGTGGGATTTTGTTGTACTTGTGGGATTTTGTTGTACTTGTGGGATTTTGTTGTACTTGTGGGATTTTGTTGTACTTGTGGGATTTTGTTGTACTTGTGGAATTTTGTTGTATTTGTGGAATTTTGTTGTATTTGTGGGATTTTGTTGTATTTGTGGGATTTTGTTGTATTTGTGGAATTTTGTTGTATTTGTGGGTCATTCACTGCACACCCACCTCTAGATGTCTATATTAATAAGTTTGAAGAAAGCTATCGTAAGGTTG
The DNA here is from genome assembly GCA_032433765.1 of Megaustenia siamemsis. NCBI lineage: Eukaryota > Metazoa > Mollusca > Gastropoda > Stylommatophora > Ariophantidae > Megaustenia > Megaustenia siamemsis. The sequence continues at coordinate 2,070,445 of JAVIAB010000026.1, read as the reverse complement.
TGTACCTATTTATGTAGAATGTGTTTTGTTTTCAGATTTTAACTTCTCTTCATTGAATGCTACTGTGCCATTTCTTATTTTTGTTCTTTGTTTGCTACAATCTTTCAGCTGATGCTCCCAATCTCTTTCGTTGATTGAGAATCATCTCTCTTATTAAGATGCAAATCCTCATTTTAAAGTAGTACGTGTACCAATTTATAGATTGTATTATAGTAGCATCACACTACGGAAGCCAACTGAGAGTATTACACAACAGGCCCTTTTTTTGGAATTCCCAGGGGAAAAGACAAAGTGGAAGACCAAGAAATTCTTGGAGATGACAGATGGAAGCAGAGATGAAGATGATGGGGAAGACATGGAATGATCTTAAAAGAATGGCAAAAAACAGAACGACTTGGAAAGTGTTTGTTGAAGACCTATGCTCCACTGGGAGCTAAAAAGGTAGAAGAAGAAGATTATAGTAGCATGGTGTTAAGTCTGACCGGTCTTGGGTGTTACCATCAGAACCTGCTACCATGCATGAGAGTGTGCTTTACACTCCACTACTGGCTCCTTGCTACCAGCTCTGGATGAGATGTTCGATCTTATCTAATGAGTCTATGCCTGCCGACTTTGCTTCTCTTATAAGTGTTCTTTTTAGTGTCTCTTTAAGTCTTACTCTTTTCTTTTGTATCCTAATGTTTCCCATAGAAGAGCCTGTTATGGAATTCTGTTGTCTCTTCTCAACACATGTCTGACATATATCCTTCTTTCCCTAATTGTAGATGAGATCTTTGATTTCATGGCCATTTCTCTTATTTCAATATGATTAAATTACAATAGGGTAAAAATTACCGCATCAAACACACATTCCTACAAATTTGACAGTTTACCATAGTCAGACATTTCACCTCTCCGTATACCTTCCTAATTACTACTTCTGGTGACCCCAGAATGTTGGATTTGTTTATTTTCATAGCACAGGATATGATCTTGTATCATGCAAAATAAATTTGACAATTTTCACTTTTTTTATTAAACACAATTTTTTTTTTCTATGACTAGGGAAATTTCCTCTGTCATTGGCTGACATTAAAATACCATTTGTAACTACTCGGGAAATGCAGCGAATAACACTATAGGGTAGCTGAACATACTGACGGACTTAGCTGTATGAATAGACAATATAAAACGTATGGTCCATGCTGTCAAGACTCATGATGACTGATTTCCTAGTTCACGTTGATTTCTAACATGAAATCTTCATCCCAACGTTGTGCTACCAATGATGCAAGACCAATGCTACCTAGATGCAAGAACAATAAGAAAAATAACCTCTACAGAGATGAAATGTGTTAGACGAATGGCAGGAAACAGCCTGAGAGATGAGATCAGAAATGAAGAACTGAGAAAAAAGCTAGGAATAGCCCCCGCCATAGAATATATAAGGAAACAACAGATAAAATGGTTTGGCCACATGACAAGGCAGAAAAAACAAAACACAACACAACAAGCCTTCAGCAAACATTATGAGAACACCAGACCCAAGGGTCGACCACAAAAAAGATGGGTTGATGGAATATTAGAAGCACTAGGAAACATAACAGCAGCAGAGGCGAACAGAAGAGCAAAAGACCGCAAATTATATCTCCCCTGGAGGGAGCTGAAAGGCAAATGAGGAAGGAAAGAAGAGGAAGAAGAAGAATTTGACTGCATGGACTGGACGTGATAATTGTCTATTCATACAGTAGCCGTAAGTCCGTCAGTGTGTTCGGCTACCTCATAGCTTTATTCGTTGTGTTCCCCAAGCTACAAAGGGTAGTTTGATGTCAGCTGAGAAAATTTGCTTGGTCACAGCAAACAAAAAAAATGGAAAAACAACCAATTTGTTGAAAATTGTCTAATTTTTTTCATGTTATACGAGATCATATCTCACACAATTTTTTAATAATCATTCAACAATAGAAACAAATCCAACACTCAGGGGTGACAGGAAGTAGTAATTAGGAAAGTCACAGGGAAGAAATGTTTCACAAGGGCAAACTGTCATATTTTGAAGAATTTGTGTTTTGGGGCTCGACATTGCTGATGTTTATCAACAGTCAGATAAAAACGATGCAGGAAAACACAAATGAACTATCTTCAATAGCCAGCAAAATTGGGCTTGAGGTCAATCATGAAAAGACTAAAGTCATGAAAAGCTTAATTCCAATAGATGACAGAAGATACATCGAAAACAAAACAGTGAAAGAGATTGATCACTTTATCTTGGAAGTCACATTGATTGGTAAGGGGATACAAGTAAAGAAATTAGAATCAGAATAGCTAAAGCAGCAATGTCTTTCAGAAGCCTGGAGAAGATAAAAACTCTTCAGCACAAAAACAAAACTTAGGCTATTCAATCAAACGTACTATCAACCCTTACGTATGTATGTGATAGTTAGAAAACAAGGGACATAAAACAAAGTTGAAAATGCATTCGAAAATAAATGTCTAAGGAAAATACTTGGTATAGCGCGGAACGAATTAAAAACAAACGAGGAAATAAGAGAAATCGCCAATCAACCACTAATATCTTCAGTAATCAAGAAAAGATGTTGGACATGTGATGAGAAGAGATAATAACCAGAAAACAAAGCAAGCCCTCATGTGGGAATCAACAGGTAGGAGGAAAAGAGGTCGACCCAGAGAGACACTGAGAAGAACATTGATCAGAGAGGCAAAGGCAGCAGGAATCGGCTGCCTCAATGAGATTAAGATGCTTTCACAGAACAGAGACAAATGGTGAGATTTGATAAAAGATCTTAGCAAGGAATGAGACTGCTAGAAAGAAAATCTAGAGAAAGAGTATCTGGGTCTATGCCCTATGGGCCAGCCACGGCTCAAAAGGTCAATAGATACATATAATTTTTACCCCGGTACCGTAATGTAGGGTTAAAAGTTAAAAAATCATTTTCATTATTATAGTTTATTTCATGCTTTTTTCCCCAGACTAGAGATTCAAGATGTTATTCTCCCATCCTTCACCATGCAGTTTGGTTACAAACACCAGTTATGTGCCACGGATTTTGTCTACGCGTGTGCATCTATTCTGGAATCAGTGGTAAGGTACTTCCTTTGAGCTTCATGCAGTACTGCAGTCGTATTCAATTGTAAATGAGAATGCAGGAATATAAGGGAAGTAGGGACGGTGTGGAGATAAGGAAGTGGTTGTTGATTGGCTGAGGGGTGAGAGATTTAAGCACCTGTAGAGGGTTCTAGACAAGTGAATGACGAAGCTGAGGTTGTCATTTGTGTGTGAGAGCCATAGATTCAATGACGACCCACACCAGAAACATCCGGCAAGAGCCGAGTGTACAGGTGCAGTTAAACAGATTACAGACTACAACAATATACATTTCACAATTAGGAACCAATCTTTTACAATTATACTAGCAAACGTTTTTTAAATTACATAATTAAAAATAATGATTGTCAGTAAATCATCATCATTGAGTGCCGTTTCCGCATCAAAAGTTGGCTACCATGGAGCCCCATTCCACTCTGTCTCTTGCTTTGTTGGTGCAGGTTGTCATAGGCTGACTTGTCCATCTTTTGAAGTTACTTGTCCATGTTAGTCTTGGTCTGCCTCTTTTACCTTGTATTTTCCATCCCAGATTATTTTTAGTAGGCTGTTGTGTTTTTTAACATGGCCCTACAAATCTCATGTCTTGTATGAGTGTTTAGTAGTTTTAATTTTTAGTTGTTTTAAGACTTCATCGTTTGTTTTCTTTTCTTTCCATCTAATTCTTCTTATTCTTATATGAATCCACTTATAAAAGGCTCCAATTTTCTATTGTTTTCTTGTCTAATGTCCATGTTTCTGCACCATACAGGAATGTTGAGAAGATAGAACATTTTGCTGTTCTTAGCTTTAGCCCTGGTGTTATTTGTTGTTTCCAAACATGGTGGAATGAGGTCACATTTGCTGGACCGCTGCAGTAGTGAACTGCATTAGGGAACTGATTAGCTTCGGTTCTATGGTGTAATTTTCTGCGTCTGAGCTAATCAACTGATCCAGTTAGCAAAGTTCGCCGATGATGACAGGTTGTACTCATCTCATTGTTCTTCATTGTCAAGTCAAAAGTTTGTGAAAACGACCTTCCCCTGCCTAGCGATATATGCGAATTACGTCACCACATCGTGTGATGTTCCAAAACCGTTGATGTAATTGTATGACTCCAAGTTCTTGCATTGTACAACTCCTTGCTAAGCTCTACTCAGTCTAGTCAGTAGCAGTTTTCAATTTGGAAATTGTGCATCAGCTTTTCGTGTGCTGTTGGCTTTTACTATAGTAACTGGGATATTGTGAGTGCAGCCATTGTTGTGTGAGCTACGTCATCAAGTTAGTCGCATAGCCCTAGGACGGTCGTACTCTAATCAATGAAAGACGGAGGGGGGTTTCGTACATGACTTGTCAGCATCGGTGAGACTCCCGGAAGTTCGTGATAACTAGGAGGGTCTTATAGTCTGTTGTTTGATGTGTGATGGTGATGGTCTAATCACCAACTAATTACTACATCAAGCTTGGGCAGATGGTGCTTGTAAACCTGGGAGGGCCGACCATCTAAGGGCAGAATCCCCCTACAGAAAAGACAATCTGCTGCCTTGCAGGAAGATTGGGGACAATCAAAGGCTAAGGAAAGCAAACCTGAATAAAATTCTGGCTGAAATTGGATGCACTGGGCCACTGTCGCAGAGCACAGTGCAACATTTTAACAAGTAATCAATCAGACTGAATCTAGCAGACTCTAATTATGATAGAAACTACTGCTGACCGGAAAGGCTTCAAGAAACAGCTGAATATAATACACTGGAATGCAGAGGGCATATACCACAAAAAACTGAATTAGATGTTGCCCTCCAAGGATTGAAGCTCAAAAGTTCCCCTGGTAAAGATGGAATCTCTAACGAAATGCTCCTAAATCTGGGACAGAAAGCCAAGAGCCAGCTTCTAAGAATAATAAATGCTAGTTGGAAGAGAGGTCATGTGCCGGCAATCTGGAAAGAATCTATTATGGTGCCCATCCTCAAGCGTTGAAAAGACCCACTAGACCCAAGTAGATACAGACTAATTAGCTTGCTGAGCTGCCTGAGTAAACTCATGGAAAGGCTGGTTAACAGAAGACATGTGGCATTTGGAGACAAAACAACAAATCGTACCACAACAAAGTGGCTTTCGTCAGCACAGATCAACTGAAGACCTGGTCACCAACATTGCACAGGAAATAGAAGATGCTCTACAAGAAAAGAAACACACACTGACAGTGTGGGTCGACATGGAGAAGGCTTTTGATAGGGTTTGGCGAGAGGGTTTAAAGAACAAGCTTTTTAGACTTGGCTTTCCAGGGTCGTTTATTCAATTGGGTCTTTCAATACCTTCAGGATAGAACGGCCAGAGTACAAGTTCAAGGTCAACTAAGTAAGAAGGTCTCTATCGAACAAGGTGTCCCACAAGGCGGAGTCTTGTCACCAACACTCTTTTTAATTTTCATAAAAGACATCGTAATGGACATTCCATCCAGAATACACTCAGCAATATACGCAGATGATCTGGCGTTATGGGCTCGCGAGGAAAGTATGTCGGTGGCTGGTCCCAGGATGCAAGATGCCCTAGGTGAACTTGAAAAATGGACGAACACCTGGTTCTTACCAATCAACGAAAAAAAAAAACTACATGTACAATTTTCAGCCTATCAAGAAACACTCTTTGCAAACTTGAAGATAAAAGACCATACACTCCCTATTGACCAGAACCCAACATATCTTGGTGTCACCATGAATCGCAGAATGACTTGGAAAAATCAGATAGACAGAGCAAGGGAAAAAGCCAGAAAACGAACAAATATTATGAAGAAATTGTCAGGAACGGACTGGGGGGCAGACAACAATATTTTGAAAAGACTTCACGTAGGAAGAGTCAGACCAGTTCTAGAATATGGAGTCACAGCCTGGGCTATGGCTTCCAAATCACCCCTTAGCAAAATTAACAGAACACAGAACCAAGCTGCCCGTATCATCACTGGTGCTATGAAATCTACACCTATCAAGACTCTAGAAACAGTAACAGGTTTACAACCCTTAGATGACATACGGGTCACTAAAGTATTGCAACAAGCGGAGAAATATAGAAGGCTCCTTAGCCACCCCATGCACCAAAGAATAACTGGTTCCGGAATTGTACGACTAAAGAGGAGCAACTTCGCTGCAATTGCCAATGAACTAACTACTGGAGACCCAGTACTTTCCCAAACAATATCAAAACCTTGGGTCCATCTGATATGTCTCCTCATGGAAAACATAAAATATCAGAACTTAAGGAAAATATAACAGGAATCATGAAAAAAGGCACCCAATCAGACACAGAAAAAAAAACACGTAGCAGATAAACACATACATGATACCTACCCACAGGACTCTTGGTCCCACATATACCTAGATGGCTCTGCTACAAATGCCACCAGAAATGGAGGGGGAGGTGTGTTCTTGATGCTGAATAATCAGGATGAGATCACCGAGTGAATAGCTACTGGAAAATTCTCAAACAACTTTAAAGCAGAAACTGAGGCCATCAGAGATGCTGCAACACTGGCTACTCAACACAAAAATAACATGCGCAATAAATTGGTGATTCTGACTGATGCACTGTCAGTACTATCAGCTCTAAAAAGCCCCAAGAACAATGAACTAGATGACTTGAGAACAACCCTGGACCAACTATGCAATAACTTCCAGAGAGTAGTCATTCAGTGGATACCATCACACTGTAATATACACGGGAACGAACACGCAGACAAATTAGCTAAAGAGGGAGGGAGATTACCACAAGAGAACCATCCGCTCAGTTATGATGAAGCCAAATCCATCCTCGAAGGTCAGTTCCATGAAAAATGGAAACGAGAACACCCAAAGCATAACGAGAGTGACGGATACCACCAACTATCAAGGAGGGATCAAGTCATCATACTTCGCCTACGCACTGGCCACAATAGAATGAGAAATCACATGTTCACCAAATTCAAAATAGGTACAACCAGCCTATGTCACTGTACACTGGACAATATGACAACAAAACATGTTCTACAGGATTGCCCCCAGAACACAGTCTTGAGAAGAGCAATGTGGTCCACACCCACCTCCCTGGAAGAGAAACTATAAGGGGCAATCGATTCACTTAAACAGACAGCTGACTTCATGAGAGAGTCTGGAATCCTACTCTGATTGAGTCTTGATCGCAGAGAAAGTGATTTGTTTGGATGTTAGTATATTTTTCATGACATTAAAATTACTTTTTGCCATTCCTATTATTTTGTTATTTCAGTTGTACATTTTCCATCACTGGTTATAGTATGTCCCAGGTAGTTGTAGTTCTGAACTGTCTCCAGGTCTATTCCTTCAATTTTGATATCCACTTGCAGGTTTTGGGTATTTTCTTTTTTTGTGATCATAGTTTTAGTGTTCTTGATATTCATATCTAATCCATATTTTATTGCATGTTGCTTTATTTCTTCTCAATGTTTGTGTAAACATTAAATAGCCCTGTTTGATGCACTATGGTATTTCTGAGGTTGATATACCTTCAGTCTCTCCCAAAAGTGTAAGATAACTTCAGGGTCTCCCAAAAGTTCAGTCTCCCAAAAGTGTGAGATACCTTCAGGGTCTCCCAAAAGTGTGAGATACCTTCATGGTTTCCCAAAAGTGTGAGATACCTTCACGGTTTCCCAAAAGTGTGAGATACCTTCAGGGTGTCCCGAAAACGTTCCTGGTGAGTCATTATACCTGAACTAAAGAGTATCTTGCTATGAACTCCATCTTGGCCCATTAAGATCATCGTAATTTTTTTTCTCCATAGGACAGATCAAAGTTGCCCACTGACAACTTCTTAGAGGCGTCTGATTTGCTGCAGAGGTAACTATTGGATAAATACATGAGTTTGTTAGGGTAGCTTTATTTGATAAATATATGAGTTTGTTAGGGTAGCTTTATTTGATAAATATATGAGTTTGTTAGGGTAGCTTTATTAGATAAATATATGAGTTTGTTAGGGTAGCTTTATTGGATAAATATATGAGTTTGTTAGGGTAGCTTTATTGGATAAATATATGAGTTTGTAGGACTTGCTTTATTTGATAAATACATGAGTTTGTTAGGGTAGCTTTATTGGATAAATATATGAGTTTGTTAGGGTAGCTTTATTGGATAAATATATGAGTTTGTAGGACTAGCTTTATTTGATAAATACATGAGTTTGTTAGGGTAGCTTTATTAGATAAATATATGAGTTTGTAGGACTAGCTTTATTTGATAAATACATGAGTTTGTTAGGGTAGCTTTATTTGATAAATACATGAGTTTGTTAGGGTAGCTTTATTGGATAAATATATGAGTTTGTTAGGGTAGCTTCATTTGATAAATACATGAGTTTGTTAGGGTAGCTTTATTGGATAAATATATGAGTTTGTTAGGGTAGCTTTATTGGATAAATATATGAGTTTGTAGGACTAGCTTTATTTGATAAATACATGAGTTTGTAGGACTAGCTTTATTTGATAAATGCATGAGTTTGTTAGGGTAGCTTTATTGGATAAATATATGAGTTTGTTAGGGTAGCTTTATTGGATAAATATATGAGTTTGTTAGGGTAGCTTTATTGGATAAATATATGAGTTTGTTAGGGTAGCTTCATTTGATAAATACATGAGTTTGTTAGGGTAGCTTTTTGGATAAATACATGAGTTTGATAGGACTAGCTTTATTTGATAAATGCATGAGTTTGTTAGGGTAGCTTTATTTGATAAATATATGAGTTTGTGGGACTAGCTTTATTTGATAAATATATGAGTTTGTGGTGCTTGCTTTATTTGATAAATGCATGAGTTTGTTAGGGTAGCTTTATTTGATAAATATATGAGTTTGTTAGGGTAGCTTTATTGGATAAATATATGAGTTTGTTAGGGTAGCTTTATTGGATAAATATATGAGTTTGTTAGGGTAGCTTCATTTGATAAATACATGAGTTTGTTAGGGTAGCTTTATTTGATAAATGCATGAGTTTGTTAGGGTAGCTTTATTTGATAAATACATGAGTTTGTAGGACTAGCTTTATTTGATAAATGCATGAGTTTGTTAGGGTAGCTTTATTTGATAAATATATGAGTTTGTAGGACTAGCTTTATTTGATAAATATATGAGTTTGTGGTGCTTGCTTTATTTGATAAATGCATGAGTTTGTTAGGGTAGCTTTATTTGATAAATATATGAGTTTGTTAGGGTAGCTTTATTGGATAAATATATGAGTTTGTAGGACTAGCTTTATTTGATAAATGCATGAGTTTGTAGGGCTAGCTTTATTAGATAAATACATGAGTTTGTAGGACTAGCTTTATTTGATAAATACATGAGTTTGTTAGGGTAGCTTTATTTGATAAATACATGAGTTTGTAGGACTAGCTTTATTTGATAAATACATGAGTTTGTAGGACTAGCTTTATTTGATAAATACATGAGTTTGTAGGACTAGCTTTATTTGATAAATACTTGAGTTTGTAGGGCTAGCTTTATTTGATAAATACATGAGTTTGTAGGACTAGCTTTATTTGATAAATACATGAGTTTGTAGGACTAGCTTTATTTGATAAATACATGAGTTTGTTAGGGTAGTTTTATTTGATAAATACATGAGTTTGTAGGACTAGCTTTATTTGATAAATATGAAGTGAGATATGAGTTTACTCGGATGACTTTATAAATAAATACTGGGTGAGTACTGTGATGCTCTTCATGAAATAAAAATGTGGTGCTGGATAATGTTGAGCACCAAGCCAGAAAACAGGACGGCTTGGAAAGTGTTTGTGGAAGACATATGCCTCATACGGAGTTGAAAGATAGAAGAAGAAGAAGCATAGATATGTTGTGTTGTAGTTTGCAGTAGTAAAGTAAGTAAAGAGCCCCCGTCACGCCAAGTGGCGTATAGGGAATACGGTGTAAGTAAAAAAAAGAAAGTAAAGTACCCTCGTCACGCCAAGTGGTGTATATGGAATATGGTTTTAGTGACCATAAATTTTACAGACCTTCAGCACATGATTTTTGGGGTAATGTGGTCGGTATTACGCCCGTGCCGCTTCACTTTCCCAGAAAAAAATCCGGTACCCATTTAAGGCTAGGTGAACCCGGAAGCCGTCGGTTGGGATCGAACCCTACCCCTTGTCCTTTGTAGTCTAGTTCACTAACCACCGAGCTGTCGAGGCTCCCTGATTATGGTGTTATTGACCATAAATTTTACAGACCTTCAGCACGTGATTTTTGGGGTAATATGGTCGGTATTACGTCCGTACCGCTTTACTTTCCCAGAAAAAAATCTGGCACCCATTTAAGGCTGGGTGAACCCGGAAATTGTCGGTTGGGACCGAACCCAACCCCTTATCCTTTGTAGTTCAGTTCACTAACCACTGAGCTATCGTGGCTCCAGTTTGCAGTAGACCTTGTGATATTTGCGCCTTTCGGCCAAACACATCAAACTTCAGCACATTTTTTAGTACCACGCTGCCTTCCCCCTTTCAATCCCCATTCACTTGGCCAGACTAGATTGGTTAGTATGTTACTGGGGGCACCACAAAGAGGTGGAGTAGGGTCTGGATACTTCTGGTTAACCTATCCAGGAGCAGGCGATCAGCTATGAGTTGCTGACAAATTCAGGTCAGTTGCTGTCTCGTGATTTAGCTAAATGGGTCACGTTTGTTAATTGGATCCAACCTGTTTCAAATGCCCAACTTCTGATGACCACATTGTTGCTGTTATTTCAACAGGTCTGTCTCACAGAAGATAGAGTCAGGTCTGGAGTCAGCCAAGCTGCAGCTAAGGAGTATGGTGACTCAAGTACAGAGCTTCCTGGACATGCATCAGATCATTTCTGCCGGACCGTTTCTCTACGTGTTTGTTCAGGAGGTATTGTATGCGTGTCTCTCGTATTTTCAAGAAAATCGTTCTCTTTTAAAGAAAAAAATGTTTACGGTAAAACTTAGAAACTAATTCTTCTTATTAATCCTCTGATCTCCGCTCGGAGCATAGGGCAATCACAAGAGATCTCCAACCAATCCAATCTGGAGCAAGCTTAGACAGCTCTCGCCAGGACTTGCCACCCTTTTTCTTTTCATCAATGGTGATTCGTCACCATGTCCCCATTTGTCTGCCTCTTCTTCGTTTGCCAGGTGGTGTCCATGTTAATGCTAGGTATGAATGCCTGTTTGTTCCATTCATAAAACGTGGCCGAGCTATTTCCAGTGTCTTCTTTTCACTTCTAGATTGATGTTACTAATGCTAGGTATGAATGCCTGTTTGCTCCATTCATAGAATGTGGCCAAGCTATTTCAAGTGTCTTTTTTTCACTTCTAGATTGATGTTGTAAAGTGTTAATCCCATCGGATGTTTTAAAAACTTCTTAAGACACTGACCTTTAAATCCTCTTCGTCAACTATCAATCTTTTTAACAAGCCAATGTTTTGACTCAATGGCTCTTTATTAGGGAACCTTCACAAACAGAAACATTCTATTATATGTTTATTTTCATGTATCTTTATTAGCTTTGTCCTCCCTTCTGTTGGTTTTATATATGTGTGGGATACTGCACTGTCTAGAGGTACCACAATAATTTACAACAAATTTATATCTCTACTTTTTGGCAAGATACCTGTCTTTAACGCAATTATTGTCTATAATAAACATCAAAGTTTAAGGAATAAACCTGGAGACAGTTCAGAGCTACAACTGCCTGGGACATACTATAACCAGTGATGGAAAATGTACAACTGAAATAAACAAAAGAATAGGAATGGCAAAAAGTAATTTTAATGTCATGAACATGCTAACATCAAAACAAATAACACCAGGGCTGAAACTAAGAATAGCAAAATGTTACATCTTCTCAATATTCATATAGTTGCAGAAACATGGACATTGGACAAGAAAACAGAACAGAAAATTGAAGCCTTTGAAATGTGGATTTATAAAAGAATATGTAGCATTGGATGGAAACAAAAGATAACAAACGATAAAGTTTTAAAACAACTGAAAATAAAAAGAGAACTACTAAATACAATTAGAACAAGACAAATGAAATTTTGGGGGGATGTTAAAAGATACAGCAGCCTACTGAAAGTAGTATTGTATGGATAAATACAAGCTAGCAGAGGCAGACCAAGACTAACATGGACAAGTCAACCTATGACAACCTGCACCATCAAAGCAAGAGACAGAGTGGAATGGCGCTCCATGGTAGCCAGCCTTCGGTGTGGAGACTGTACTCAATGATGATTGTCTATAAATAATAGACCTAAAATATTAATCGGTGATCAGGTTATAAATAACCCAAGATATTCTGATAATGTTTTTACGGTTAATCAGTGGCTTAGCAAACCATCATTGTAAAACATTGATTGTTACCAAAATGGAAAGACTAGTTCACAGTTGTAATGACATCAAACAAATTCCTGGATATTACCAACTAAGCCTTTGTGATAATAATTAACAGTGTGGTATTGTACAAAAAGTTACAAATGTGACCTACCTAGGCAGCCAAAATGTCCAGAGATGAGACCTAACATCAGAAATCATGGCACGTATTGCACTAGCGTCAAATTATTTCAACAAACTGACGAACATCTGGAGATACAAAGTTCTCTATAAGTGAACAAAACTGAGATTGTTCAACTCTTGTGTGATACCAGTGCTAACATATGGATGTGATACCAGTGCTAACATATGGATGTGATACCAGTGCTAGCATATGGATGGGATACCAGTGCTAACATATGGATGTGATACCAGTGCTAGCATATGGATGTGATACCAGTGCTAACATATGGATGTGGTACCAGTGCTAGCATATGGATGTGATACCAGTGCTAACATATGGATGTGATACCAGTGCTAACATATGGATGTGATACCAGTGCTAACATATGGATGTGATACCAGTGCTAACATATGGATGTGATACCAGTGCTAGCATATGGATGGGATACCAGTGCTAACATATGGATGTGATACCAGTGCTAACATATGGATGGGATACCAGTGCTAACATATGGATGTGATACCAGTGCTAGCATATGGATGTGATACCAGTGCTAACATATGGATGTGATACCAGTGCTAACATATGGATGTGATACCAGTGCTAGCATATGGATGGGATACCAGTGCTAACATATGGATGTGATACTAGTGCTAACATATGGATGTAGTACCAGTGCTAGCATATGGATGTGATACTAGTGCTAACATATGGATGTGATACCAGTGCTAGCATATGGATGGGATACCAGTGCTAACATATGGATGTGATACTAGTGCTAACATATGGATGTAGTACCAGTGCTAGCATATGGATGTGATACTAGTGCTAACATATGGATGTGGTACCAGTGCTAGCATATGGATGTGATACTAGTGCTAACATATGGATGTGATACTAGTGCTAACATATGGATGTGGTACCAGTGCTAACATATTGATGTGATACCAGTGCTAACATATGGATGTGATACCAGTACCAACATATGGATGTGATAGCAGTGCCAACATGTGGATGTGATAGCAGTGCCAACATGTGTATGTGATAGCAGTACCAACATATGGATGTGGTACCAGTATTAACATGTGGATGTGATACCAGTGCTAACATATGGATGTGAAAGTTGGAAATCCACCCAGACTTTAGATAGGAAATGTCTTTGAAAACAAATGTCAACGTAGGATCTCAAACATAAGCTGGAAAGATTACATTTCAAATGAACAGATAAGAGAGGAATCTAAACAAGACTACGTGATGAGAAGAAGACATTGGAAATATATCGATCATACTCTGAGAATGAATGAAGAAAGACTTCCTCATCCGGCATTGATGTGGAAACCATTTGATAAAAGAAAACAAGGCAGACCAAGAGAATTGCTTCACAGAACGGATGACTCAGCCATGAGACTAAGAAACAATCATAACCTATAAGAACTAGCAACAAATCGTCAATCGTGGAGACTTTGATCTGTGACTTCCACCTAAGTGCTGTCTTTGGTGGAGACTTTGATCTGTGACTTCCACCTAAGTGCTGTCTTTGGTGGATACTTTGATCTGTGACTTCCACCTAAGTGCTGTCTTTGATGGAGACTTTGATCTGTGACTTCCACCTAAGTGCTGTCTTTGGTGGAGACTTTGATCTGTGACTTCCACCTAAGTGCTGTCTTTGGTGGATACTTTGATCTGTGACTTCCACCTAAGTGCTGTCTTTGATGGAGACTTTGATCTGTGACTTCCACCTAAGTGCTGTCTTTGGTGGAGACTTTGATCTGTGACTTCCACCTAAGTGCTGTCTTTGATGGAGACTTTGATCTGTGACTTCCACCTAAGTGCTGTCTTTGGCCCTTGAGGAAAATTAAATAACAAAAAATAAATGCAGATAAAAGAGTTTTGTTGTTGTTGTTGTTGCTAAGATTGACTATTGCAGAGATTACTGTCCACATAATAAACATTTCTTTGACAGGGAACAGCAGACTCCAGGTTCTTCTCCCATCCTCAGTGTTTGATCAGACTGGCTAGATATGCTCTTCAAGCTCATTGCTCAGTTGTAAGTGCCAGCCAGTAACAAAGTTTATTAGTTTGTCTTAACCCTACATTATGATATCATTGTTAAAACGACCACATAGTTTGTGTTAACCCTACATTATGATATCATTGTTAAAACGACCACATAGTTTGTGTTAACCCTACATTATGATATCATTGTTAAAACGACCACATAGTTTGTGTTAACCCTACATTATGATATCATTGTTAAAACGACCACATAGTTTGTGTTAACCCTACATTATGATATCATTGTTAAAACGACCACATAGTTTGTGTTAACCCTACATTATGATATCATTGTTAAAACTACCACATAGTTTGTGTTAACCCTACATTATATCATTGTTAAAACTACCACATAGTTTGTTTTAACCCTACATTATGATATCATTGTTAAAACGACCACATAGTTTGTGTTAACCCTACATTATGATATCATTGTTAAAACTACCACATAGTTTGTGTTAACCCTAGATTATGATACCATTGTTAAAACTACCACATAGTTTGTGTTACCCTACATTATGATACCATTGTTAAAACGACCACATAGTTTGTGTTAACCCTAGATTATGATACCATTGTTAAAACTACCACATAGTTTGTGTTAACCCTACATTATGATACCATTGTAAAAACTACCACATAGTTGTTAACCCTAGATTATGATATCATTGTTAAAACTACCACATAGTTTATGTTAACCCTACATTATGATACCATTGTAAAAACTACCACATAGTTTGTGTTAACCCTAGATTATGATATCGTTGTTAAAACGACCACATAGTTTGTGTTAACCCTACATTATGATACCATTGTAAAAACTACCACATAGTTTGTGTTAACCCTACATTATGATACCATTGTAAAAACTACCACATAGTTTATGTTAACCCTAGATTATGATACCATTGTAAAAACTACCACATAGTTTATGTTAACCCTAGATTATGATATCATTGTTAAAACGACCACATAGTTTGTGTTAACCCTACATTATGATATCATTGTTAAAACGACCACATAGTTTGTGTTAACCCTACATTATGATACCATTGTAAAAACTACCACATAGTTTGTGTTAACCCTAGATTATGATACCATTGTTAAAACTACCACATAGTTTGTGTTAACCCTAGATTATGATACCATTGTTAAAACTACCACATAGTTTGTGTTAACCCTCCATTATGATACCATTGTTAAAACTACCACATAGTTTGTGTTAACCCTAGATTATGATACCATTGTTAAAACTACCACATAGTTTGTGTTAACCTTAGATTATGATACCATTGTTAAAACTACCACATAGTTTGTCTTAACCCTACATTATGATATCATTGTTAAAACGACCACATAGTTTGTGTTAACCCTACATTATGATATCATTGTTAAAACGACCACATAGTTTGTGTTAACCCTACATTATGATATCATTGTTAAAACGACCACATAGTTTGTGTTAACCCTACATTATGATACCATTGTTAAAACTACCACATAGTTTGTGTTAACCCTACATTATGATATCATTGTTAAAACGACCACATAGTTTGTGTTAACCCTACATTATGATATCATTGTTAAAACTACCACATAGTTTGTGTTAACCCTACATTATGATACCATTGTTAAAACTACCACATAGTTTGTGTTAACCCTAGATTATGATACCATTGTTAAAACTACCACATAGTTTGTGTTAACCCTAGATTATGATACCATTGTTAAAACTACCACATAGTTTGTGTTAACCCTAGATTATGATACCATTGTTAAAACTACCACATAGTTTGTGTTAACCCTAGATTATGATACCATTGTTAAAACGACCACATAGTTTGTGTTAACCCTACATTATGATATCATTGTTAAAACGACCACATAGTTTGTCTTAACCCTACATTATGATATCATTGTTAAAACTACCACATAGTTTGTGTTAACCCTACATTATATCATTGTTAAAACTACCACATAGTTTGTTTTAACCCTACATTATGATATCATTGTTAAAACGACCACATAGTTTGTGTTAACCCTACATTATGATATCATTGTTAAAACGACCACATAGTTTGTGTTAACCCTACATTATGATATCATTGTTAAAACGACCACATAGTTTGTGTTAACCCTACATTATGATATCATTGTTAAAACGACCACATAGTTTGTGTTAACCCTAGATTATGATACCATTGTTAAAACTACCACATAGTTTGTGTTAACCCTACATTATGATACCATTGTAAAAACTACCACATAGTTGTTAACCCTAGATTATGATATCATTGTTAAAACTACCACATAGTTTATGTTAACCCTACATTATGATACCATTGTAAAAACTACCACATAGTTTGTGTTAACCCTAGATTATGATATCGTTGTTAAAACGACCACATAGTTTGTGTTAACCCTACATTATGATACCATTGTAAAAACTACCACATAGTTTGTGTTAACCCTACATTATGATAACATTGTAAAAACTACCACATAGTTTATGTTAACCCTAGATTATGATACCATTGTTAAAACTACCACATAGTTTGTGTTAACCCTCCATTATGATACCATTGTTAAAACTACCACATAGTTTGTGTTAACCCTAGATTATGATACCATTGTTAAAACTACCACATAGTTTGTCTTAACCCTACATTATGATATCATTGTTAAAACGACCACATAGTTTGTGTTAACCCTACATTATGATATCATTGTTAAAACGACCACATAGTTTGTGTTAACCCTACATTATGATATCATTGTTAAAACGACCACATAGTTTGTGTTAACCCTACATTATGATACCATTGTTAAAACTACCACATAGTTTGTGTTAACCCTACATTATGATATCATTGTTAAAACGACCACATAGTTTGTCTTAACCCTACATTATGATATCATTGTTAAAACTACCACATAGTTTGTGTTAACCCTACATTATGATACCATTGTTAAAACTACCACATAGTTTGTGTTAACCCTAGATTATGATACCATTGTTAAAACTACCACATAGTTTGTGTTAACCCTAGATTATGATACCATTGTTAAAACTACCACATAGTTTGTGTTAACCCTAGATTATGATACCATTGTTAAAACGACCACATAGTTTGTGTTAACCCTACATTATGATACCATTGTAAAAACTACCACATAGTTTGTGTTAACCCTACATTATGATACCATTGTTAAAACTACCACATAGTTTGTGTTAACCCTACATTATGATACCATTGTTAAAACTACCACATAGTTTATGTTAACCCTAGATTATGATACCATTGTTAAAACTACCACATAGTTTGTGTTAACCCTACATTATGATACCATTGTTAAAACTACCACATAGTTTGTGTTAACCCTACATTATGATACCATTGTAAAAACTACCACATAGTTTATGTTAATCCTAGATTATGATACCATTGTTAAAACTACCACATAGTTTGTGTTAACCCTACATTATGATATCATTGTTAAAACGACCACATAGTTTATGTTAACCCTACATTATGATACCATTGTAAAAACTACCACATAGTTTGTGTTAACCCTACATTATGATATCATTGTTAAAACGACCACATAGTTTGTGTTAACCCTACATTATGATACCATTGTAAAAACTACCACATAGTTTATGTTAATCCTAGATTATGATACCATTGTTAAAACTACCACATAGTTTGTGTTAACCCTACATTATGATATCATTGTTAAAACGACCACATAGTTTATGTTAACCCTACATTATGATACCATTGTAAAAACTACCACATAGTTTGTGTTAACCCTACATTATGATATCATTGTTAAAACGACCACATAGTTTGTGTTAACCCTACATTATGATACCATTGTAAAAACTACCACATAGTTTGTGTTAACCCTACATTATGATACCATTGTAAAAACTACCACATAGTTTGTGTTAACCCTACATTATGATACCATTGTAAAAACTACCACATAGTTTGTGTTAACCCTAGATTACAATCAATCTATCTATTGACCTTTCGAGCCGTAGCCGGCCTATAGGGCGTGGACCAAGATACTTCTTCTCTTATCTGAATTCCCGTTCGAGCAGTTTTCAATTCTTTTAAAGATATTTTATCAAATCTCGCCATTTGTCTCTGTTCTGTGCAAGCAGCTCTATCTCATTGAGGGAGCCGAATCCTGCTGCTCTTGCCTCTCTCCTCAATGTTCTTCTCAGTGTCTCTCTGGGTCTTCCTCTTTTTCTCTTACCTGTTGTTTCCCATATGAGGACTTGCTTTGCTATTCGGTTATTATCTCTCCTCATCACATGTCCAATATATGACCATCGTCTTTTCTTGATTACTGAAGATATTAGTGGTTGATTGGCGATTTCTCTCATTTGTTTTGAATTCGTTCCACGCTATACCAAGTAATTTCCTTAGACATTTATTTTCGAATGCGTTCAACTTTGTTTCTATATCTCTTGTTTTCCAGCTTTCACGCGCATATGTAAGGGTTGATAGTACATTTGATTTGAATAGTTTTGTGTTTGTGCTGATGAGTTTTGATTTCCACAACTTTTCAAGGCTTCTGAAAGACATTGCTGCTTTAGCTATTCTGATTCTAATTTCTTTGATTGTATCCCCTTCTCGATCAATGTGACTTCCAAGATAGATAAAGTAATCGATCTCTTCCACTGGTTTGTTTTCCATGAATATTCTGTCATCTGTTGGAATTAAGCTTTTCATGACTTTAGTCTTTTCATGATTGATCTCAAGCCCAATTACAATACCATTGTAAAAATTACCGCATCAAAACACAATTTCTTCTAAATTTTACAAGATCGCTGTGGACATACATTCCCCTCTCCCGTGTACCTTCCTAATTACAACTTCCTGTGACCCCCTAAGTGTTAGATTTGTTTCTATTGGTGTAGAATTTTTTTTTCATTTCATGAGATCGGGTGTTATACTGCCAAAAAAATTTGCTAGTTTTCAGGTTGTTTTTTTTTTTTTAATCTTCTGTGACCAGGGGTCCGTCAGCTGACATCAAACTATCCTTTGTGACTCAGAAAACACAGCAAATAACACTATAAGGTAATTGAACATACTGACAGACTTAAGTGACAGTACAGATAGACATTGTAACACGTCCGGTCAATGCAGTCAATTTCATGTCATAAACCAAACTGAGCCAGGAAATCCAAGATTGGTAATCAGATGGGTATTGTAATCTACTTTAGGTATTGTAATCTACTGTAGGTATTGTAATCTGCCGTAGGTAATCTACTGTTAAGCTCTTTCTCTCTTAACAATAACCCCAGAGGGCGCAATATATCTCAATCGTTAGACATTGGAAAGCGTAGACCACTATATATATCTTGGTAGTAATATAGATCAAGAAGGTGAAACAAAGATCAGAAGCAGGATAGCAAAAGAAAATACTAAGAAAGAAAACTCATAGGTATTATCAACCCTTACCTACGCATGTGAAAGCTGGAAAACAAGAGATTGAGAGAAAACTAAACCTTTTTGAAGACAAACGCCTAAGATGAATACTCAGTGTACAATGGAATGAATTCAAGACTAATATAGAGATAAGAGAAATGGTCATGCAACCGATGATCTCATCTACAATGGAATGAATTCAAGACTAATATAGAGATAAGAGAAATAGCCATGCAACCAACGATCTCATCTACAATGGAATGAATTCAAGACTAATATAGAGATAAGAGAAATGGTCATGCAACCAATGATCTCATCTACAATAGAATGAATTCAAGACTAATATAGAGATAAGAGAAATAGCCATGCAACCAATGATCTCATCTACAATAGAATGAATTCAAGACTAATATAGAGATAAGAGAAATAGCCATGCAACCAACGATCTCATCTACAATGGAATGAATTCAAGACTAATATAGAGATAAGAGAAATGGCCATGCAACCAACGATCTCATCTACAGTGGAATGAATTCAAGACTAATATAGAGATAAGAGAAATGGCCATGCAACCAACGATCTCATCTACAATGGAATGAATTCAAGACTAATATAGAGATAAGAGAAATAGCCATGCAACCAACGATCTCATCTACAATGGAATGAATTCAAGACTAATATAGAGATAAGAGAAATGGCCATGCAACCAACGATCTCATCTACAGTGGAATGAATTCAAGACTAATATAGAGATAAGAGAAATGGCCATGCAACCAACGATCTCATCTACAGTGGAATGAATTCAAGACTAATATAGAGATAAGAGAAATGGCCATGCAACCAACGATCTCATCTACAATGGAATGAATTCAAGACTAATATAGAGATAAGAGAAATAGCCATGCAACCAACGATCTCATCTACAATGGAATGAATTCAAGACTAATATAGAGATAAGAGAAATGGCCATGCAACCAACGATCTCATCTACAGTGGAATGAATTCAAGACTAATATAGAGATAAGAGAAATGGCCATGCAACCAACGATCTCATCTACAATGGAATGAATTCAAGACTAATATAGAGATAAGAGAAATGGCCATGCAACCAACAATCCCATCTACAATTAGGAAGAGAAGAAGGACATATGTTGAACATGTACTGAGAAGAGACAACAAGAGAATTCCAGAACAGGTACTTCTGTTGGAAACATCAGAGTACAGAAAAAGAGAAAGACCTAAAGAGGCACTAAAAAGAACACTGACAAGAGAAGCAAAGTTGGCAGGCATGGACTCAATAGATAAGATCGAACATCTTGCCCAGAATAGTGATTGCTGGCGAAAAACACTGCTAGCTCTATGTGATGTCTAACGGTGCGGGAAGGATCAAGATCGTATATGGGAGAGTCTACATATGCGTATCATAATCTAGGGCTAAAGATGGATGATCAAGTGGTCTATCCGTCCCTTTAGACGTTCTCCAGAAGGGGGACAAGTGTTAGAGCTATAGATAGTTGAGGGTAACATGCCATGTTTACAATCTGACGATATTACAACACACACAAAGACACTGGTTGTTCAATTATTTTATGTTCCTTTACAGAGTCGAAATAAACGAGTGAAAAGTCTTCCTCTGGTAATGGGTGCCCCATTGAGTCTGGAAGAGGGGACAACTCTCATGGTGGGAATCCCTCCCCTCGATACGGACGATGAGCGGAAAAAGTATGTTTGGCAACTTCTAAAGCATCGCTCTGTCTAAACTATTATTTAACTTTACCAAGCATTATATAACTTTACCAAACCTTATATAACTTTACCAAGCATTATATAACTTTACCAAACCTTATATAACTTTACCAAGCATTATATAACTGTACCAAACCTTATATAACTTTACCAAGCATTATATAACTTTACCAAACCTTATATAACTTTACCAAGCATTATATAACTTTACCAAGCATTATATAACTTTACCAAACCTTATATAACTTTACCAAGCATTATATAACTTTACCAAGCATTATATAACTTTACCAAGCATTATATAACTTTACCAAACCTTGAGTTATTGAGTTATTTGCGGGTCATCATCATTGCACTCCGAACATGTCCATAGGTGCTCAGATCCCCTCCTCAGCAATTCCCACAGTGTCCAGCGACTGGTGACTCCAGTTCTATGTTGGTTTATAAGTCTTCTTACACAGCCACTAAGTGTCTCACTTCTGGCTGTGCCCAACTTAACTCCCATTTCCATCATCCGAAGAAGTGACGTGGATCTGTGTTTGTCGAAGTCATGTGCTCTTCCCACATCTCGGAGGGCATTGATGATGTCCGCCCGATCCATTGGTTGCCCGTCCTCAACGACAGCGCAGCTAGCCAACCTGTCCGCCCTTTCATTTCCCCGTACTCCTGCATGTCCAGGGACATAGACAAAGGTGACCTTACGTATTTTGGATTTCTGCAACGACTCTACCCATTGTATGCGTACAGAGCCCGCCTCCACTTTTTTTATCATGCTCATCGAATCACTCAGTATACATGCGTGGGTGTAGTCTTGTGACTCTAACCTTTTGAATGCCTTGGTCACTGCCATCGCCTCCATTGTCATGCTACTCGTGGTCACGACGTATCTTCGTAGACTATTCTGTCTGCCGAGCGTGTTGTAAATGCCCATGCACTTCTTTGGTGTTGTCTTACAGATCCGTCTGTATAGATGACTGCATCTTTCTTATCGGTGTTATCGCAGATGAGACTGTTGACTTAAGCATTAACCACGACCGGGTTCTGTTCCCTACTTTTCCTGTCGAGTGTGACAATACACGAGATATAACTTTACTAAACCGTATATACTTTTCTATCTATCTATCTATCTACTGACCTTTCGAGCCGTAGCCGGCCCATAGGGCGTAGACCAAGATACTCCTTCTCTTATCTGAATTTTTGTTCTAGCAGTTTTCAATTCTTTTAAAGATATTTTATCAAATCTCGCCATTTGTCTTTGTTTTGTGCAAGCAGCTCTATCTCATTGAGGGAGCCGATTCCTGCTGCTCTTGCCTCTCTCATCGATGTTCTTCTCAGTGTCTCTCTGGGTCTTCCTCTTTCCTGTTGTTTCCCACATGAGGGCTTGCTTTGCTATTCGGTTATTATCTCTTCTCATCACATGTCCAACGTATGACCATCGTCTTTTCTTTTTTACTGAAGATATTAGTGGTTGATTGGCGATTTCTCTAATTTCCTCGTTTGTTTTGAATTCGTTCCATGCTATCCCAAGTATTTTCCTTAGACATTTATTTTCGAATGCGTTCAACTTTGTTTCTATATCTCTTGTTGTTTTCCAGCTTTCACACGCATACGTAAGGGTTGATAGTACATTTGATTTGAATAGCCTAATTTATCTGTTTGTGCTGATGAGTTTTGATTTCCACAACTTTTCAAGGCTTCTGAAAGACATTGCTGCTTTAGCTATTCTGATTCTAATTTCTTTGCTTGTATCCCCTTCTCAATCAATGTGACTTCCAAGATAGATAAAGTGATCGATCTCTTCCACTGGTTTGTTTTCCATGTATATTTTGTCATCTGTTGGAATTAAGCTTTTCATTACTTTAGTCTTTTCATGATTGATCTCAAGCACAATTTTGCTGGCTATTGATGATAGTTCATTTGTGTTTTCCTGCATCGTTTTTATCTGACTGCTGATGAGAACTATGTCATCAGCAAAGTCGAGGTCCTCCAAATGGTCTCCTTGTATCCATTCGATGCCTTTACTACCAGCTCAGCATTTCTTCATTATGAAGTCCATAACAATTCCAAATAACAAGGGCGATAAAATACATCCTTGTTTAACCCCAGTTTCTATTGGGAAACATTCGCTCAGTCCTTCCTCTGTTCGAACTGCACATGTGTAGCCATCATACATGTCTTTGATAATATTTATGATTTTTTATGGTAAGCCATATTGCTTCGTGCGTTACGGAGGCCTCATTATGAGGGAAGTAAAGAAAAGTAACACTGTGACCTTCCAGGCATGTCATAAGAGGCAACTAAGGAGGTTGATTGATGGCTTGACAAGCTGTCATTGTAAAAAGTATTGTTATTGAAACAGAGCCATAGATTTTAGAGCAGTGATCTCTGCAATATGTGCCATTTTGGCACGCAAGGTTTCTGTTTTTTGAGATTGTGGTTCTGACCTACGTGCCGTCTTCGGCTCGAAAGGTGAAATCAAATCATATTGCTTCAGAATTTTCCACAAAGAATCTCGATGAATACTATCAAATGCTTTTTTTTAAGTCGATGAAGTTAAGTACAAAAGGTTTTTGCTTTTCAATGTGTTCCTCCAATATAAGTCGTAGAGTAAAAATGTGGTCAAGACAGCTTCTCCCTTTTCTAAACCCAGCCTCTTCTTCACGCATTACTGTATCTATTGAATCCTTTATTCTATTTAGGATGATTTTGCAGAATAACTTTGAGGCAACTGACAAAAGTGTTACGCCTCTCCAGTTGTTACAATCTCTAAGATTGCCCTTTTTTGGAGTCTTAACAATTTTTCTTTTTTTCCATTTATGAGGCTTCTTCTCTGCTTTCCAAATGATGTTGAACATTTATAATATACTTTTACAATGAGGAAATTAGAGAAATCGCCAAACTTTTACAACGAGGAAATAAGAGAAATCGCCAATCAACCACTAATATCTTCAGTAATAAAGAAAAGACGATGGTCATATGTTGAACATGTGATGTGGAGAGATAATAACCGAATAGCAAAGCAAGCCCTCATGTGGGAAACACCAGGAAAGAGGAAGACCCTGAGAGACACTGAGAAGAACATTGATGAGAGAGGCAAGAGCAGCAGGAATCGGCTCCCTCAATGAGATAGAGCTGCTTGCACAGAACAAAGACAAATGGCGAGATTTGATAAAATATCTTTAAAAGAATTGAAAACTGCTGGAACAAAAATTTAGATAAGAGAAGGAGTATCTTGGTCTACCCCCTATGTGCCGGCTATGGCTCGAAAGGTCAATAGATAGATATGCTTTTACCAAATTTTATATAACTTTACTTGGCCTTATATAACTTTACCAGGCCTTTTATAACTTAACCAATCCTTATATATGAGACAAATAATAATAAATGAATATTGTTATAGAGGGAAACTTCCGAGGCGATAATTCAGTAAATCATAGGAGGAAGAGGTATGTTTTACAGCACTCAGAAATGACTTTTTATCATTTTTTTCTGAGTACTGTAAAACATAGCTCTAACTTCTATGGTTTGCTTATATAACTATACCAAGTTTTATAAGTGAATCATCTATCTATCTATCTATCTATTGACCTTTCGAGCCGTAACCGGCCCATAGGGCGTAGACCAAGATACACCTTCTCCTATATGAATTTTTGTTCTAGCAGTTTTCTTTTAAAGATATTTTATCAAATCTCGCCATCTGTCTCTGTTCTGTGCAAGCAGTTCTATCTCATTGAGGGAGCCGATTTCTGCTGCTCTTGCCTCTCTCATCAATGTTCTTCTCAGTGTCTCCCTGGGTCTTCCTCTTTTTCTTTTACCTGTTGTTTCCCATATGAGGGCTTGCTTTGCTATTCGATTATTATCTCTTCTCATCACATGTCCAATGTATGACCATCGTCTTTTCTTTATTACTGAAGATATTAGTGGTTGATTGGCGATTTCTCTAATTTCCTCGTTTGTTTTGAATTCGTTCCATTCTATACCAAGTATTTTCCTTAGACATTTATTTTCGAATGCGTTCAACTTTGTTTCTATATCTCTTGTTGTTTTCCAGCTTTCACACGCATACGTAAGGGTTGATAGTACATTTGATTTGAATAGCCTAAGTTTTGTGTTTGTGCTAATGAGTTTTGATTTCCACAACTTTTCAAGGCTTCTGAAAGACATTGCTGCTTTAGCTATTCTGATTCTAATTTCTTTGCTCGTATCCCCTTCTCGATCAATGTGACTTCCAAGATAGATAAAGTGATCGATCTCTTCTACTGGTTTCTTATATAACTATACCAAGTTTTATAAGTGAATCATAGGAGGAGCTAAACCAAGCCTTATATAACTATACCAAGTTGTATAAGCGAATCATAGGAGGAGCTAAACCAAGCCTTATATAACTTTACCAAGTTGTATAAGTGAATCATAGGAGGAGCTAAACCAAGCCTTATATAACTTTACCAAGTTTTATAAGTGAATCATAGGAGGAGCTAAACCAAGCCTTATATAACTATACCAAGTTTTATAAGTGAATCATAGGAGGAGCTAAACCAAGCCGTATATAACTTTACCAAGTTGTATAAGCGAATCATAGGAGGAGCTAAACCAAGCCGTATATAACTTTACCAAGTTGTATAAGCGAATCATAGGAGGAGCTAAACCAAGCCTTATATAACTTTACCAAGTTGTATAAGCGAATCATAGGAGGAGCGAAACCAAGCCTTATATAACTTTACCAAGTTGTATAAGCGAATCATAGGAGGAGCTAAACCAAGCCTTATATAACTTTACCAAGTTGTATAAGTGAATCATAGGAGGAGCTAAACCAAGCCTTATATAACTTTACCAAGTTTTATAAGTGAATCATAGGAGGAGCTAAACCAAGCCTTATATAACTTTACCAAGTTGTATAAGTGAATCATAGGAGGAGCTTAACCAAGCCTTGTATAACTATACCAAGTTTTATAAGTGAATCATAGGAGGAGCTTAACCAAGCCTTATATAACTATACCAAGTTTTATAAGTGAATCATAGGAGGAGCTAAACCAAGCCTTGTATAACTATACCAAGTTTTATAAGTGAATCATAGGAGGAGCTTAACCAAGCCTTATATAACTTTATCAAACATGTTTTGCTCTTTATATAAATTACTTGCCCTGACCTTGTCCTCATTACCTCACATTACTTAACCTCAGAGACCCACCTGTAGCTTACATATAATTTACTGGTATTCTGCAGCTTCTTTGGCAAGGCATTTGAACAAGCGGCTGAGTCGACTAACACAGCTGCCAAGTTTAACAACTTTGACTCCCACAGTAAGTAGATTTTTCTTTGAGGATTTTTATTATTTAACCTTAACTGACACACAGTAAGTAGATTTTGTTGAAGACTTGTATTTTTTAACTTTAACCCACCCACAGTAAGTAGATTTTTGTTAAAGACTCATATTTGTTAACTTTAACCCACCCACAGCTTGAAGAACAAAGAAACCAGAACTGAGAAGCATACAAACAGCACTGGAAATCACTACTATCTTTGCAATGATTAACCACAAGCACTGTGGCTGGGTGGGAGCCGCGATAGCTCATTGGTTAGTCAACTGGACTACAAAGGACAAACGGTCGGGTTCGATCCTGATCAACGGCTTCCGTGCTCACCTAGCCGTAATGGGTACCAGATTTTTTTTCTGGGAAAGTAAGGCGACACGAGCGTAATACCAACCATCATCATCATTGAGTGCCGTCTCCGCAGCGAAGGTTGGCTACCATTGATCGCCATTCCACTCTGTTTCTTGATTTAATGGTGCATGTTGTCATAGATTGACATGCCCATCTTTTGATGTTAGTCTTGGTCTGCCTTTGCCTCTTTTACCTTGTATTTTCCCTTCCAATATTACTTTTAGTAGGCTGTTGTGTCTTTTAACATGCCCCATAAATTTTATTTGTCTTGTCTTAATTGTATTTAGTAATTCTCTTTTCATTTTTAGTTGTTTTAAAACTTCATCGTTTGTTTTCTTTTCCTTCCATCCAATTCTACCTATTCTTCTATAAATCCACATTTCAAAGGCTTCAATTTTCTGTTTTGTTTTCTTTCTAATGTCCATGTTTCTGCACCATATAGGAATATTGAGAAGCTGTAACATTTTGCTATTCATAGTTAATATCAACCACATTCCCCCAAAAATCATGCGCCGACGGTCTATAAAAATTATGGTCACTAACACCATATTCCCTATAGGCCACTTGGTGTGACGGGGCTCTTTACTTTTACTGTGGCTGGGCTCACTACATAATCCCACTGGGATTACTTGTGGTACATTCCAAGATGGGGGGATTTGTTTACTTCTGTCTTGTCATGTAACGGATAGGGGTGGGGCTGACAATCCCACCCTGAGACACGCCCACAGAAACCATGGACCTTGTAGAATATTGTTGTGTTATAATGGAGAAGCAAAGTTGGGAGGCATAGACTCATTAGATAAGATTGAGCATCTCACCTAGAATAGAGCATGCTGGTGAAAAACACAACTAGCAGACTTCCAGTCAATGTGGCGGATAGGCAGCAGGAACCGTTGAGGCTCAGTGAGAAAAGTGTTCCTTGTTGCAGTTTCCTCATATTCCAAGTCTGGCTTGTTGCCGGAGCTACTGAGTTTAGTGCTCTGTGCACACCGTGAGCTGTGTTTTTCATCGGGATCTTGCTTTGATATTCTGATAGCTTATGATGATATCATAAAATTGATGAAGGACAGTTCAGTTGCGTTCACTTTCAGTGCTGCTTGGCCTTATGTCTTTTGGCATGTGCTGTAGCTGCTATGATGGGTACAGCAGCTGCCTTTCTTTGTTTGGATTCTTCAATGAGATGAGTTTTAATTCGGATGATTCCACTGGCACGGGTTTTAATTCATTTTTAGTTATACCAGGGCCTTTGGCTAACCCTAACTACAAGCCCTATGCAAGGTATAGCAGCACTGGGAGGATCAAGTGGCGTTATTGTTGGTGCATTCACCTGGCAACCAGAAGATTTTATGGTTCTAATGCAACTCGAGGCAAACAAAATTATTTACAGCCTTAAAAGCTGCTGAGATCTGCCCAGCAGTTTCAGAAGGTTCACTGGGAATCGAGGCAGGACACTGGCCACCCGACCTCTTGAAACTGAGGCATAGTACAAGGAGGTCACTAACACTTCATTACCCAACGGCAGTGTTGCTGTGTGACTACCTTTAATTTAAACACTGGAGTTTGTGCCCTGGACTGAGATTCTCCTGGGTTTGCCCAGAAAGAGTTCAAGGTGATAACGAACATGGTGAGAATGTAGTGATGGTGATATAGGTAAAAGTGAGGCAAAGATAATTGGTGGTGGTCCCAGGGCAAAGATGTCTGAGTATATTGATGGTGGTCCCAAGGCAAAGATGTCTGAGTATATTGATGGTGGTCCCAAGGCAAAGATGTCTGAGTATATTGATGGTGGTCCCAGGGCAAAGATGTCTGAGTATATTGATGGTGGTCCCAGGGCAAAGATGTCTGAGTATATTGATGGTGGTCCCAGGGCAAAGATGTCTGAGTATATTGATGGTGGTCCCAAGGCAAAGATGTCTGAGTATATTGATGGTGGTCCCAGGGCAAAGATGTCTGAGTATATTGATGGTGGTCCCAGGGCAAAGATGTCTGAGTATATTGATGGTGGTCCCAGGGCAAAGATGTCTGAGTATATTGATGGTGGTCCCAGGGCAAAGATGTCTGAGTATATTGATGGTGGTCCCAAGGCAAAGATGTCCAAGTATATTGATGGTGGTCCCAGGGCAAAGATGTCTGAGTATATTGATGGTGGTCCCAGGGCAAAGATGTCTGAGTATATTGATGGTGGTCCCAGGGCAAAGATGTCTGAGTATATTGATGGTGGTCCCAAGGCAAAGATGTCTGAGTATATTGATGGTGGTCCCAGGGCAAAGATGTCTGAGTATATTGATGGTGGTCCCAAGGCAAAGATGTCTGAGTATATTGATGGTGGTCCCAGGGCAAAGATGTCCGAGTATATTGATGGTGGTCCCAGGGCAAAGATGTCTGAGTATATTGATGGTGGTCCCAGGGCAAAGATGTCTGAGTATATTGATGGTGGTCCCAGGGCAAAGATGTCCAAGTATATTGATGGTGGTCCCAGGGCAAAGATGTCTGAGTATATTGATGGTGGTTGCAAGACAAAGATGTCCAGGTTTGTTGATCATGGTTGCAAGACCAAAGATGTCCATATTTGTTGTTGGTAGTCACAAGACAAAGATGTCCAGGTTTGTTGGTGGTGGTCCCTGAACAAAGATAAAAGGACAGACAAATAAAATGTGAAGATCCGTGATCATCTTTGCCACAAGAACTTCCAAACTACTTTGTGAGTAATTGTACTTGTTTCTTTACAGTTATCGAGATTAAGGCAGAGGACAGGAGCAAGTTCTTTGATGCCCTCATCAGCATTCTTCAGTAACTGATCCTCGTTCACAGGGGAGTCATACAGCAATGACCAAGATCGATGAAACTGCAGATCAATGCCTGTTACGTTTTTGACTGATTTTAAGAAATATCCACAAAATTCAATCCAGCGGATGGATATTATCAACAGCCCAGTTTCTCTTACTTAAGTGAAATTTTGCAGCGGATGGAATTTTCAAAGATGGCAATGAACCAATCTATGTGGTCAGAAAAGTTTCCCAAAGAACTTTTTGCTTGTTTTTAATCGATGGATTGAATTATTATTCTTCTGTGCTGCTTTTTATTTACTCTTTGGCTTGTTAAATGTCACGAAACAAAAATAATACAGCAATTTTTAAAATAGATTCTCAAGTTACAAACACTAGCAACCCTCATCAAGTAACAGGGTGGATTAGATTCAAACCAAACTGTATATATTTCTTAGCCTGCTCTGTGCTGCGGGCACCACTTGTATTCCAAATTCAGGATATCTACCAACATTCTGTGTCATCGATTTCGGCTCTGTAACAACCATGACAAATTGGGACACTACTTGTATTCCAATTTTAGGATAATACACCAACATTTTGTGTCATCGATTCCTCTATATCGACCACAACAAAATGGGGCACCACTTGTATTCCAAATTCAGGATATGTACCACGATGCTTCCAGCTCTGGACTGACCAGAACAGAAGGGCACCACTTGTATTCCAAATTCAGGATATGTACCACGATGCTTCCAGCTCTGGTGCTGTGAGGCGCACCTTTGCCTACTTTTCTGTTTTAATGGACTTATTCAAGTATTGGTTAAGTTATTGTACTAGCAGTTGAAGTTGTTCTATGACTTATTCAAGTGTTGGTTAAGTTGTTGTACTAGCAGTTGTCGTTGTTCTATGACTTATTCAAGTGTTGGTTAAGTTGTTGTACTAGCAGTTGTCGTTGTTCTATGACTTATTCAAGTGTTGGTTAAGTTGTTGTACTAGCAGTTGTCGTTGTTCTATGACTTATTCGTGTTGGTTAAGTTGTTGTACTAGCAGTTGAAGTTGTTCTATGACTTATTCAAGTGTTGGTTAAGTTGTTGTACTAGCAGTTGAAGTTGTTCTATGACTTATTCAAGTGTTGGTTAAGTTGTTGTACTAGCAGTTGTCGTTGTTCTATGACTTATTCAAGTGTTGGTTAAGTTGTTGTACTAGCAGTTGTCGTTGTTCTATGACTTATTCAAGTGTTGGTTAAGTTGTTGTACTAGCAGTTGTCGTTGTTCTATGACTTATTCAAGTGTTGGTTAAGTTGTTGTACTAGCAGTTGTCGTTGTTCTATGACTTATTCAAGTGTTGGTTAAGTTGTTGTACTAGCAGTTGTCGTTGTTCTATGACTTATTAAAGTGTTGGTTAAGTTGTTGTACTAGCAGTTGTCGTTGTTCTATGACTTATTCGTGTTGGTTAAGTTGTTGTACTAGCAGTTGAAGTTGTTCTATGACTTATTCAAGTGTTGGTTAAGTTGTTGTACTAGCAGTTGAAGTTGTTCTATGACTTATTCAAGTGTTGGTTAAGTTGTTGTACTAGCAGTTGTCGTTGTTCTATGACTTATTCAAGTGCTGGTTAAGTTGTTGTACTAACAGTTGACATTGTTCTAGAACTTATTCAAGTGTTGGTTAAGTTGTACTAGCAGTTTAAGTTGTTCTATAACTTATTCAAGTGTTGGTTAAGTTGTTGTACTAGCAGTTGAAGTTGTTCTATGACTTATTCAAGTGTTGGTTAAGTTGTTGTACTAGCAGTTGAAGTTGTTCTATAACTTATTCAAGTGTTGGTTAAGTTGTTGTACTAGCAGTTGTAGTTGTTCTATAACTTATTCAAGTGTTGGTTAAGTTATTGTACTAGCAGTTGAAGTTGTTCTGTAACTTATTCAAGTGTTGGTTAAGTTATTGTACTAGCAGTTGAAGTTGTTCTATAACTTATTCAAGTGTTGGTTAAGTTATTGTACTAGCAGTTGAAGTTGTTCTATGACTTATTCAAGTGTTGGTTAAGTTATTGTACTAGCAGTTGAAGTTGTTCTATGACTTATTCAAGTGTTGGTTAAGTTGTTGTACTAGCAGTTGAAGTTGTTCTATGACTTATTCAAGTGTTGGTTAAGTTGTTGTACTAGCAGTTGAAGTTGTTCTATGACTTATTCAAGTGTTGGTTAAGTTGTTGTACTAGCAGTTGAAGTTGTTCTATAACTTATTCAAGTGTTGGTTAAGTTGTTGTACTAGCAGTTGAAGTTGTTCTATGACTTATTCAAGTGTTTGAGTTGGTCCTTGTTCAAGTGTTAGTGGAATCCAGGATTCCAAACATTGTGCAGGTCCCTGATTTCCAAACATTGTGCAGGTCCCTGATTTCCAAACATTGTGCGGGTCCCTGATTTCCAAACATTGTGCAGGTCCCTGATTTCCAAACATTGTGCGGGTCTCTGATTTCCAAACATTGTGCAGGTCCCTGATTTCCAAACATTGTGCAGGTCTCTGATTTCCAAATATTGTGCAGGTCCCTGATTTCCAAACATTGTGCAGGTCCCTGATTTCCAAACATTGTGCAGGTCCCTGATTTCCAAACATTGTGCAGGTCCCTGATTTCCAAACATTGTGCAGGTCCCTGATTTCCAAACATTGTGCAGGTCCCTGATTTCCAAACATTGTGCGGGTCCCTGATTTCCAAACATTGTGCAGGTCCCTGATTTCCAAACATTGTGCAGGTCTCTGATTTCCAAAGATTGTGCAGGTCTCTGATTTCCAAACATTGTGCAGGTCCCTGATTTCCAAACATTGTGCAGGTCTCTGATTTCCAAACATTGTGCAGGTCCCTGATTTCCAAACATTGTGCAGGTCCCTGATTTCCAAACATTGTGCAGGTCCCTGATTTCCAAACATTGTGCAGGTCTCTGATTTCCAAAGGTTGTGCAGGTCTCTGATTTCCAAACATTGTGCAGGTCCCTGATTTCCAAACATTGTGCAGGTCTCTGATTTCCAAACATTGTGCAGGTCCCTGATTTCCAAACATTGTGCATATCCCTGATTTCCAAAGATTGTGCATATCCCTGATTTCCAAAGATTGTGCAGGTCTTAAACTTGAGCAGATGACTTGAACACCAAGACCCACCCTGTTGTAGATACATTCTCAATATTATTTATTTTATTATGTTCAGTTATGTTATTGTATATTTTAATGTCAATATTTCATGACCTCAGTGTTTACACAATATTTACCACTTGATGTTCACATTGTACATACAACAGATAAGATTTAGTGCCATTTCCATAGATCGTGTTGGTTGTCTCCTTCTATGGTGGTATGATCCATTATCGTATGCCATGAGGTGTGGCTGCTGTACAAAAGTGTAGATATGACTTTATTAGCATTTTATTTCTGCCTCGTCTCTCAAGGAATTTTTATGATTGAAATTTTAACTGTAGATCAAGTGGGTGTGTTGTCTATCATTGCCGGCTTCGTGTGTATGATGTCACTGACCTCTTCTTAATTTTTTTTTTCCCTCCGTTTCTCTCTCCCCCCTTACCCCCTTTAGCTCAGGCAAAATCCCTAGAGACTAGGAACTGAATTTTGCCTGTTAATCGTTTTTCTCTGGCAGCCGTATGTACATGGGTCCCTTGCCACACAGGCAGATAACTCCATCTTCGGAGGCACTCATATTTTTTCCAACCATGAGTAATTGACGTTTCAAGCCGGGCCTCGCTGCTGAGACAAGGGGCGGTTGTTGCAGAG
This sequence comes from Megaustenia siamemsis, assembly GCA_032433765.1. Lineage (NCBI taxonomy): Eukaryota > Metazoa > Mollusca > Gastropoda > Stylommatophora > Ariophantidae > Megaustenia > Megaustenia siamemsis. The sequence continues at coordinate 2,036,415 of JAVIAB010000026.1, read as the reverse complement.
AGAAATAAATAAAAATCCCAACTGGTGCAGCCGGGATTTGAACTCACAACCTCTCTATCTCGAGGCCAGCATCTTGCCTCGAGACCAACCAGTCCCCGCCCTCTTGTTATGTAGAGTATTATTTCCTGCTCTGGTGAAAGATACATCATTACCTGCCGTGGTGTGTAGCACTGTCCTCAGTCACAGTGAGTTTGGACTTCCAGTCAATGTGGTGGATAGGCGGCAGGAACCATTGAGGCTCAGTGAGAAAAGTGTTCCTTGTTGCAGTTTCCTCGTATTCCAAGTCTGGCTTGTTGTCGGAGCTACTGAATTTAGTGTTCTGTGCACACTGTAAGCTGTGTTTTTCAACCGGACCGTGTTTTGATATTCCGATTGCTTACAATGAATGATGGTATCGTATGATGAACAGGTCAGCTGTGTTCACTTTCAGTGCTGCTTAGACTTGTCTTTTGGCATGTGCTGTAGCTGCAAAGATGGCGACTGCATCTGTCTTTCCTTGTTTGGATCCTTCAATGAGATGAGTTTTAATTCGGATGATTCCACTGGGACGGGCGGTTGACAAATTATTGATTTTAGTTCGTTGAAGTTCGTTCGTTCGTTCGCTTTCGCCAGCTTTGACCTCTGACGAAGTCCCACCCACTCAATTTTGTGGGACTGAATTTTGCGTGTAAAGTCTGTTTTATCCCATTACAGGATGCCCCTCGCCATGCAGGCAGATTTACTCCGACTTCAGAGGTACTAATTTTTAGGGAATTAGTAAAACCCAGGTGTCCTCGCCAGGGTACGAACCCCGGCTGTTGCCGTGGTAAGCCAACCGCCTATTGATTGCGCTAACCGGACACCCGTTCGTTGAAGTGATACCAGGGCCTTCGATTAACCATAACTGGTCCGTAGAGTACCACTGTCCATAGACACTGGTTTGTAGAGTACCACTGTCCATAGACACTGGTTTGTAGAGTATCACTGTCCATAGACACTGGTTTGTAGAGTATCACTGTCCATAGACACTGGTTCGTAGAGTATCACTGTCCATAGACACTGGTTTGTAGAGTATCACTGTCCATAGACACTGGTTCGTAGAGTATCACTGTCCAGGTGAGCAGAACATCATTACCTGCTGTGATGTATAAAGGTCAAATAAGTGTGCCACACAGACCTATCAGTTATCATCCTCATGGCATCTGTTATCATTCTTTCATTTGTCCTCCATGTCCAATGTGCTGTTTGTGTTCATTGTACTCAAGTCCAGATGTTATCATCCTTCTATTCTGCACTTAGCATTCTATCTACCAGGTATCATCCTTCTATTCTGCACTTAGCATTCTACTACCTACCAGTTATCATCCTTCTATTCTGCACTTAGCATTCTATCTACCAGGTATCATCCTTCTATTCTGCACTTAGCATTCTACTACCTACCAGTTATCATCCTTCTATACTGTACTTAGCATTCTATCTACCAGGTATCATCCTTCTATTCTGCACTTAGCATTCTACTACCTACCAGTTATCATCCTTCTATACTGTACTTAGCATTCTATCTACCAGGTATCATCCTTCTATTCTGCACTTAGCATTCTACTACCTACCAGTTATCATCCTTCTATACTGTACTTAGCATTCTATCTACCAGTTATCATCCTTCTATGCTGTACTTAGCATTCTACTATCTACCAGTTATCATCCTTCTATGCTGTACTTAGCATTCTACTATCTACCAGTTATCATCCTTCTATGCTGTACTTAGCATTGTACTGTCTACCAGTTATCATCCTCCTGTGCTGCACTTAGCATTCTACTATCTACCAGTTATCATCCTTCTATGCTGTACTTAGAATTCTACTATCTACCAGTTATCATCCTTCTATGCTGTACTTAGAATTCTACTATCTACCAGTTATCATCCTTCTATGCTGTACTTAGAATTCTACTATCTACCAGTTATCATCCTTCTATGCTGTACTTAGAATTCTACTATCTACCAGTTATCATCCTTCTATGCTGTACTTAGCATTCTACTATCTACCAGTTATCATCCTTCTATGCTGTACTTAGCATTCTACTATCTACCAGTTATCATCCTTCTATGCTGTACTTAGAATTCTACTATCTACCAGTTATCATCCTTCTATGCTGTTCTTAGAATTCTACTATCTACCAGTTATCATCCTTCTATGCTGTACTTAGCATTCTACTACCAGTTATCATCCTTCTATGCTGTACTTAGCATTCTACTATCTACCAGTTATCATCCTTCTATGCTGTACTTAGAATTCTACTATCTACCAGTTATCATCCTTCTATGCTGTACTTAGAATTCTACTATCTACCAGTTATCATCCTTCTATGCTGTACTTAGAATTCTACTATCTACCAGTTATCATCCTTCTATGCTGTACTTAGAATTCTACTATCTACCAGTTATCATGCTTCTATGCTGTACTTAGCATTATACTATCTACTAGTTATCATCCTTCTATGCTGTACTTAGCATTCTACTATCTACCAGTTATCATCCTTCTATGCTGCACTTAGCATTCTACTATCTACCAGTTATCATCATTCTATCATGTATCTTACATTTATTGTCTGTCAGTTATCATCCCTCTATCATGTATCTTACATTTATTGTCTGTCAGTTATCATCCTTCTATCATGTATCTTACATTTATTGTCTGTCAGTTATCATCCTTCTACCATGTATCTTACATTTATAGTCTGTTATTTATCATCCTTCTATCATGTATCTTACATTTATTGTCTGTCAGTTATCATCCTTCTATCATGTATCTTACATTTATTGTCTGTCGGTTATCATCCTTCTACCATGTATCTTACATTTATAGTCTGTTATTTATCATCCTTCTATCATGTATCTTACATTTATTGTCTGTCAGTTATCATCCTTCTATCATGTATCTTACATTTATTGTCTGCCAGTTATCATCCTTCTATCATATATATTACTTTTATTGTCTGTCAGCTATTATCCTTCTATCATGTATCTTACATTTATTGTCTGCAGTTATCATCCTTCTATCATGTATCTTACATTTATTGTCTGCCAGTTATCATCCTTCTAGCATATATATTACTTTTATTGTCTGTCAGCTATTATCCTTCTATCATGTATCTTACATTTATTGTCTGTTAGTTATCATCCTTCTATCATGTATCTTACATTTATTGTCTGCCAGTTATCATCCTTCTATCATGCATCTTACATTTATTGTCTGTCACTTATCCTTCTATCATGTATCTTACATTTATTGTCTGTCAGTTATCATACTTCTATCATGTATTTTACATTTATTGTCTGCCAGTTATCATCCTTCTATCATGTATCTTACATTTATTGTCTGTCAGTTACCATCCTTCTATCATGTATTTTACATTTATTGTCTGCCAGTTATCATCCTTCTATCATGTATCTTACATTTATTGTCTGTCAGTTATCATCCTTTTATCTTGTATCTTACATTTATTGTCTGTCAGCTATCATCATTCTATCATGTATTTTACATTTATTGTCTGTCAGTTATCATCCTTCTATTATGTATCTTACATTTATTGTCTGTCAGTTATCATCCTTCTATCATGTATCTTACATTTGTTGTCTGTCAGTTATCATCCTTCTGTCTTGTATCTTACATTTATTGTCCTCCAGTTATCATCCTTCTATCATGTATCTTACATTTATTGTTTGCCAGTTATCATCCTTCTATCATGTATCTTACATTTATTGTCTGTCACTTATCATCCTTCTATCATGTATCTTACATTTATTGTCTGTCAGTTATCATCCTTCTATCATGTATCTTACATTTATTGTCTGTCACTTATCCTTCTATCATGTATCTTACATTTATTGTCTGTCAGTTATCATCCTTCTATCATGTATTTTACATTTATTGTCTGCCAGTTATCATCCTTCTATCATGTATCTTACATTTATTGTCTGTCAGTTATCATCCTTCTATCATCTATTTTACATTTATTGTCTGCCAGTTATCATCCTATCATGTATCTTACATTTATTGTCTGTCAGTTATCATCCTTTTATCTTGTATCTTACATTTATTGTCTGTCAGCTATCATCCTTCTATCATGTATTTTACATGTATTGTCTGTCAGTTATCATCCTTCTATTATGTATCTTACATTTATTGTCTGTCAGTTATCATCCTTCTATCATGTATCTTACATTTGTTGTCTGTCAGTTATCATCCTTCTGTCTTGTATCTTACATTTATTGTCCTCCAGTTATCATCCTTCTATCATGTATCTTACATTTATTGTTTGCCAGTTATCATCCTTCTGTCTTGTCTCCTCATATTTACCTCCCTCTAGGCTGCGATCTACCTTCATAATTCTTGTTTAATTGTTTGTTGAAATGACTGCCCGTTTGATTTGTCTTCTCTATTGACTGAATTGATGAAATAAACCATTTGAGAACAGCTGACTTGTTTGCCAGTGATTTCTGTTTGTGTTCTCCAAACGTACAATGTCGTGTGCTAGATCAGAGGTGGCAGGCAACCTACGGCAAGCAGGCCAGAAGCGGCCTGCCAAGCTATTTTGACCGGCCCGTTGTGCTTTATTTGAAAATGACTATACCCTCCATTCCCTGAGATAAAAAGTAAAACAAAAGCAAGAAAAGGATTGACTGACACAAATTTAGAAAACATACTAAGCATTGCTGTTAGTCAAATACCAGCAAAACATGGACAACCTTGTGCTTGAAGTTCAGGCACCTGTCCTGGTCCTCAGCGTCTTCACAGCTTTCAGATCTCTGTTTTTAAAGGCACAGCAAACAGGTGGAGTAGGGTCTGGATGGATCTGGCACAAGCCATCAGCTATGAGTCGCTGACATCTTCCAGCTCCATTGCTGTCAGGGGCCATGGCATTCTATCATGCGGTGCAGCAATTATTAACAATACAATGTATTCCCAGACAACTAAACAAGGACCATCAGTGAATCATCAGACAACATGAAAGTTATGATTTCTTATGTTCTTGGGTGCCGTCTCCACGTCGAAGGTTTGCTACCATGGAGCTCCATTCATTCATTGGTTGATGTATCCATATTGAAGGTCTGCTACCATGGAGCGCCATTCATTCATTGGTTGATGTATCCATATTGAAGGTCTGCTACCATGGAGCTCCATTCATTCATTGGTTGATGTATCCATATTGAAGGTCTGCTACCATGGAGCGCCATTCATTCATTGGTTGATGTCTCCACATCGAAGGCTGTCTACCATGGAGCTCCATTCGTTCATTGGTTGATGTCTCCATATTGAAGGTCTGCTACCATGGAGCGCCATTCATTCATTGGTTGATGTCTCCACATTGAAGGTCTGCTACCATGGAGCGCCATTCATTCATTGGTTGATGTCTCCACATCGAAGGTTTGCTACCATGGAGCGCCATTCATTCATTGGTTGATGTCTCCATATTGAAGGTCTGCTACCATGGAGCGCCATTCATTCATTGGTTGATGTCTCCATATTGAAGGTCTGCTACCATGGAGCGCCATTCATTCATTGGCTGATGTCTCCACATCGAAGGCTGTCTACCATGGAACGACATTCATTCATTGGTTGATGTCTCCACATCAAAGGCTGCCTACCATGGAACGACATTCATTCATTGGGTGATGTCTCCACATTGAGGGCTGCCTACCATGGAGCGCCATTCATTCATTGTGTGATGTCTCCACATCGAAGGCTGCCCACCATGGAGCACCGTCATTGGGTGCCCTCTCTACATTTCAAAGGTTTCTTTTTTCTGCTCTTATTCTTATCTAATGTCCATGTTTCTGTACATTAGAGAAATGAGTAGTAGGCCTAGATGTAGAATATAGATAAGCATATTCTGTTTATAATGTAACTGGACGATATAATAATATATTGATCAAAATACGATTCCATTGAATGAAAAACATCCTATGTAACAAATCATTGTCAATTAATGTTAGAAAACGTGTCCTAAAGTGCTACAGCGAACCTGTTCTACTGTATGGAAGTGAGTTATAAACTATAAGTAAGAAACAGAGAACATTAGAGACAGCTGAGATGTGGTTTATCAGAAGAAAGCTACGAATTCCACGGATAGCAAAAAATACAAATGAAGAATGTTTAAAACGAGCTGGAGAAACCAGAAATATGAAAATCATAAGGAAGAGACAATCTATATTTATTGGGCATGTGATGTGAAAAGAAGGCATTGATAATACTATAACAGCAGGCAGAATGGATAGAAAGAAGGCATTGAGAATACTATAACAACAGGCAGAATGGATAGAAAGAAGGCATTGAGAATACTATAACAACAGGCAGAATGGATAGAAAGAAGGCATTGAGAATACTATAACAACAGGCAGAATGGATAGAAAGAAGGCATTGAGAATACTATAACAACAGGCAGAATGGATAGAAAGAAGGCATTGAGAATACTATAACAACAGGCAGAATGGATAGAAAGAAGGCATTGAGAATACTATAACAACAGGCAGAATGGATAGAAAGAAGGCATTGAGAATACTATAACAACAGGCAGAATGGATAGAAAGAAGGCATTGAGAATACTATAACAACAGGCAGAATGGATAGAAAGAAGGCATTGAGAATACTATAACAACAGGCAGAATGGATAGAAAGAAGGCATTGAGAATACTATAACAACAGGCAGAATGGATAGAAAGAAGGCATTGAGAATACTATAACAACAGGCAGAATGGATAGAAAGAAGGCATTGAGAATACTATAACAACAGGCAGAATGGATAGAAAGAAGGCATTGAGAATACTATAACAACAGGCAGAATGGATAGAAAGAAGGCATTGAGAATACTATAACAACAGGCAGAATGGATAGAAAGAAGGCATTGAGAATACTATAACAACAGACAGAATGGATAGAAAGAAGACATTTAGAATACTATAACAACAGGCAGAATGGATAGAAAGAAGGCATTGAGAATACTATAACAACAGGCAGAATGAATGGAAAGAAGGCATTGAGAATACTATAACAACAGGCAGAATGAATGGAAAGAAGGCATTGAGAATACTATAACAACAGGCAGAATGGATAGAAAGAAGGCATTGAGAATACTATAACAACAGGCAGAATGGATAGAAAGAAGGCATTGAGAATATTACAACAACAGACAGAATGGATAGAAAGAAGAGCAGAGGAAAACCAAGAGAACAAATATTGAACAGCTTATCCAAATGACATAATAAAAGATGACAGAATGACATTATGACATAGATGAAAGACCGAGAGATGTGAAAGATGATCGTTACGCCAACCGGCATGACACCAGTGATGATTCATAGCTTGAGTTCTGATATTATTATAGATAATGCTAGTCTACGAGTTTCTTCATCATCAGGTCGCGTGTCATTTACAGATCGTTACATTCACCACAGCCCGTCTGAAAGAATCTGTCTCTAGTCAGATCTCCCACTTCTTCTGTTGCCATGTTCAAGGTCTCCTTGATGTCTTGAAACCACCTTCTTCTTGGTCTGCCCCTGATGCGTCGCCCAGGAACCAAACCTTCCATTATACTTCTTCCCAGCCCACTGTGTCTTTTGACGTGGCCATAGTATTTTAATTTCATCTGTAGAATGGTGTTTACAAGCCAGTTCTTTTTAATGTTGAAATCTTTTCTCTCAGCGAAAATCTTTTAATATGTCTTCATTGCTCTTTTTCATTATCCAGGGTATCTTAAGGATTTTTCCTGTAGTACTTTCATCATCATCATTGAGTGCCGTCTCCGCATCGAAGGTTGGCTACCATGGAGCGCCATTCCACTCTGTCTCTTGCTTTGATGGTGCAGATGGTGGCTGACTTGTCCATCTTTTGATGTTACTCGTCCATGTTAGTCTTGGTCTGCCTCTGCCTCTTTTACCTTGTATTTTCCCTTCTAATATAACTTTTATTAGACTGCTGTGTCTTTTAACATGACCAAAAAATTTCATTTGTCTTGCTCTAATTTTGTTTAGTAGTTCTTTCTTCATTTTCAGTTGTTTTAAAACTTCTTCGTTTGTTTTCTTTTCTTTCCATCCAATTCTACCTATTCTTCTATAAATCCACATTTCAAAGGCCTCAATTTTCTGTTCTGTTTTCTGGTCTAATGTCCATGTTTTTGCACCATACAGGAATATTGAGAAGATGTAACATTTTGCTATTCTTAGTTTTAGCCCTGGTGTTATTTGTTTTGATGTTAGTATATTTTTCATGACATTAAAATTACTTTTTGCCATTCCTATTCTTTTCTTTATTTCACGTGTACATTTTCCATCACTGGTTATAGTATGTCCCAGGTAGTTGTAGTTCTGAACTGCCTCCAGGTCTATTCCTTCAACTTTGATATTTAATTGTAGGTCTTGTAAATTTTCTTTGTTTATGATCATTGATTTAGTCCTTTTGATATTCATATCTAGTCCATATTTTTTGCTTGTCGTGTTTATTTCATTAAGTAATTGTTGTAGGTCTTTAGGATTTTCTGCTAGTACATGTAGTACAGTATCGTCAGCATATCTTAGGTTATTGATTATCTTTCCATTAATGTTTAGGCCTGGTATCTCTGAGATGTTTTTAAAGATTTGCTCAGTGTATAGATTGAACAAGCTTGGTGATAGGATGCATCCTTGTCTTACTCCTCTTTTTATATCCATGGGTGTAGAGTTCTCCTTGTTATATCTTATTATTGCTGTTTGCTCCCAGTACAAATTACATATTAGTCGTATATCTGCGTCGTCTAGATTTATGTCCTTTAGGCAGTCTATAAGTTGGTTATGGTGTATTCTATCGAAAGCTTTGGTGTAGTCTATAAAGCAGGCACATATTGGTTTGTTTACTTCTGTGTACTTTTCAATCAATGTTCTCATGCTGAATATGGCTTCTTTTGTCCCACTGTTTTTCTTGAACCCGAATTGCTGCTCATCTAATTCAGTATTGATTTTATTCTGAATCCTTCCCTGTATAACTTTTAGTAAAATTTTGGTTACCTGGCTCATTAGGCTTATTGTTCTGAAATCGCTGCATTCAAATGTACTATTCTTTTTAGGCAATGCTATAAAAGTTGATGTTTTTAGTTCATTTGGTATGTATCCTGTGCGGTTTATGTCATTGACTATGTCTGCGATCACTCAATGCCAAAATCTTCTAGAGCCTGTATCATCTCTATCTGTATATTGTCAGGCCCTGCTGCTTTTCCCTTTTTCATTGTTTTTATAGCTTTTTCTACTTCAGATTTCAGGATTGTATAGGTCGATGTACATTTTATAAATGGTTTTTTGTCCCTTTCTTCATGAAATAATTCCTGCCATCTATCGATTATATCTTTGTTGTCTTGTAGCACTTTGTGTGGGATTCATCGATTCCCTTCCCCTCCCCTTGCTGTTTGCAAGATTGTCCATGATTCACGCCCATATATTGTTATTGGGAAGGTACATGCCCTTAGTAATTTTACTGCCTTGCTGGTATTGTGCCACCTATTCTTCTGCTGTGTGTTGCTAAGGCTATTCAGCTATTGCTATAAAATATCATCTTCTTGTGATCTCTTTCTGCCAGTCTCCATTGTTAGTTACTACATCATCATCATCGTGTGCCTTCTCCGCAACGAAAGTTGGCTACCATGGATCACCATTCTACTCTGTTTCTTGCTTTGATGGTGCAGGCTGACATAGATTGACTTGTCCATCTTTTGATGTTACTCGTCCATGTTAGTCTTGGTCTGCCTCTTTTACCTTGTATTTCTCCTTCCACTATTACTTTTTGTAGGCTGTTGTGTCTTTTAACATGCCCCAAAAATTTCATTTGTCTTGTCTTAATTGTATAATAGTAGTTCTCTTTTTATTTTCAGTTTTAAAACTTCATCGTTTGTTTTCCTTTGTTTCCAGATCCCAGATATTCAAATTTTGTTACAATTTCAAGTTCTTCGCAGTTGATGATGATTTTGGGTTGGCTTTTTTTTCCATTTGTAAAAGGGACATTATCTTAGTTTTCTGTATGTTGAAATGTACGAGTTGTACCACAGTTTGATAATCCCAGAATCTGTTTTGTATGTACCTCCTTTAACCTCCTTATGCTCGTCATTTGATTGGTCAGTTACAAGGAGGGGACTTTACTCTCGTGTTTTTTTTTTTTTTTTAATGACATGTCTACAACTTTATGTCGCAAAACTCGTAAATTACTAAAACAGTTGCTTTGATTTGAGATAGACTCACGAAATTATTTTTTTCATGTATGGATTAAAAAAAAAAAAAAAAAACTAAATACACATAAACAGAAAATTGTAAAGAAACATCAGACCGTAAAATGGAAGTAATAAAAATAATTATCTAACTTAATGTATATCATCCCAAGTGGTCTAGTGGTTAGGATTCCGCGCTCTCACCGCGGCGGCCGGGGTTCGATTCCCCGCTTGGGAAATTTTTTTTCCCACCCATCTTTGTTTTTTAATTAAAAACATATAATAAATGATCAAACCAGAGTGTCTTACGTTTTACATTTGTTATTATTTATCTATTTTTGAAATGATGGTAACTATTACACAAGTAGTTTGAGCCTGTGCGTCCAACAACTGTCGTATTGACCTTTCGAGCCGTGGCCGGCCCATAGGGCATTGACCAAGATACTCTCTCTTTTCTTAATTTTCTTCTTTCTCATCATCATCGTGTGTCTTCTCCGCAACGAAGGTTGGCTACCGTGGATCGCCATTCTACTATGTTTCTTGCTTTCAAGGTGCAGGCTGTCATAGATTGACTTGTCCATCTTTTGATGTTACTCGTCCATGTTAGTCTTGGTCTGCCTCTGCATCTTTTACCTTGTATTTCTTCTTTCTAGCTGTCTCAATCCTTGTAAAGATCTTTTATCAAATCTCGCCATTTGTCTCTGTTCTCTGCAAGCAGCTCAATCTCATTGAGGGAGCCGATTCTCGCTGCTCTTGCCTCTCTGATCAATGTTCTTCTGTGTTTCTCTGGGTCAGCCTCTTTTTCTCTTACCTGTTGTTTCCCACATGAGGGCTTGCTTTGCTATTCGGTTATTATCTCTCCTCATCACATGTCCAACATATGACCATCGTCTTTTCTTGATTACTGAAGATATTAGTAATGTCGGCAATTACAGGGCTGAAAATTGCCAGCAACTCATAGCTGATGGCATGCGCCTGGATCGATAGGTGAACTATTCAGACCCTACTCCACCTCCTCGTTGTGCCGCTAGAAATAGAATGAAGCTGTCAAGTCTTCATGAGAATTAATGCAGTTGGCAATAACCAAACAACACTGGGACTCATCGCTGGGTTTGCTTGCTTGCGTTCGCCCGATGACTAAAGTATTCTAGAATTATTAATTAGACTTTAGAATTCATCTTCGTCATCCGCCCTTAAAAGGACGTTAAGTGGGCGTGTCTGCGTTGTGTTGTGGTTTGCAGTATAACTGTGATATTTGCGCCTTTCGGCCCAACACATCCGACTTCAGCACGACATTTTTGAGTACGGGGTTGTCTTCCTTCTTCGATCCCTGCTCGCTTGGCCAGACTAGACAGGTTAGTCTGTTACTAGAGGCACCACGGAGAGGTGGAGCAGGGTCTGGATGGTTCTGGTTCACCGATCTTGGCGCAAGCCATCAGCTGTGGGTCGCTGACAACTTCCAGCTCTGGTGCTGGGAGGCGCGCCATCGCTGGGTTTATCAATTATGAATTGTAGGAAATGAGAAGACTGGAGTGGAGAATAGACGGATGTGGCCGGCAGTTCAAACATGGCAGTTTATCTGCAGTTTTTTACTGATCTAAAATATTAGGGTATTATCAAAACAGATTATAACGTTTCAAGGACTTCTCATAAATCAAACAATTCTATCATACATTGACTGGTATTCTTCTTCTTTCCTTCCTCATTTGCCTTTCAGCGTCGAGGGGAGATATAATTTGCAGTCTTTTGCTCTTCTGTTCGCTTCTGCTACTGGTATGTTTCCTAGTGCTTCTAATATTCCATCGATCCATCTTTTTCGTGGTCGACCCTTGAGTCTGGTGTTCTCGCAACGCTTGTTGAAGACTCGTTGTGTTGTGTTTTGATCACTCTGCCTTGTCACGTGATCAAACCATTGTATCTGTTGTTTCTTTATATATTCTATGGCGAGGGCTATTCTATACCCTTATGGTATAGTAAAAAGTAAAGTACTCCCCGTCACGCCAAGTGGTGTATAGAGAAATATGGTGTTAGTGACCCTATATTTTACAGACCTTCAGCACATGATTGTTGGGGTAATGTGGTCGGTATTACGCCCGTGCTGCTTTACTTGCCCAGAAAAAAAATCCGGTACCCATTTAAAGCTAGGTGAACCCGGAAGCCGTCGGTTGGGATCGAACCCTACCCCTTGTCTTTTGTAGTCCAGTTCACTAACCACTAAGCTATCGCGGCTACCCTCATGGTATGATATGTATTATTACTTCCTTATAGCCTTGAAGGCCCCGGTATCACTGCAAACAAATTAAAATCAATAATTGCAGTGGAATCATCGGAATTTAACATTTCATGGAGTAACCAAACAAAAATAAGAAGCTGCAGTCCCCATCATAGCAAACACAGCACATGTCAAAAGACATAAGGCGTATTATTCCACCGACAGTGAACGCACCTGAACTGTCCTTCGTCATACGATATCATCATTCATCGTAAGCAATCGGAATTTAGAAACACCATCCGGATGAATAACACAGCTGACGGTGTGCACAGAGCACTAAACTCAGTAGCTCCGGCAGCAAGCTGGACTTGGAATATGAAGAAACTGCAACAAGTCATCTAAGGGTTGTAAACCTGTTACTGTTTCTAGAGTCTTGATAGGTGTAGATTTCATAGCACCAGTGATGATACGGGCAGCCTGGTTTTGTGTTCTGTTAATTTTGCTAAGCTGTGATTTGGAAGCCATAGCCCAGGCTGTGACTCCATACTCTAGAACTGGTCTGACTCCTCCTATGTATAGTTGTTTCAAGATATTGCTCTCTGCTCCCCAGTCCGTTCCTGCCAATTTCTTCATAATATCTGTTCGTTTTCTGGCTCTTTTGTTTGCCCTGTCTATCTGATTTATCCATGTCATTCTGAGATTCATGGTTACGCCAAGATATGTTGGGTTTCGGTCAATAGGGAGTGTATGGTCTTTTATCTTCAATTTTACAGAGAGTGTGTTTCTTGATAGGCTGAACATTGTGTATGTATTTTTTTTTTCGTTTATTGGTAAAAACCAGAAGTTCGTCCATTTTTCAAGTTTCCCTAGGGCATCTTGCATTCTGGAACTAGCCACTGACATAGATTCTTCACGTGCCCATATCGCCAGGTCGTCTGCGTACATTGCTGAGTGTATTCTGGGTGGAATGTCCATTACGATGTCATTTATGAAAATTAAAAAGAGCGTTGTGGATAGAACTCCACCTTGTGGGACACCTTGTTTGATTCTGGCTTTCTTACTTAGTTGTCCATATACTTGTACTCTGGCAGTTCTGTCTTGTAGGTATTGAGATATCCAATTTAATAAACGGCCTTGGATGCCAAGTCTGAGAAGCTTGTTCTTTAATCCTTCTCTCCATACCCTATCTAAAGCCTTCTCCATGTCGACCCACACTGCCAGTGTGTGTTTCTTTTCTTGTAGAGCATCTTCTATTTCCTGTGCGATGTAGGTGACCAGGTCTTCAGTTGATCTGTGGTCTATATCTACTTGGGTCTATTCCATGTTTAAGGATGGGCACCATAATGGCTTCTTTCCAGGTTGCCGGCATTTGACCTCTTTTCCAGCTAGCATTTATTATCCTTAGAAGCTGGCCCTTGACATTCTGTCCCAGAATTAGGAGCATTTCATTGGTGATTCCGTCTTTTCCAGGGGAACTCTTGAGCTTCAATCTTTGAGGGCTACTTCTATGTTCTGTTGTTGTAAAGATGGTCGTCTGGTGCTAAAGGCGTGTGTTTTGCATCTCGATTTTCCTTTCTTGCAGCTTTCTGTTGGTCTTTTGGAATGTTAATTCTACTAATGATTTTGTAAGTTTCTATCAGTATGCTTCCTGCCCTTTTGCCTGTGTGGATGTTCTGATTGTGTGCTCGTGTTATTGAATGCCAGCAGTTGTTTTCATCGCTCACAGCTTTCGCAAGTTTCCAGAGTTTGTGTCCGTTTTTGTCTAGATTAAGGCTCTCTGTTTTGTCTTTCCAGCTCGGTCTTACTGATATCTTGACCTCTCTTCTGTATTTGGCAGAGGCTACTTTATAGGCTATACTGCTCACTGTGCTGTGTGATGTTTCAGCTAGTTCTCTAGCTGAATTCAGTTCCTCCTCTAGTCTTTGAATTTCCTTGCTCCAGTATGGCTTGTAGTTTCTTCTTGCTCCTCTAGAAATGGATTCTTTAGCAGCTCTCATTATTCCATTTGTTAAATCCTCTATCATATTATTGACTTTCCTTCCATGGGGTTGATAGGCGCAGTGTAGGCAAATGTGAACTTGCAAAATTTTCTCAGTCTGCTCTCTTGTAGTTCCAGCGGAGAAGTGGTATTTATCTGCTGAAAGACCCTGTAGGTGGGCCTTCTGCTAGTGTCTGTGCTATCTCTGCGACACTGTCTGCTGGAAGACCCTGTAGGATGGCCTTCTGCTAGTGTCTGTGCTATCTCTACGACACTGTCTGGTGGAAGACCCTATAGGAGGGCCTTCTGCTAGTGTCTGTGCTATCTCTACGACACTGTCTGCTGGAAGACCCTATAGGAGGGCCTTCTGCTAGTGTCTGTGCTATCTCTACGACACTGTCTGGTGGAAGACCCTGTAGGAGGGCCTTCTGATAGTGTCTGTGCTATCTCTGCGACACTGTCTGCTGGAAGACCATGTAGGAGGGCCTTCTGATAGTGTCTGTGCTATCTCTGCGACACTGTCTGCTGGAAGACCATGTAGGAGGGCCTTCTGCTAGTGTCTGTGCTATCTCTACGACACTGTCTGCTGGAAGACCCTATAGGAGGGCCTTCTGCTAGTGTCTGTGCTATCTCTACGACACTGTCTGCTGGAAGACTCTTACTGGAACACAGTTTCCCGTCAGCTACTTACAGTGAAGCCCCCAAAAACACAGCCAAAACCTTTTGTACTAGTAACAACAATACAGACCTCCGAGAAAGCAGCGCTCGTGTCGTTTTATTTGAAATGAAGATTTTGTATTTATAGATAGATAGATGGATGGATGGATGGATGGATGGATGGATGGATGGATGGATGGATGGATGGATGGATGGATAGATAAGGAAACCCTGCCACACCCCCCACCCCAAGCCAAGGGCAGGTAATTATCAACCATCAAGGGAGATCACTCTAATATCCTTTAATGGCATCCACAGTTACCGCTTTGTTGACATTAAATAATGTTTGTTTACATTCTCATTTTATAATGCTTGGAAATATTATTTGAATTTAAAAAAACATTGCTAGGTAAGAATCTACTGAGCGCTTTCGGTATAAGTGTTTTTATTTTATTTTATTGTTGGTAAACTGCCCATAATGATGATAATTGAGTTATTTCGTAATGATAAATGTTGTGATTAACGTAAAGAAATCATTGAAAAAATGAACTTTGGACATCCTAAATGGTGCAGTACAAATACCTGGAACACCGTCTGACACTTATACTGTAATGAGAGATTGTGTCTCCCTTCTGCTGTCTTCTAACGTTCCATGTACCGAGTATGAGATATTGTGTCTTTCTTCTGCTGTGTCTTAACGAGGATTGAACTGGCCTTTCTGGGCCGAAGTAGGGACTAGGCCCTTTCTACACCATACACAACTTATGTTAACAGCGGTTGGGTTGTCGCCGACCTTGTAGTTGGCGGTGATGTACTTAAGGATGGCCTGGCGAGATGAGCCTCCTCGTTCCTTCAATGAGGTGATGGCGGCAGACCATAGCCTTGTACTGAGGGTGCGCGGCCGGGGTTTTAGGCTTGGCTGGTGCTTTTTTTTTTTTATTATTAATTGACTTTTTTAATTTATTAATTTATCATTTTTTACAAAGTTTTATTTATTGTATAAAAGAAAACATTTTAGAACACATTTTGTCTTTGTTGCCCTCAGAAGGGCATAAAGGTATCATTGATAATCTCGGAGGTCGTAATAGTAGGTTTGGCTAAATGGGAGTGGCTGGTCTTTTTTGTGTAAAACATCAAGAACTAGATGTTGTTGTAGGTTTCAACAAGTTGTTGTCTAATTATAGAAGCAGGATCGTCATTTGTTTCCTTCTCTGCTGTCCCATTCATCCCACTGTAAAAGAACCACGTTCACGATGTCTGCTTTCCTTGTATTTTTTATTCCACAAATATCAATGTCATTAAAGGAAAAAAATATATGTTCCCAAGCGGGGAATAGAACCTCGGCCGCCGCGGTGAGAGCGCGGAATCCTAGCCACTAGACCACTTGGGAGAGATGGAGTTAGAAGGGAACACAACCTTCTCAACAGATTATATTCTTCTCCGGCGCTAGGCAGTTGGACGGTTCAAGGGGGGAGGAACAAAAATATGGCAGAAAATTGATGGCTAAAAATAGATGGCAGAATGAAGACCGCATACAATTCCTGGAAACAATTGATTGTCGAGTTGTTGGCAGAATGAAGACCGCATACAATTCCTGGATACAATTGATTGTCGAGTTGTTGGCAGAATGAAGACCGCATACAATTCCTGGATACAATTGATTGTCGAGTTGTTGGCAGAATGAAGACCGCATACAATTCCTGGAAACAATTGATTGTCGAGTTGTTGGCAGAATGAAGACCGCATACAATTCCTGGAAACAATTGATTGTCGAGTTGTTGGCAGAATGAAGACCGCATACAATTCCTGGAAACAATTGATTGTGGAGTTGTTGGCAGAATGAAGACCGCATACAATTCCTCGAAACAATTGATTGCCGAGTTGTGATCGTAACCCAATGCTATAGTCATACATGCGTGAAATACATCGCCGATGACAGTTACTTTTTCAGGTAGCTTAGTTGGCCGTGTGCGCTAGTGTTTGTTTCTCGTGGCAAAGCGCTGTGTCAAGGTGTACGGGTTCGATCCTGTCTATTGTTCTTTTTTTCTGTTGATAATTTATGATTTCTATTGCGCTGCTGTAAACATCGCCCTTTCCCTGATATGATTCTCTGATAGCCTCACGAAGTCCCTCCCCCCATAATCATTTATTATCATTTGTCTCCAGTGACAATTCATGGCAGGATTCATCAATTGGAATTGTGTGTAGGATTTGTGGCGACAAGTCCATTGACAATGTCTTTCACGCATGTGTTCTGGTTGAACTATAGCACAAATGTACCATTTATAGTGGTTTTTCCCCTTTTGAAACCGCCCATATATCTCATCATTATTAAGTGCCGCGTCCGCATCGAAGGTTGGCTACCATGGAGCGCCATTCCGCTCTGTCTCTTGCTTTGATGATGCAGGTTGTCATAGGCTGATTTGTCCATCTTTTGATGTTACTCGTCCATGTTAGTCTTGGTCTGCCTCTTTTACCTTGTATTTTCCCCTCCAAGATTACTTTTAGTAGGCTGCGGCATCTTTTAGCATGCCCCAAAAATTATAATTTGCCTTGTTTGTATTGTGTTTAGTAGTTTACAATTTTCGAAGTTTTAAGAGTTGACCGTTTGTTTTCTTTTCTGTTCTTTCCATCCAATTCTTCTATAGTTCCACATTTCAAAGGCTTCAATTTTGTGTTGTGTTTTCCAGTGTAATGTCCATTTTTCTGGACGATACCGGAATGTTGAGAAGATTAAGATTTTGCTAGTGTTAGTTTTAGCCCTGGTGTTATTTGTGTTGATGTTAATATATTCTTCATTGCATTATAATTACTTTTTCATCATCATCATTAAGTACCGTCTCCGCATCGAAGGTTGGCTACCATGGAGCGCCATTCCACTCTGTCTCTTGCTTTGATGGTGCAGATTGCCATAGGCTGACTTGTCCATCTTTTGATGTTATTGGTCCATGTTAGTCTTGGTCTGCCTCTGCCTCTTTTACCTTGGATTTTGCCTTCTAATATTACTTTTATTAGACTGTTGTGTCTTTTATCATGACCAAAAAATTTCATTTTTCTTGCTCTAATTGTGTTTAGTAGTTTAAAAAAAATTACTTTTTGCCATTCCTATTCTCTTGTACATTTCAGTTGTACATTTTCCATCACTGGTTATAGTATGTCCAAGGTAGTTGTAGTTGTTAACTGTCTCCAGGTCTATTCCTTCAACTGTGATGTCCACTTGTAGGTTTTGAGCATTATCTTGGTTTATGATAATAATTTTAGCCTTTTTGATATTCATATCTAGCGCGTATTTTGTGCTCGTCATGTGTATTTCACGAAGTAATTGTAGATCTTTATGGATGTTCTGCTAGTAGTACAGCATCACCAGCGTATCTTAGATTAGTGATTATCTGTCCATTAATGTTTAGGCCTGGCATCTCTGAGATGTTTTTAAAGATTTGCTCAGTGTAAGGATTGAACCAGCTTGTTCTCTTATCCTGAGAGATAGGTTCAGAACTGAAGTGAGAGAAAGATGATGATATAACAACACAAATCTTCGTCCCAACGTTGTGCCATCAGTGCCAGAGCAGCTCAACGCAAGGCATGTGCAGATGAAACAACAAAATGTAGGTAGAAAAGGAGAAAGAGAAAAGAACAACTGAGGAAATGAGCGGAAGGAAGATAAATGTAAGTAGTAGGTAGATTTGTTGTTATATTTCAGATTGGAATCTGTATCTGCGGGAAGGATGGGGTGTAGCAGAGAATGGAGAATGGGAGTAGAAACAGACAGAGAATAGAGATTAGGAATAAGCACTAGGGAGTAAGATATGAGAATTATAAACCAAGCACTTACACGGAGAAGGGTGTGAAGGAAAGTACACACCAAGAGATAGAGTATAGGGAATTATAGGTTGAGCACTTTCTTATGCAGAGGAGAAAGTGACGTAAAGAATAGGGGATGACGCGTTAGAGAGTTACGGTTGGCAAGTGACTAGAGTATCTAGTCACTTGGAGTCAGAACTTCAGAGCGACAAGACCTATGGAGAAACATCAGAGAGAGATATCGGTCGATTAATAGAGTTAGTTAGAATCAGAGAAGATACGAGTTCACGAGGCCAATAGATAGAATAGATATAGATAGATAGATCAGGATGGGACGTTCGATGGGAACGGACCAAAAGTAGGGAAAACGGCCGAATAGATTGTAGAATAGGTTTAGTAATAGAGATGTCGTCAAGAAAACAAATAGCGATAGGGTTAGGAGAATGAATGATACTCGAGAATGTAGATGTTAGTAGGATATGATGTATGAAAATTGGACTGAATTGTAATTGTGAAGTAATGAAGAAATAAATTAAGGCTCCAAGTGCAAAATGAATTCATGTTGTGAACTTATTATTTTGTTGGTTACAACAGATGAGGAACTTAGAAGGTCGTCCTATGGAAGGACTGTGAATGTTGGTTTTAAAGCTTCCAGCTAGTGATGTAGTGGAATATAAGAGTTAGAAATGAATAGTAAAGACGAACACGCCACGTATTTTTACAGGAGAGAGAGAACGGTGTGATCACAGGCCAATGATCAGAGAGAGACAGGGGATTGTCAAGGCACATCAGAACAGCGCGAAGTACACACTTAAAAGAAGAAGTATGATTGCTGTACATGAATGTATAGTAGAAGACGTGATTACAAACATCAGCATCAATCTCTCTGAATTCCTCACTCAAAGAAAGTTAACGCACACACTCCTTTCAAGTGATGCCGTAAAGTCACTCCCTCTTTCAGGGGGTGGCCCTGAAAAGGGCCGGCTGGTTTGAGTGAGGGCACTCTGTGTGGGGGGAGAGTCCTTTACTTGGCTTCAGCTGCTGCCTTCCTGATGGCCTGGCGAGATGAGCCTCCTCGTTCCTTCAATGAGGTGATGGCGGCAGAGACCATAGCCTTGTACTGAGGATGCGCGGCCGGGGTTTTAGGCTTGGCTCATGCTGCCCTCTTCTTCTTTTTTTCTCTTCATTTTATTTTTTATTATTTTTTTTTATTTTATTTTATTTTGTTGGTAGTAGAAGTAGTAATAGTTAGTGAGTGTAGTAGTAGTAAGAGTATAAAACTTTTATTTTTCCAGAATTTTATTTACTTCATAAAAGAGAACCATTTCATAAAATATTTTGTGTTTGTTGCCCTCAGAAGGGCATGAGGGTGTCACTGATAGTTGGCCTCTGGGTCGCAGAAATGTGGTACAACCTCCACTTCCCAGTCGTTGTACTCTGTATCTGAATAGTAGTTTGTGTTTGTCCGTTGGTGTTCTTCGTTTTGTGGAAATTATTGTGCTGGTTGTGTGTTGCAATTCTGTATTTCTGGGAGTTTCTGTCTTCTATGCTCGTCTTTGGAAACTGTGGATGTGGGCGTCTGGGTTTTTGTTCTGTGAGTCTGCTGCTGTGTGTGCTCCTTTGTTACTTGTACTGTTTCCTTTTGTTTGGAGCTGCGTTTCTTCTTGGCTGATGCTGTTGCAGTTGTATTGAGGTCGTTGGTCTGAGCTGGTTCTGTAATATCTGGTTTCTCGATTGTTGTCTGCCATCTCAGGCTTGGTTTCTTGGGGCACCTGTTTTCCCAGTGTGAGTTGAGTCCACAATGGGAACATGGTGTTCTCTTGCCTGGCAGGGTCACCAAAACTTTCATAGTTTCGTTTATTTTCCCTGTAAATCTTATTTGGATGTAGTATGGTATTTCCACCTCTGGGGTTGGCTTATACCAAAAGGTCCACCTGTCGGCTTGGAAGGAGTCTTGTTTTACGTGGGCCTCCTTATCCCCGGTCATTCTGTATACAATATCTTGTACTAGTTGGCTTTTCACCGTTGGCGGCAACCAGTGGATGCATCCGCTTGCTCGCTCATTTTCTTGGTGGCATGTCACTATTGTGACGTTTGGATCTTTTAGTTGGATAGTTTTGTCTCCGAGATTATTGTTTATCTGCTCGTGTGCCTTCTTCTTGGGTGCCTTGGCGGGGGCAGATGCTGCTGGGGCTGCGGGTGCTGATGTAGCGTCCATGACTTGTCAATGAAATGAAATAAAACGAACGGGGCCGTAGCGTCTGTCGATGAGAAATGATAACTGCACCGGGTCCACGTTTTGAATTTATAACAGCAGCGCGGACGTCTCAAAGAGCACTGACGTCACGGTGAGCGGACCTGAGTCCCTGGTCCAGAGAAAAATGGAGTTTGTGCGATCATTCTCTTTTCAAATATTTATTGTAACTTATCTACAGCGAAATATTACATGGCATGTTGCTTTATACACTGAGAAGACAATGCAGTTTTATCTGTTACAATTATTACCTTGATTTGATCAGTTTAACTGATATTTATTGAACATTTTCGGAGACATCGACAATAAATATGCACAATATTTTGTTGACATTTTTCAGAAAACGAATTTAGTTACAAATTCTTGTCTTCTGTAGCGATTCTTGTTTGTGTAAAATGTCAAGAACTAGATGTTGTTTTAGGTTTCAACAAGTTGTTGTCTAATTATAGAAGCAGGATCGTCATTTGTTTCCTTCTCTGCTGTCCCATTCATCCCACTGTAAAACAACAGCGTTCACGATGTCTGCTTTCCTTGTATTTTTTATTCCACAAATATCAATGTCATTAAAGGAAAAAAATATGTTCCCAAGCGGGGAATCGAACCCCGGCCGCCGCGGTGAGAGCGCGGAATCCTAGCCACTAGACCACTTGGGAGAGGTGGAGTTATAAAGGAACACAGCCTTCTCAACAGATTATATTCTTCTCCGGCGCTAGGCAGTTGGACGGTTCATGGGGGGAGAAACAAAAATATGGCAGCAAATTGCTGGCTAAAAATAGATGGCAGAATGAAGACCGCATACAATTCCTGGAAACAATTGATTGCCGAGTTGTTGGCAGAATGAAGACCGCATACAATTCCTGGAAACAATTGATTGTCGAGTTGTTGGCAGAATGAAGACCGCATACAATTCCTGGAAACAATTGATTGCCGAGTTGTGATCGTAACCCAATGCTATAGTCATACATGCGTGAAAAACATCGCCGATGACAGTTACTGTTTCAGGTAGCTTAGTTGGCCGTGTGCGCTAGTGTTTGTTTCTCGTGGCAAAGCGCTGTGTCAAGGTGTACGGGTTCGATCCTATCTATTGTTCTTTTTTTTTGTTGATAATTTGTGATTTCTGTTGCGAGTGCTGTAAACATAGCCCTTACCAGAACCGACTCCCTGGACAGATGAATCAGGATTGTCAATACAAATACGGACAGAAGTGAAAGGAATAGTTGACAAAGAGGAACAAAATAGTCTACAGCGAAAAATAATAACTCTCAGTTTCCTGGATGAAGAATACCCACAAGACCTATGGATTCGTGTGTACACAGATGGATCAGCACAGAATGCAATAAAAAATGGGGGAGCAGGTGCATATATAGAGTACCCACATAACACTAGGGATATGAATAAAATAGCAACAGGCAAATATTGTCACAATTATGATGCAGAAATCCATGCAATAAAGTTGGCAATAGAAAAAAAAACTGCTGAACAGTAATCTTAGCCCACAGCCTGTAGTGTTTTTGACAGATGCAAGATCAGTACTCCAGGCACTACAATCCAGAAAATTACCACATCTGCAGACCACATCTGCAGATTCTTACCTAGCAATGCTTTTTTTTAATTCAAATAATATTTCCAAGCATTATAAAATGATGATGATGATGATGATGATGATGATGCGTTCGTCCGATGATTTGAGGTATTCTAACGGATACGAACCGTAGACTTCCTCCTCGTCATCCGCCCTTAAAAGGACGTTAAGTGGACGTAGTTACGTTGTGTTGCAGTTTGCAGTGTAACACTGTGATATCTGCGCCTTTCGGCCCAACACATCCGATTTCAGCCGACGCTTTTTTGTGTACCGGGTTCGTCTTCCCACTTCGATCCCTGCTCGCTTGGCCAGACTAGACAGGTTAGTCTGTTTCTAGAGGCACCACGAAGAGGTGTAGCAGGGTCTGGATGGTTCTGGTTCACCGATCCTGGCGCAAGCCATCAGTTGTGAGTCACTGACGACTTCCAGCTCTGGTGCTGGGGGGGCGCGCCTTCGCCTCCTTTATAAAATGAGAATGTAAACAAACATTATTTAATGTCAACAAAGCGGTAACTGTGGAAGCCATTAAAGGATATTAGAGTGATCTCCCTTGACGGTCGATAATTACCTGCCCTTGGTTTGGGGGTGTTGATGTATAGATAGATAGATAGGTAGGTAGGTAGGTAGGTAGGCGGGCAACTAACACCTTTTTCCGTCCATTCTATTCATTCATGCTACAAAATCTTCATTTCAAATAAAACGACGCGAGCGCTGCTTTCTCGGAGGTCTGCGTTATTGTTACTAGTACAAAAGGTTTTGGCTGTGTTTTTGGGCGCTTCACTGGAAGTAGCTGATGGGAAACTGTGTTCCAGTAAGGGTCTTCCAGCAGACAGTGTCGTAGAGATAGCACAGACACTAGCAGAAGGCCCTCCTATAGGGTCTTCCAGCAGACAGTGTCGTAGAGATAGCACAGACACTAGCAGAAGGCCCTCCTATAGGGTCTTCCAGGAGACAGTGTCGTAGAGATAGCACAGACACTAGCAGAAGGCCCACCTACAGGGTCT
Source organism: Megaustenia siamemsis (assembly GCA_032433765.1). NCBI lineage: Eukaryota > Metazoa > Mollusca > Gastropoda > Stylommatophora > Ariophantidae > Megaustenia > Megaustenia siamemsis. The sequence goes on along the minus strand of JAVIAB010000026.1, from coordinate 2,012,721 downwards.
TCCAGGAGACAGTGTCGTAGAGATAGCACAGACACTAGCAGAAGGCCCTCCTATAGGGTCTTCCAGCAGACAGTGTCGTAGAGATAGCACAGACACTAGCAGAAGGCCCTCCTATAGGGTCTTCCAGCAGACAGTGTCGTAGAGATAGCACAGACACTAGCAGAAGGCCCTCCTATAGGGTCTTCCAGCAGACAGTGTCGTAGAGATAGCACAGACACTAGCAGAAGGCCCTCCTATAGGGTCTTCCAGCAGACAGTGTCGTAGAGATAGCACAGACACTAGCAGAGGGTCTTCCAGCAGACAGTGTCGTAGAGATAGCACAGACACTAGCAGAGGGTCTTCCAGGAGACAGTGTCGCAGAGATAGCACAGACACTAGCAGAAGGCCCTCCTATAGGGTCTTCCAGCAGACAGTGTCGTAGAGATAGCACAGACACTAGCAGAAGGCCCTCCTATAGGGTCTTCCAGCAGACAGTGTCGTAGAGATAGCACAGACACTAGCAGAAGGCCCTCCTATAGGGTCTTCCAGCAGACAGTGTCGTAGTGTAGACGAGTTTTACCCCTCCTGGTAAATTTAGCCTCTCGACACTTGTTTTGGTACACTCAGGATCAGGCTTCACGCCTTCTCGTGGACTGACTTCGCGTTGTGTTTCTGTACTCGACACTCCAGACTCGTTCGTCGCAGGATCAGTCACCCTTCCAACACAGCAAGTAACAACACCAGGAATAATAAACAACAGTTTAATACATTAACAGATTGCACATACTGCCATGGCGTCCGCCACTAAGTCATGTATGATAACCAATTGTAAACAAGAACTTCTCTGGACAGACTTACTGGTGCATCAATAACACTTCACAATGATATGATTCACACCCATGTTCACACCTTACAGCTAACTGCTGTTGACGATTTCTACAAAGGCACCTGGCACACAGCCCATAGTTCATCTTGAAACCTCAATACTGATGAAGGCCTCTAGTTATTTGATAACGGCACTCAGCCGACAGTCACATTGAACTCTTGCTAATAATGAAAAGTCCTATATTGATAATCACGGCACACAGCCGTTAGTTCATCTTGAAACCTTAATACTGATGAAGGCCTCTAGTTATTTGATCACGGCACTCAGCCGACAGTCACATTGAACTCTTGCTAATAATGAAAAGTCCTATATTGATAATCACGGCACACAGCCGTTAGTTCATCTTGAAACCTTAATACTGATGAAGGCCTCTAGTTATTTGATCACGGCACTCAGCCGACAGTCACATTGAACTCTTGCTAATAATGAAAAGTCCTATATTGATAATCACGGCACACAGCCGTTAGTTCATCTTGAAACCTTAATACTGATGAAGGCCTCTAGTTATTTGATCACGGCACTCAGCCGACAGTCACATTGAACTCTTGCTAATAATGAAAAGTCCTATATTGATAATCACGGCACACAGCCGTTAGTTCATCTTGAAACCTTAATACTGATGAAGGCCTCTAGTTATTTGATCACGGCACTCAGCCGACAGTCACATTGAACTCTTGCTAATAATGAAAAGTCCTATATTGATAATCACGGCACACAGCCGTTAGTTCATCTTGAAACCTTAATACTGATGAAGGCCTCTAGATTCTGTCCTAATGGCACACAGCCGACAGTTCACTTGATATGTATTGTCTACATTAGACGAATTCTAAATTCTGTCCTAATGGCACACAGCCGACAGTTCACTTGATATGTATTGTCTACATTAGACGAATTCTAAATTCTGTCCTAATGGCACACAGCCGACAGTTCACTTGATATGTATTGTCTACATTAGACGAATTCTAAATTCTGTCCTAATGGCACACAGCCGACAGTTCAACTTGATATGCATCGTCTACTGATGAAGATTTCTAAATTCTGTCCTAATGGCACACAGCCGACAGTTCAACTTGATATGCATTGTCTACTGATGCAGATTTCTAAATTCTGTCCTAATGGCACACAGCCGACAGTTCAACTTGATATGCATCGTCTACCTTAGACCTAGTTGCAATTAACTAACTTAGCTATCTCTCACTTGATGACTAGCCTGTTACTACGATCATCAGATCACTAGTTGTTTTAATCTATCTCTACCGTAACTTAGTGACTCAACTATCTAGTTCGACTACTGGCCACACACTAACCTGTAACCCAGAATCTGTTTCATACTGTTCCTTGCCCACAGTCTCGTTGTGTCCTGTCGGACACCACGTCTGCATCTGGCCTCGACTCAAGCTCGAATGAATTCTATTCTGCCCTTGGCCTCGACTCAAGCTCGAATGAATTATGTTCTCCCCTAGTTCTTTCTCTTCAATTTCGTTCACACCTGTCCCTCGCCTTGCACGCTTTTCTACCAATTCACCGCGCCCTAATTACATCTAGTGTTCCCATTATCTCCCTCTCAACATCTCCTTAATTTTCATCATTACGTCCCCTTGACCACATCTCCCACCTATCACTCTTCTTCACCACCTTCCTACCCCTTTTTAGTTATTTATCCATCATAATAACTAATGTGTCCTATCATCTTCTTAATTTTCACTCTAACTTCTAATCGGAGCTGCCTTCACAATTTCCGTCAGGACCTCTATCTCTATTACTCCCCCTTTTTAACATATTGTCTCCGTTTGTCTGTATTTTCTTCTAGTTCACAGACCTCATATATGGGCCCTATGAAATCTGTAGACTAGGTATCTGTCTCTTGTCTATCTCTCATCGTCACCCTTTCTAATCTCTCACTATTCCTATTCCTACATTGCTCATTGCAATATTCTCTTATTGTTTACACAATATTTCTTTTTGTGTAGCCTAAATTCCACCGGAACACACTGCCGGGACTACACCTCTCTACTTTCCTCGTTCTCATAGGCTCCTACTTGTTGCCTACTTACTCTATGTAGCCCAATTCTTTCGATTGGTACTTCGCTACATCTCCTTTTCCTTTCTGTAGCCTAATTAATCTCAGACTAGTACTCCGCTACCACTTCAACTGTCTCTACTCTTCTGTCGTCGTCTCCAGTCTCTTTCACCTAATATACTCTACCTCCTTCATCTCCTATTTTGTACTCTTAACTATTATTTCTGTGTTCTATAATTCACTATTATTCTATTCTTGTTCAACCAGTCCCTACCTAGCACCATCATTCTATTCATTTTCCTTATTATTACAAACTTTTGTTGCCGCCGCCTCCACAATTTATGATCTAATATCTCCATTCATCCTTCGACCTATAATTATCATATCTTCGATGACCTTTCCTCTCTCTATATCCATAATCATAAATTCGACTCTCTTTTCGATAACTTTTCCTATTCTCTCTATACCCGTAATCATAAGTTTGACTCTCTTGTATCTCGTCTAGCTCCTTATATAATTTTTCCTCTGACTCTCTTGTTAATCTTTCTATGTCTGCTGCTCTTAATTTCCACACACCCTCCTTTGTTTCTCTATTTCCTGTGTCTTCTATTTTCTGTGCTTTCTCTGCGTTATTCATTTCTATTGATTCTATTCTATATGTTTTCTCTACTGTATGTATGGGACTTGGCAACATCCTTTCTATGTTGGCCGTGAATTTCTCAATCATCTTTAATAATTCACTTCCACTATCTTGCTCCTGGATTTCTTTATCCCCTTTCATTTCCCCTACTAATAAACTTCCGTTATTATCTATCTGTGTTCCCTTATCCTCTGTGTTTGTTTGTCCATCTGTCATTGTCCACTTATTCTTTGCTTCTTTCTCTACCATTTGTGTCGCACTATCTCTACATTCAGTTATTTGTGTTTGTGTACCTTTTTCTTCTTTTTTCTTCTGTCTAACTATCTCCTCGTCCGTATCAACCCCTACATCAATATATTTTCTCATGTCCCTATCTGCTAACCTTGTCTGTGTTTCCCTTGTCTCATGTGTCTTCCTTACTTTCCTACTCTTGTTTGATTTCTTAGAACCTAACTTTTCTAATTTACTCATATCATTTTCATCTGCTGTCAAAAATTCTTCATTGTCTTCTGTATCTGCTCTTGTGTCTGTTGTCCTAATAAATGTATTATGTTCCCTAATTCTCTTGTTTATACTGATACTATATAATCTATCTTCTATTTTATTATGTAGTCCCTCTCTTCTTACTCCAATACTATTTACATATAATGGTTTTATCTTTTGGTTGTCTTCCTGTCTCACTTGTATGGGTGTAAAAATATCTACCTTTATTCTATCATTAGCTATATTATGTTCCTGTCTTATAATATTATTCACTATCTCACTATTTCTATATAATATTATAGCTTTATTTCTCTTGCTTATATTTAATATGAATTTACAATACATGATTTGACCAAATTTACCAAAATATTCTCTAATCTGTCCTTCTGTTATGTCCTTCCTCAGTCCTGTAACTATTATCTTACAACTATTTGTTTTGGTTGCCATATTCTATTGTCTATACACTTTATGTCCTCCTCTGATATTCCTTTAGCTTATTTCTCTCACTTCCTCCTATTGCCTAATTCAATCTATCAGTTAAACATGGATTCAATACATCAGTCCCAAATGAGTTCAATATTCTAACACTTTTTCTTTCCACTTCAATATCCCCAAATTTTCAATCAATAATTTCTCTTTTCAATCTCCAATCACAATTTTACAATTCAGTACCTCAACAACAAAAAAATTTTCAATCAACCATTTTACCATTCAGTAGCTCAAAAATGTTTCATCAACAGACCAATATTTTGTATAGTCCATTCACATTAACAATTTTACAATTCAGTAGCTCAAAAATGTTTCATCAACAGACCAATATTTTGTATAGTCCATTCACATTAACAATTTTACAATTCAGTAGCTCAAAAATGTTTCATCAACAGACCAATATTTTGTATAGTCCATTCAACATCAACAATTTTACAATTCAGTAGCTCAAAAATGTTTCATCAACAGACCAATATTTTGTATAGTCAATTCACATTAACAATTTTACAATTCAGTAGCTCAAAAATGTTTCATCAACAGACCAATATTTTGTATAGTCCATTCACATTAACAATTTTACAATTCAGTAGCTCAAAAATGTTTCATCAACAGACCAATATTTTGTATAGTCCATTCAACATCAACAATTTTACAATTCAGTAGCTCAAAAATGTTTCATCAACAGACCAATATTTTGTATGGTCAATTCAACCTCAACAATTTTACAATTCAGTAAAATTTCCAATCACTGGACCAGCAACAATTGTTCTATTTAATACCAAAAGTTACAAATTCTACACTTCCATATAACCAAACAACAACAAAAAAAATTCCAATAACTCACCCAGCAATAATTTTCTATTCACTATAGAATCACCATTTTACAATTCAACCTAAAAAAAAAAATCAATTAATTGATCTGCAATAATTTTTTTTTCTTCTATTCCACTATCTCCGTCTGTTTGTCCTTTGCGTTGTGCCCTATTTCTCGCCCTATTATTGACTTAACATCCCCTCAGGCTTATAATGTACTTCAATAATCTTTAGCACCAACACAGGATCACCTTTATTCAATTTGAGCAACCTCTGCTGTTTAACTTACTCCTGCATAATAATTTCCCCTACAACAATGTTCAATTTATTAGTACACTTTATGTTGAATACCTATTGATTTGCCATGTTATTTATATTGTGGTGATCGAACACACAATTTTTACATTACTCACAAAAATTTTCAATTCAATAGCAAAAAAAAAAAAAAAATTTTAGTTCACTACACCAGAACTTTCCTACAAAAATTGTTAATTCAACACTGAGGAAACTTCCTAATAAATTACACCAAGGAGAATGTCAATTTAATACATAAGAAACCAATTTTCAATTCCATATACCAAACAAAATTTTCCCCTTCAATACATCAGGGAAACAATTTCCCAATTCACTACACAAGGGAACCTAATTTTCCAATTCAATATAGGAGGATACACAAAATTTTCAATTCAATATTAGCCAATATTCAATTCATTACACAAGCACTTTTTCAATGTAATACCCCAATAATTGTCATAATTAAGTTATCTATTCAATACACAACTTTTCCCTTTGTTAATACACACTGAACACTCAAGAACACAAAAAAAATTGTCTTTTTATTAATTATGTACTTAATTAATTCTTACTACTCCTGTGTTGATGTTGGCCGCTTCTGTCGCTGCTGTTGTGGACGTTGGTGACCGTTCTGCGCAGGTCGCAGGTCCAATTATGTAAACGAAATTATGTAGACGAAGATTATTGCTTCTTCTCTAGCAATCACTATCTGGTCATTTTACTGCAACATCTGGGGCATGGTACACTCAGGATCAGGCTTCACGCCTTCTCGTGGACTGACTTCGCGTTGTGTTTCTGTACTCGACACTCCAGACTCGTTCGTCGCAGGATCAGTCACCCTTCCAACACAGCAAGTAACAACACCAGGAATAATAAACAACAGTTTAATACATTAACAGATTGCACATACTGCCATGGCGTCCGCCACTAAGTCATGTATGATAACCAATTGTAAACAAGAACTTCTCTGGACAGACTTACTGGTGCATCAATAACACTTCACAATGATATGATTCACACCCCATGTTCACACCTTACAGCTAACTGCTGTTGACGATTTCTACAAAGGCACCTGGCACACAGCCCATAGTTCATCTTGAAACCTCAATACTGATGAAGGCCTCTAGTTATTTGATAACGGCACTCAGCCGACAGTCACATTGAACTCTTGCTAATAATGAAAAGTCCTATATTGATAATCACGGCACACAGCCGTTAGTTCATCTTGAAACCTTAATACTGATGAAGGCCTCTAGTTATTTGATCACGGCACTCAGCCGACAGTCACATTGAACTCTTGCTAATAATGAAAAGTCCTATATTGATAATCACGGCACACAGCCGTTAGTTCATCTTGAAACCTTAATACTGATGAAGGCCTCTAGTTATTTGATCACGGCACTCAGCCGACAGTCACATTGAACTCTTGCTAATAATGAAAAGTCCTATATTGATAATCACGGCACACAGCCGTTAGTTCATCTTGAAACCTTAATACTGATGAAGGCCTCTAGATTCTGTCCTAATGGCACACAGCCGACAGTTCACTTGATATGTATTGTCTACATTAGACGAATTCTAAATTCTGTCCTAATGGCACACAGCCGACAGTTCACTTGATATGTATTGTCTACATTAGACGAATTCTAAATTCTGTCCTAATGGCACACAGCCGACAGTTCACTTGATATGTATTGTCTACATTAGACGAATTCTAAATTCTGTCCTAATGGCACACAGCCGACAGTTCAACTTGATATGCATCGTCTACTGATGAAGATTTCTAAATTCTGTCCTAATGGCACACAGCCGACAGTTCAACTTGATATGCATCGTCTACTGATGCAGATTTCTAAATTCTGTCCTAATGGCACACAGCCGACAGTTCACTTGATATGTATTGTCTACATTAGACGAATTCTAAATTCTGTCCTAATGGCACACAGCCGACAGTTCACTTGATATGTATTGTCTACATTAGACGAATTCTAAATTCTGTCCTAATGGCACACAGCCGACAGTTCACTTGATATGTATTGTCTACATTAGACGAATTCTAAATTCTGTCCTAATGGCACACAGCCGACAGTTCACTTGATATGTATTGTCTACATTAGACGAATTCTAAATTCTGTCCTAATGGCACACAGCCGACAGTTCAACTTGATATGCATCGTCTACTGATGAAGATTTCTAAATTCTGTCCTAATGGCACACAGCCGACAGTTCAACTTGATATGCATTGTCTACTGATGCAGATTTCTAAATTCTGTCCTAATGGCACACAGCCGACAGTTCAACTTGATATGCATCGTCTACCTTAGACCTAGTTGCAATTAACTAACTTAGCTATCTCTCACTTGATGACTAGCCTGTTACTACGATCATCAGATCACTAGTTGTTTTAATCTATCTCTACCGTAACTTAGTGACTCAACTATCTAGTTCGACTACTGGCCACACACTAACCTGTAACCCAGAATCTGTTTCATACTGTTCCTTGCCCACAGTCTCGTTGTGTCCTGTCGGACACCACGTCTGCATCTGGCCTCGACTCAAGCTCGAATGAATTCTATTCTGCCCTTGGCCTCGACTCAAGCTCGAATGAATTATGTTCTCCCCTAGTTCTTTCTCTTCAATTTCGTTCACACCTGTCCCTCGCCTTGCACGCTTTTCTACCAATTCACCGCGCCCTAATTACATCTAGTGTTCCCATTATCTCCCCTCTCAACATCTCCTTAATTTTCATCATTACGTCCCCTTGACCACATCTCCCACCTATCACTCTTCTTCAGTAGAGATAGCACAGACACTAGCAGAAGGCCCTCCTACAGGGTCTTCCAGCATACAGTGTCGCAGAGATAGAACAGAAACTAGCAGAAGGCCCTCCTATAGGGTCTTCCAGCAGGCAGTGTCGCAGAGATAGAACAGACACGAGCAGAAGGCCCCCCTGGCCTTCCAGCAGGCAGTGCCGCAGAGGTAGTGCAGGCACGAGCAGAAGGCCCCCCTGGCCTTCCAGCAGGCAGTGCCGCAGAGGTAGTGCAGGCACGAGCAGAAGGCCCCCCTGGCCTTCCAGCAGGCAGTGCCGCAGAGGTAGCGCAGGCACTAGCAGAAGGCCCCCCTGGCCTTCCAGCAGGCAGTGCCGCAGAGATAGTGCAGGCACGAGCAGAAGGCCCCCCTGGCCTTCCAGCAGGCAGTGCCGCAGAGGTAGCGCAGGCACTAGCAGAAGGCCCTCCTATAGGGTCTTCCATCAGGCTGTGCCGCAGAGATGGCGCAGGCACTAGCAGAAGGCCCTCCTATCAGCAGGCAGTGCCGCTGTGGTAGCGCAGGCACTAGCAGATGGCCCACCTTCCAGCAGGCAGTGCCTCAGAGGTAGCGCAGGCACTAGCAGATGGCCCACCTTCCAGCAGGCAGTGCTGCAGAGGTAGCGCAGGCACTAGCAGAAGGCCATATAGGAGGGCCTTCCAGCAGGCAGTGCCGCAGAGGTAGCGCAGAGCAGCACAACGCAAGGCATGTACAGATGAAACAACAAAATGTAGGTAGAAAAGGAGAAAGAGAAAAGAACAACTGAGGAAATGAGCGGAAGGAAGCTAAATGTAAGTAGTAGGTCGATTTGTTGTTTATATTTCAGATTGGAATCTGTATCTGCGGGAAGGGTGGGGGTGGCCCTGAAAAGGGCCTGCTGGTTTGAGTGAGCGCACTCTGTGTGGGGGGAGAGTCCTTTACTTGGCCTCAGCTGCTGCCTTCTTGGGGGCTTTCACCTTCTTGGCAACCTTTGGTTTGGCGGCCTTGGGTTTTGCTGCCGCGGCCTTCTTTGGGGTGTTGGGCTTCCTGGGTTTGGCAGCTTTCTTGGAGATTTGGGCTTCTTGGTTCCGGCCGGTTTCTTGGGTTTGGCAGCTTTCTTGGGAGATTTGGGCTTCTTGGTTCCGGCCGGTTTCTTGGTTTGGCTGCTTTCTTGGGAGATTTGGGCTTCTTGGTACCGGCCGGTTTCTTGGGTTTGGCAGCTTTCTAGGGAGATTTGGGCTTCTTGGTTCCGGCCGGTTTCTTTGGTTTGGCAGCTTTCTTGGGAGATTTGGGCTTCTTGGTTCCGGCCGGTTTCTTGGTTTGGCAGCTTTCTTGGGAGATTTGGGCTTCTTGGTTCCGGTCGGTTTCTTGGGCTTGGCAGCTTTCTTGGGAGATTTGGGCTTCTTCTCGGCTTTATCTCCAAGTCGGAACGAGCCGGCCGCGCCGGTACCCTTGGATTGTTTCAGACTTCCGGCTTTGACTCCGGCCTTTAGAGCTGACTTAAGACGGGCGTTAACAGCGGTTGGGTTGTCACCGACCTTGTAGTTGGCGGTGATGTACTTAAGGATGGCCTGGCGAGATGAGCCTCCTCGTTCCTTCAATGAGGTGATGGCGGCAGAGACCATAGCCTTGTACTGAGGATGCGCGGCCGGGGTTTTAGGCTTGGCTCATGCTGCCTTCTTCTTCTTTTTTTTTCTTTTTTAATTTCTTTTTTATTATTTTTTTTTTATTTTTATTAAAAAAAAATTTTTTTTTTTGGTAGTAGAAGTAGTAATAGTCAATGAGTGTAGTAGTAGTAAGAGTATAAAACATTTATTTTTCCAGAATTTTATTTATTTCATAAAAGGGAACCATTTCATAAAATATTTTGTGTTTGTTGCCCTCAGAAGGGCATGAGGGTGTCACTGATAGTTGGCCTCTGGGTCGCAGAAATGTGGTACAACCTCCACTTCCCAGTCGTTGTACTCTGTATCTGAATAGTAGTTTGTGTTTGTCCGTTGGTGTTCTTCGTTTTGTGGAAATTATTGTGCTGGTTGTGTGTTGCAATTCTGTATTTCTGGGAGTTTCTGTCTTCTATGCTCGTCTTTGGAAACTGTGGATGTGGGCGTCTGGGTTTTTGTTCTGTGAGTCTGCTGCTGTGTGTGCTCCTTTGTTACTTGTACGGTTTCCTTTTGTTTGGAGCTGCGTTTCTTCTTGGCTGATGCTGTTGCAGTTGTATTGAGGTCGTTGGTCTGAGCTGGTTCTGTAATATCTGGTTTCTCGATTGTTGTCTGCCATCTCAGGCTTGGTTTCTTGGGGCACCTGTTTTCCCAGTGTGAGTTGAGTCCACAGTGGGAACATGGTGTTCTCCTGCCTGGCAGGGTCACCAAAACTTTCATAGTTTCGTTTATTTTCCCTGTAAATCTTATTTGGATGTAGTATGGTATTTCCACCTCTGGGGTTGGCTTATACCAAAAGGTCCACCTGTCGGCTTGGAAGGAGTCTTGTTTTACGTGGGCCTCCTTATCCCCGGTCATTCTGTATACAATATCTTGTACTAGTTGGCTTTTCACCGTTGGCGGCAACCAGTGGATGCATCCGCTTGCTCGCTCATTTTCTTGGTGGCATGTCACTATTGTGACGTTTGGATCTTTTTGTTGGATAGTTTTGTCTCCGAGATCATTGTTTATCTGCTCGTGTGCCTTCTTCTTGGGTGCCTTGGTGGGGGCAGATGCTGCTGGGGCTGCGGGTGCTGATGTAGCGTCCATGACTTGTCAATGAAATGAAATAAAACGAACGGGGCCGTAGCGTCTGTCGATGAGAAATGATAACTGCACCGGGTCCACGTTTTGAATTTATAACGGCAGCGCGGACGTCTCAGAGAGCACTGACGTCACGGTGAGCGGACCTGAGTCCCTGGTCCAGAGAAAAATGGAGTTTGTGCGATCATTCTCTTTTCAAATATTTATTGTAACTTATCTACAGCGAAATATTACATGGCATGTTGCTTTATACACCGAGAAGACAATGCAGTTTTATCTTTGACAATTATTACCTTGATTTGATCAGTTTAACTGATATTAATTGAACATTTTCGGAGACATCGACAATAAATATGCACAATATTTTGTTGACATTTTTCAGAAAACGAATTTAGTTACAAATTCTTGTCTTCTGTAGCGATTCTTGTTTGTGTAAAATGTCAAGAACTAGATGTTGTTTTAGGTTTCAATAAGTTTTTGTCTAATTATAGAAGCAGGGTCGTCATTTGTTTCCTTCTCTGCTGTCCCATTCATCCCACTGTATTTTTTTTTCTCCCCAGTCATTGATTTATATTTCCTCCCGCACTCTTATAATGAAGAGGCAGGAGATTTGTTTGTTTAAATCGTTTCATCATCGTGGATTCCCTGGGCATTGCCTTTATTTCATCTACTGTTAGTACTCTTCAATTACCTAAAACTAATTTCTAAATGTTAGTAAAGGATTAATTACGTTTAATGGACATTGGTTCTTTTGGATTTAATCCTAAGCCTATCAACAAAATTAAAATGTTTAAGAATGACATTGCAGGAGATGTAAGTGCTTTCCGGCCCCATTCCTTACGTTTTTTATTCTATTTTTAACTCGTTCCATATGTTTCCACTTATCATGCGTCATGCCTAATTCGGTCATGGAGACAAATAATAATAAATGAATATTATTATAGAGGGAAGCATCCGAGGCGATAATCAGTGAATCAATTCAGAGGAAGAGGTATGTTTACAGCACTCGGAAAAAATGACAAATAATCAACAACAGAAAAAAATATGGACCAGGGCAGGATCGAAAATAATATTCATTTATTATTATTTGTCTCCAGTCTAAACCACTGGAAACTACTATTCGTGCTGTTTCGCCCTAAATGTTTGTCTCGGGAGATACTTGTCTTAACAGGAAAAATATTTCCGAGCTGTGATCGCAGCCTTATGCTATAGTCATGGGAAAGCCTTCGCGAAAGGACAGTTTAACTGATATTAATTGAACATTTTCGGAGACATCGACGATATATATGCACAATATTTTGTTGACATTTTTCAGAAAACGAATTTAGTTACAAATTCTTGTCTTCTGTAGCGATTCTTGTTTGTGTAAAACATCAAGAACTAGATGTTGTTTTAGGTTTCAACAAGTTGTTGTCTAATTATAGAAGCAGGATCGTCATTTGTTTCCTTCTCTGCTGTCCCATTCATCCCACTGTAAAAGAACAGCGTTCACGATGTCTGCTTTCCTTGTATTTTTTATTCCGCAAATATCAATGTCATTAAAGGAAAAAAAATATGTTCCCAAGCGGGGAATCGAACCCCGGCCGCAGCGGTGAGAGCGCGGAATCCTAGCCACTAGACCACTTGGGAGAGGTGGAGTTAGAAAGGAACACAGCCTTCTCAACAGATTATATTCTTCTCCGGCGCTAGGCAGTTGGACGGTTCATGGGGGGAGAAACAAAAATATGGCAGCAAATTGATGGCTAAAAATAGATGGCAGAATGAAGACCGCATACAATTCCTGGAAACAATTGATTGTCGAGTTGTGATCGTAACCCAGTGCTATAGTCATACATGAGTGAAATACATCGCCGATGACAGTTACTTTTTCAGGTAGCTTAGTTGGCCGTGTGCGCTAGTGTTTGTTTCTCGTGGCAAAGCGCTGTGTCAAGGTGTACGGGTTCGATCCTGTCTATTGTTCCTTTTTTCTGTTGATAATTTGTGATTTCTATTGCGCTGCTGTAAACATAGCCCTTTCCCTAATATGATTCTCTGATCGCCTCACGAAGTCCCTCCCCCCATAATCATTTATTATCATTTGTCTCCAGTGACAATTCATGGCAGGATTCATCAATTGGAATTGTGTGTAGGATTTGTGGCGACAAGTCCATTGACAATGTCTTTCACGCATGTGTTCTGGTTGAACTAGCACAAATGTACCATTTATAGTGGTTTTTTTCCTTTTGAAACCGCCCATATATCTCATCATTTTTAAGTGCCGTGTCCGCATCGAAGGTTGGCTACCATGGAGCGCCATTCCGCTGTGTCTCTTGCTTTGATGATGCAGGTTGTCATAGGCTGATTTGTCCATCTTTTGATGTTACTCATGAGGGCATGAGGGTGTCACTGATAGTTGGCCTCTGGGTCGCAGAAATGTGGTACAACCTCCACTTCCCAGTCGTTGTACTCTGTATCTGTATCTGAATAGTAGTTTGTGTTTGTCCGTTGGTGTTCTTCGTTTTGTGGAAGTTCTTGTGCTGGTTGTGTGTTGCAATTCTGTATTTCTGGGATTTTCTGTCTTCTATGCTCGTCTTTGGAAACCGTGGATGTGGGCGTCCTGGTTTTTGTTCTGTGAGTCTGCTGCTGTGTGTGCTCCTTTGTTACTTGTACTGTTTCCTTTTGGTTGGAACTGCGTTTCTTCTTGGCTGATGCTGTTGCAGTTGTATTGATTGCCGAGTTGATGGCAGAATGAAGACCGCATACAATTCCTGGAAACAATTGATTGCCGAGTTGTGATCGTAACCCTGTGCTATAGTCAAGTCATACATGCGTGAAATACATCACCGATGACAGTTACTTTTTCAGGTAACTTAATTGGCCGTGTGCGCAAGTGTTTGTTTCTAATGTTTTTTTTTTGTAAGTTTCTATCAGTATGCTTCCTGCCCTTTTGCCTGTGTGGATGTTCTGATTGTGTGATAATGTTATTGAACGGCAGTTGTTTTCATCGCTCAGAACTTTCGCAAATTTCCAGAGTTTGTGTCCGTTTTTATCTAGATTAAGGCTCTCTGTTGTGTCTTTCCAGCTCTGTCTTGCTGATATTTTGACCTCTCTTCTGTATTTGGCAGAGGCTGCTTTATAGGCTATGTTGCTCACTGTCCTTTGTGATGTTTCAGCTAGTTCTCTTTCAGAGTTCAGTTCCTCTTCTAGTCTTTGAATTTCTTTGCTCCAGTATGGCTTGTAGTTTTTTTTTCTTCTTCTACCTTTCAGCTACCTGTGGAGCATAGGTCTTCAACAAACACTTTCCAAGTCGTTCTGTTTTTTTTCATTCTTTTAAGATCATTTCATGTATTCCCCATCATCTTCATCTCTGCTTTGATCTGTCTTCTCCAAGAATTCCTTGGTCTTCCTATTTGTCTTTTCCCCTGGGGATTCCAAAAAAGGGCCTGTTGTGTAATACTCTCAGTTGGCTTCCGTAGTGTGTGACCTATCCATCGCCATCGTCTTCGCTGTGTCTCTTTATCCACTGGCATTTGACTGGTACATTTCCATAATTCTACATTAGTGACTTTGTCCTGCCATTTCCATCCCTTTATTCTGCGTAAGCATCCATTAATGAAATTCTGTACCTTTGTTATTGTATTTTGTTATTCTCCATGTTTCACAGCCATATAATAGGACCAACTTAATATTTGAGTTGAACATTTTTATTTTTGTATTTAGCCTAATTTCTTTGGATTTCCATATGTTTCCCAGTGCAATGAAAGCTCCTCTTGCTTTTGATATCCTTATTTTGGTATCATTTTCCTCATTATCGTGTTCCTCCCTCTTTATCTATATTACTGCCCAGATATATGTAAGATTGTACGTCTAGTAGAGGTATTTCTCCTAGTTTTATTTGGTTATTGCCAACTGCATTAATTCTCATAATGTTGGTCTTATCTCTATTAATCTTTAGTCCTAGCTGTTGTGATCTCTCGTCTAATATACTCATTTTATCCTGCATCTGTTGATGGCTGTGTGATAGGAGAGCTATGTCATCAGCAAAGTCTAAATCATCAAGTTGTTTGGTCAGTGACCACTGGATCCCATTTCTGTTGTTTTTAGTTATTTTTATAATACAAATATATGGCCAGTAGAAAGAGAAATGGAGACAGAAGGCATCCCTGCCTTACTCCTGTTCTTATTTCAAATGCTTCTGTCCTTCATGCACCACACTACATTTCGTTCCTTCGTACATTGTTTTTATCAGGTTAATAAACTTAAAGGGGATTCCGTAATGACTCAGCAACTTCCAAAGCATTCTTCTGTCTAAACTATCAAATGCCTTTTCGTTCGTTCGTTCGCTTTCGTCAGCTTTGACCTCTGACGAAGTCCCACCCACTCAATTTTGTGGGACTGAATTTTGCGTGTAGAGTCTGTTTTATCCCATTAGAGGATGCCCCTCGCCATGCAGGCAGATTTACTCCGACTTCAGAGGTACTAATTTTTAGGGAATTAGTAAAACCCAGGTGTCCTCGCCAGGGTACGAACCCCGGCTGTTGCCGTGGTAAGCCAACCGCCTATCGATTGCGCTAACCGGACACCCATGCCTTTTCGTAATCTATGAATCCAATATAAAGTGGGGGCTTTAGTTCTAAACTTTGTTCAACTATTATATGTAGAGTAGTTATTTCATCAGCACATGATCTGTTCTTCCTGAAACCTGCTTGTTCATCTCTCAAATGTTTCTCTATGGCCTCTTTTAGTCTCTCCAGAATGATTCTGTTTAATATTTTTCCTGGCACTGATAGTAGCATAATTCCCCTATAATTTGTGCACTCCTGTAAACTTCCTTTCTTTGGTAGTTTGATCATATAAACTTCTTTCCAGTCTTTAGGTATTTCTTCCCTCTCCCAAATTTTATCTAATAGATTATGAAGCATCTTGGTAGAGGTGTTAATATCTGCTTTGATGGCTTCCGAAGGAATTTCATCTGGTCCTGTGGCTTTACCATGCTGGTAGTATATCTGGAGGATTATTTGAGCCGGGTCTATTCAAAAGTTCTTCAAAGTGCCGAGACCATCTCTCCATTTGTTCCCTTATATCACTAAGCAGATTTCCTTTCTTATCTTTAATAAAGGCATTGATCTGTTTGTATTTTCCACTTAATTTCTTTGTGCTGTTGTACAGTTCTTTCATTTTCCCTTTATTTGCTGCTTCTTCTGCCTCTTTAGCTAGTTCATCTATATATTTCCTCTTATCCTATCTTTGTTCACCTCTGTATAAGCTTCCTGTGTCTTGGCTTTATTACTTCTCGTTTTGCTTTTATTTATGTCTGCTTTCTTGTTCTTTCTTTCTTTAATTTTGTCCAGGGTCTCTGCTGCCATCCATGCCTTATTCTGGCGTTCTCTTTTCCCTAGTGTTTCTTCGCATGCCTCTTTCCATATATCTTTTACCTGTTTCCAATGATCTTCTATATTTGTGTCTGTGCTATCTCTGCGACACTGTCTGCTGGAAGACCCTGTAGGAGGGCCTTCTGCTAGTGTCTGTGCTATCTCTGCGACACTGTCTGGTGGAAGACCCTATAGGAGGGCCTTCTGCTAGTGTCTGTGCTATCTCTACGACACTGTCTGCTGGAAGACCCTATAGCAGGGCCTTCTGCTAGTGTCTGTGCTATCTCTACGACACTGTCTGCTGGAAGACCCTATAGCAGGGCCTTCTGCTAGTGTCTGTGCTATCTCTACGACACTGTCTGCTGGAAGACCCTATAGCAGGGCCTTCTGCTAGTGTCTGTGCTATCTCTGCGACACTGTCTGGTGGAAGACCCTATAGGAGGGCCTTCTGATAGTGTCTGTGCTATCTCTGCGACACTGTATGCTGGAAAACCCTGTAGCAGGGCCTTCTGCTAGTGTCTGTGCTATCTCTACGACACTGTCTGCTGGAAGACCCTATAGGAGGGCCTTCTGATAGTGTCTGTGCTATCTCTACGACACTGTCTGCTGGAAGACCCTATAGGAGGGCCTTCTGCTAGTGTCTGTGCTATCTCTGCGGCACTGTCTGCTGGAAGACCCTATAGGAGGGCCTTCTGCTAGTGTCTGTGCTATCTCTACGACACTGTCTGCTGGAAGACCCTATAGGAGGGCCTTCTGCCAGTGTCTGTGCTATCTATACGACACTGTCTGCTGGAAGACCCTTACTGGAACACAGTTTCCCATCAACTACTTACAGTGCAGCGCCCAAAAACACAGCCAAAACCTTTTGTACTAGTAACAATAACGCAGACCTCCGAGAAAGCAGCGCTCGTGTCGTTTTATTTGAAATTAAGATTTTGTATTTATAGATAGATAGATGGATAGATGGATAGATGGATAGATAGATAGATAGATAGATAGATAGATAGATAGATAGATAGATAGATAGATAGATAGATAGATAGATAGATAGATAGATAGATACATGGATTAATGGATGGATAGATAGATAGATAGATGGATGGATAGATAGATAGATGGCTAGTTAGATAGATAGATAGATAGATGGATGGATGGATGGATGGATGGATGGATGGATGGATAGATGGATGGATGGATGGATGGATGGATGGATGGATGGATGAATAAATAGGGAAACCCTGCAACACCCCCCCCCCAAGCCAAGGGCAGGTAATTATCAACCGTCAAGGGAGATCACTCTAATATCCTTTAATGGCATCCACAGTTACCGCTTTGTTGACATTAAATAATGTTTGTTTACATTCTCATTTTATAATGCTTGGAAATATTATTTGAATTTAAAAAAAAGCATTGCCAGGTAAGAATCTACTGAGCGCTTTCGGTATAAGTGTTTTATTTTATGTTATTGTTGGTAAACTGCCCATAATGATGATAATTGAGTGATTTCGTAATGATAAATGTTGTGTTTAACGTAAAGAAATCATTGAAAAAATGAACTTTGGACATCCTAAATGGTGCAGTACAAATACATGGAACACCGTTTGACACTTATACTGTAATGAGAAGAGAATACCTGGAATATATTGTAACAACTTGGAAAATTGAGGGACGAATTGATAGAGGGAAGCAAAGAGAAAAGATACCAGACAGCTTAAGAGAATGATTCACTCAGAATGGCTTGGAGGTCAACTTAGTGCTTATCTCTACCTTTCTCTGCTAAACTCTAAGCTTTATGTCTCTGCTCTGTCTAATGTCTAATCCCTGTCTCATAATGATCTCTCTAATGTCTAATCCCTGTCTCATAATGATCTCTAATCTCTCTAATGTCTAATCCCTGTCTCATAATGATCTCTATTCTCTCTAATGTCTAATCCCTGCCTCATAATGATCTCTATTCTCTCTAATGTCTAATCCCTGTCTCATAATGATCTCTCTAATGTCTAATCCCTGTCTCATAATGATCTCTATTCTCTCTAATGTCTAATCCCTGTCTCATAATGATCTCTATTCTCTCTAATGTCTAATCCCTGGCTCATAATGATCTCTATTCTCTCTAATGTCTAATCCCTGCCTCATAATGATCTCTATTCTCTCTAATGTCTAATCCCTGTCTCATAATGATCTCTCTAATGTCTAATCCCTGTCTCATAATGATTTCTAATCTCTCTAATGTCTAATCCCTGTCTCATAATGATCTCTATTCTCTCTAATGTCTAATCCCTGCCTCATAATGATCTCTATTCTCTCTAATGTCTAATCCCTGTCTCATAATGATCTCTCTAATGTCTAATCCCTGTCTCATAATGATCTCTATTCTCTCTAATGTCTAATCCCTGTCTCATAATGATCTCTATTCTCTCTAATGTCTAATCCCTGCCTCATAATGATCTCTATTCTCTCTAATGTCTAATCCCTGTCTCATAATGATCTCTCTAATGTCTAATCCCTGTCTCATAATGATCTCTATTCTCTCTAATGTCTAATCCCTGTCTCATAATGATCTCTATTCTCTCTAATGTCTAATCCCTGGCTCATAATGATCTCTATTCTCTCTAATGTCTAATCCCTGCCTCATAATGATCTCTATTCTCTCTAATGTCTAATCCCTGTCTCATAATGATCTCTCTAATGTCTAATCCCTGTCTCATAATGATCTCTAATCTCTCTAATGTCTAATCCCTGTCTCATAATGATCTCTCTAATGTCTAATCCCTGTCTCATAATGATCTCTAATCTCTCTAATGTCTAATCCCTGTCTCATAATGATCTCTATTTTCTCTAATGTCTAATCCCTGGCTCATAATGATCTCTATTCTCTCTAATGTCTAATCCCTGCCTCATAAAGATCTCTAATGTCTCATAATGATCTCCCCTCTCATAATGCTCCTCTTTGTCCGAGAGTAAAGTAAAGTACCCACATCACGCCAAGTGGCATATAGGGAATATCTTGTTATGGTCACTAACATATATCTTGAATATCTTGTTAGTGACCATAAATTGTACAGACGTTCAGCACATGGCATTTGGGGTAATGTGTTCGCAATTACGCCCGTGCCGCTTTACTTTCTCAAAAAGAAAGTCCAGTACCCATTAAAGGCTGGGTGAACCGGAAGCCGTCGGTTGGGATCGAACTCTACCTATTGTCCTTTGTAGTCCAGTTCACTAACCACTGAGCTATCGCGGCTCCCCCTATCCGCCATATTGACCGGTATTCCTGACATATGCTTGTCTTTGAGTTTACTAAATGTCGAAAATGCCTTTCCTATTCGGGAATTTATTTTTTCAAGAGTGTGTGTGTGTGTGTGTGAGAGAGAGAGAGAGAGAGAGAGAGAGAGAGAGAGAGAGAGAGGGAGAGATATGGGTTGTGACCATAGAACCGAGGTAAGTGAATTTTCTCACGCATTTAAGGGGGAGCAGAAGCTCCTGCGATCTGCGGTCGCAATATCTAATGTTATAGTTGCGGGTATCGCTACACCCTGTTGTAGCACAACACAGTCCCTGCAGCTCAATGTCGATGAGGGCTGCTTTCCTTATGTTTCCTACATTCGTGAGGTTGGTGTTATTTAGTCCAGGACGCATGGTTCTAACGTTCCATGAGTCGAGTATGAGAGATTGTGTCTTCCTTCTGCTGTGTTCTAACGTTCCATGTGCCGAGTATGAGTGTCTTCCTTCTGCTGTGTTCTAACGTTCCATGTGCCGAGTATGAGTGTCTTCCTTCTGCTGTGTTCTAACGTTCCATGAGTCGAGTATGAGAGATTGTGTCTTCCTTCTGCTGTGTTCTAACGTTCCATGAGTCGAGTATGAGAGATTGTGTCTTCCTTCTGCTGTGTTCTAACGTTCCATGAGTCGAGTATGAGAGGTTGTGTCTTCCTTCTGCTGTGTTCTAACGTTCCATGAGTCGAGTATGAGAGATTGTGTCTTCCTTCTGCTGTGTTCTAACGTTCCATGAGTCGAGTATGAGAGATTGTGTCTTCCTTCTGCTGTGTTCTAACGTTCCATGAGTCGAGTATGAGAGATTGTGTCTTCCTTCTGCTGTGTTCTAACGTTCCATGAGTCGAGTATGAGAGATTGTGTCTTCCTTGTGCTGTGTTCTAACGTTCCATGTGCCGAGTATGAGAGATTGTGTCTTCCTTCTGCTGTGTTCTAACGTTCCATGTGCCGAGTATGAGTGTCTTCCTTCTGCTGTGTCCAAACGTTCCATGTACCGAGTATGAGAGATTGTGTCTTCCTTCTGCTGTGTTCTAACGTTCCATGTACCGAGTATGAGAGATTGTGTCTTCCTTCTGCCGTGTCCTAACGTTCCATGTACCGAGTATGAGAGATTGTGTCTTCCTTCTGCTGTGTTCTAACGTTCCATGTGCCGAGTATGAGTGTCTTCCTTCTGCTGTGTTCTAACGTTCCATGTGTCGAGTATGAGTGTCTTCCTTCTGCTGTGTTCTAACGTTCCATGTGCCGAGTATGAGTGTCTTCCTTCTGCTGTGTTCTAACGTTCCATGAGTCGAGTATGAGAGATTGTGTCTTCCTTCTGCTGTGTTCTAACGTTCCATGAGTCGAGTATGAGAGATTGTGTCTTCCTTCTGCTGTCTTCTAACGTTCCATGAGTCGAGTATGAGAGATTGTGTCTTCCTTCTGCTGTGTCCTAACGTTCGATGTACCGAGTATGAGAGATTGTGTCTTCCTTCTGCTGTGTCCTAACGTTCTATGTACCGAGTATGAGAGATTGTGTCTTCCTTCTGCTGTGTTCTAACGTTCCATGTGCCGAGTATGAGTGTCTTCCTTCTGCTGTGTTCTAACGTTCCATGTGTCGAGTATGAGTGTCTTCCTTCTGCTGTGTTCTAACGTTCCATGTGCCGAGTATGAGTGTCTTCCTTCTGCTGTGTTCTAACGTTCCATGAGTCGAGTATGAGAGATTATGTCTTCCTTCTGCTGTGTTCTAACGTTCCATGAGTCGAGTATGAGAGATTGTGTCTTCCTTCTGCTGTCTTCTAACGTTCCATGAGTCGAGTATGAGAGATTGTGTCTTCCTTCTGCTGTGTCCTAACGTTCGATGTACCGAGTATGAGAGATTGTGTCTTCCTTCTGCTGTGTCCTAACGTTCTATGTACCGAGTATGAGAGATTGTGTCTTCCTTCTGCTGTGTCCTAACGTTCGATGTACCGAGTATGAGAGATTGTGTCTTCCTTCTGCTGTGTCCTAACGTTCTATGTACCGAGTATGAGAGATTGTGTCTTCCTTCTGCTGTGTCCTAACGTTCCATGTACCGAGTATGAGAGATTGTGTCTTCCTTCTGCTGTGTTCTAACGTTCCATGTGCCGAGTATGAGTGTCTTCCTTCTGCTGTGTTCTAACGTTCCATGTGTCGAGTATGAGTGTCTTCCTTCTGCTGTGTTCTAACGTTCCATGTGCCGAGTATGAGTGTCTTCCTTCTGCTGTGTTCTAACGTTCCATGAGTCGAGTATGAGAGATTATGTCTTCCTTCTGCTGTGTTCTAACGTTCCATGAGTCGAGTATGAGAGATTGTGTCTTCCTTCTGCTGTCTTCTAACGTTCCATGAGTCGAGTATGAGAGATTGTGTCTTCCTTCTGCTGTGTCCTAACGTTCGATGTACCGAGTATGAGAGATTGTGTCTTCCTTCTGCTGTGTCCTAACGTTCTATGTACCGAGTATGAGAGATTGTGTCTTCCTTCTGCTGTGTCCTAACGTTCGATGTACCGAGTATGAGAGATTGTGTCTTCCTTCTGCTGTGTCCTAACGTTCTATGTACCGAGTATGAGAGATTGTGTCTTCCTTCTGCTGTGTCCTAACGTTCCATGTACCGAGTATGAGAGATTGTGTCTTCCTTCTGCTGTGTTCTAACGTTCCATGTACCGAGTATGAGAGATTGTGTCTTCCTTCTGCCGTGTCCTAACGTTCCATGTACCGAGTATGAGAGATTGTGTCTTCCTTCTGCTGTGTCCTAACGTTCCATGTACCGAGTATGAGAGATTGTGTCTTCCTTCTGATGTGTCCTAACGTTCCATGTACCGAGTATGAGAGATTGTGTCTTCCTTCTGCTGTGTCCTAACGTTCGATGTACCGAGTATGAGAGATTGTGTCTTCCTTCTGCTGTGTCCTAACGTTCTATGTACCGAGTATGAGAGATTGTGTCTTCCTTCTGCTGTGTCCTAACGTTCCATGTACCGAGTATGAGAGATTGTGTCTTCCTTCTGCTGTCTTCTAACGTTCCATGTACCGAGTATGAGAGATTGTGTCTTCCTTCTGCTGTGTCCTAACGTTCCATGTACCGAGTATGAGAGATTGTGTCTTCCTTCTGCTGTCTTCTAACGTTCCATGTACCGAGTATGAGAGATTGTGTTTTCCTTCTGCTGTCTTCTAACGTTCCATGTACCGAGTATGAGAGATTGTGTCTTCCTTCTGCTGTGTCCTAACGTTCCATGTACAGAGTATGAGAGATTGTGTCTTCCTTCTGCTGTGTCCTAACGTTCCATGTACCGAGTATGAGAGATTGTGTCTTCCTTCTGCCGTGTCCTAACGTTCCATGTACCGAGTATGAGAGATTGTGTCTTCCTTCTGTCGTGTCTTAACGAGGATGGAACTGGCCTTTCTGCTTGCTTGCTATGCCTGGGCCAATACTATGGAGATAGTTCTTTGGCCAAAACACACTAGCACCCTCTCGATTTATCTTTGAAGCGTTCCGAAGTAGGGACTAGGCCCTTTCGACACCATACACAACTTATGTACACAACTTGTGTGATGTATTTAATCTGAGCTTTAACCTCTCCTCCGGCGACATCCATGTCTGTAAGGACGCAGTTCAAATCTCCACTTAATATTATGATTGTCCCCATATATAAGGTCGTTAGAGTGGTCTCCAGTCTTTCGAAAAACATGGGTTGATGTGTGTAGTTTGCTGGTGCATGTATGCAGACAATAGTATGTGTATGTTTGTCGTCGTTTCTCACTTGCACTATAGCCATCTTGCAGTTGCTGTCTCTTTCACAATGGTCCATCTGTCTGATGTTTGTATTATTGCTACTCCTGATCCTATGTTGTGAATGGCTAGACTAAAACAGGAGTGTTGTATGCCTATATTTGTTGTGATTTGTTGTGCATGAAAGTCTGTGTTTATGTTGGTTTCTTGTATTAATATAGTTTGGTTTGTACTTTCGTGTCAGTTGGATGATGTGTTCTGTTTGGACCTGAGGCCCCTAATATTTAAGGATAAAATTATAATGTCCGCCATGGTACAAATATAATTCAAAGGAGCTTAAATTTATAAATAAACAAGCAATTTAGTCTTTAAAAAATCAACATTTGGTAATTATTGAGCTCTGATATTGCTTGATCTTTTACTTTTTTTGGTGTTGTTTTGATTTTCCAGAATTCTCCTCGTCGTCTGAGTCGATGTAATTGTCCCGGTGTTGCTGGGGCCTTTGACATGTCGTCGCTGTCATCTTCGGAGTCTCCGTATACTTGATGGTCTGGCGACGCTGTTGCTCGGCGTTTCCTTCCTGCTAGGGCTTCTGCGAATGTCGCCTCTGTAGTGTTTTCTGTCTGTTCTTGTGCAGCTATTGGAACTGCCGGGTTCCCCACGTGTGCTGTTTCTGGTGTAGTCCCACTTGGAGACGCAGGTTCCACTGGCGTTGTTTCTGTATCAGCTTGTTGTTCTGTAGTTGTTTGTGTTCGGATCGTTTGTATCCGAGTTGGGCACTGGCTTTCCCAGTGTGTGTCTAGGCCACAATGTGAGCACTGTGTCCGCCTTCCTGTGAGCGTAATCCAGACCGTATGCGATTCCTCCCTTTTATCTGGATCTTGGCAGTGCGGCACAATCTTGTCCTGACGCAAGGCATGTACAGATGAAACAAAAAAAATGTAGTTAGAAAAGGAGAAAGAAAAAAGAACTGAGGAAATGAGAAGGAAGATAAATGTAAGCAGTAGGTAGATTTGTTGTTATATTTCAGATTGGAATCTGTATCTGCGGGAAGGGTGGGGTGGCCCTGAAAAGGGCCTGCTGGTTTGAGTGAGGGCACTCTGTGTGGGGGGAGAGTCCTTTACTTGGCCTCAGCTGCTGCCTTCTTGGGGCTTTCACCTTCTTGGCAACCTTTGGTTTGGCGGCCTTGGGTTTTGCTGCCGCGGCCTTCTTTGGAGTGTTGGGCTTCTTGGGTTGGCAGCTTTCTTGGGAGATTTGGGCTTCTTGGTTCCGGCCGGTTTCTTGGGTTTGGCAGCTTTCTTGGGAGATTTGGGTTTGGCAGCTTTCTTGGGAGATTTGGGTTTGGCAACTTTCTTGGGAGATTTGGGTTTGGCAACTTTCTTGGGAGATTTTGGCTTCTTCTCGGCTTTATCTCCAAGTTGGAACGAGCCGGCCGCGCCGGTACCCTTGGATTGTTTCAAGCTTCCGGCTTTGACTCCGGCCTTTAGAGCTGACTTAAGACGGGCGTTAACAGCGGTTGGGTTGTCGCCGACCTTGTAGTTGGCGGTGATGTACTTAAGGATGGCCTGGCGAGATGAGCCTCCTCGTTCCTTCAATGAGGTGATGGCGGCAGAGACCATAGCCTTGTACTGAGGATGCGCGGCCGGGGTTTTAGGCTTGGCTGATGCTTTCTTCTTGGGTGCCTTGGCAGGGGCAGATGCTGCTGGGGCTGCGGGTGCTGATGTAGCGTCCATGACTTGTCAATGAAATGAAATAAAACGAACGGGGCCGTAGCGTCTGTCGATGAGAAATGATAAGTGCACCGGGTCCACGTTTTGAATTTATAACGGCAGCGCGGACGTCTCAGAGAGCACTGACGTCACGGTGAGCGGACCTGAGTCCCTGGTCCAGAGAAAAATGGAGTTTGTGCGATCATTCTCTTTTCAAATATTTATTGTAACTTATCTACAGCTAAATATTACATCGCATGTTGCCTTATACACTGAGAAGACAATGCAGTTTTATCTGTGACAATTATTACCTTGATTTGATCAGTTTAACTGATATTAATTGAACATTTTCGGAGACATCGACGTTGCACAATTTTTTGTTGACATATTTCAGAAAACGAATTTAGTTAATAATTCTTGTCTTCTTTAACTATTTTTGGGTCTAAAATATCAAGAACTAAATGTTGTTTTAATTTTCAACAAGTTTTTGTCTAATTGTTCATGTTTTTATGGTAGAAAATATTTTTTTCGGTCGACCCGATTGCACACTTCATCACTCCCTGTCCACTCTTCTTATCAGTTCTGATGTTAATGTTGAAATTAAAACAATATTTAGACAGAATTTAATTATTACATTTGAAAATATGTGCAATTTTAAAAAAATCTTTTTACATGAACATTAATTTAACATAAAAAAATGACGTGGGAAATTTCAATAAATGGAACAGAAAACCGAGCAGCTCTTCATTCTTTGTCCGACATGTTGGCTTGTTCAAATTAAACTCCTTTCAATTTTTCACTTTATTTCACCGTTTGTTGATAAATATTTACTTCAGATTTATATTAATCATATTTAATAGTAAATATTAAACAAGATCCCAATTAATGATGTCTATCTTAGGTCTATTTACGAGTCAATTAATGTCAATTTACATGCACAAGTACGAAGCCTGGAAATATGGAAAGGCCCGACATATTATCACCTTTATATTGAGTTTAAAAATGTAAATAAAGTCATTGAGATGTTCTCTAAGTTTGTGTTCAATAAATAAACAAGTTGAAAGATCACGATATTTGAAGAAATAAAAAATGTGTTAATTACAAAATTATAACTGTGTGATAACAATTGCACAGATAGACATCGTTTATTTAAGAAGACTAGAGGAGAGAACAGGGTACAGGGGCCATTTGTGATGGTCTTAAAATCTTAAAAGTGCAATTATACATAAAGAAAGCGAGAATTAATTACGAGAGATGAACAAAGAATAATACGCAGGACACGTGAATAAGTAAAGAAATACATCGCTAACATTACAATTATAACAATAACGAGAAATAAAATGCATTGATGCAAGTCAAATGTGGAATAAATAAGGAACGTTATAACTGTACTACATATCTATGTTAGACATTATGGTGAAGGGAAGCAAAAACAAAGGAATCAGCCTTAATAGTAAAAAGACAGAAGTAATGGTAACAACAAAGATAAAGACATCACTGCATTGTAAAGACAAGTGGAACAATATTAAAACAGGTACATTAATTTAAATATCTGGGAACTTTGTTAACCTCAGACGGAAGATGTACAAAAGAGGTGTTATGCAGAATGGCTCAGGCAAAAGCAGCTTTCCAAAAAAATGAGGAAGATACTGCGCAATCCATTTTTGACAATAGAAACAAGAAAAGAGTTCTTAAATGTTATGTAGAGCCAGTCTTAACATATGGATGTGAATCGTGGAAAATAGGACAACAGACAAGAAAATCACCGGAGGCTGTAGAAATGTGGTTTTACAGAAGAATGTTGGGAATACCATGGACAGCTAAGAAGAGTAATGAAAATGTTCTAAAAGAGGTCAAAGCAAAAAGAAAGCTAATTTCCAATATTAGGAAGAAACAATCATCATTTTTTGGCTATGTAATGAGAAGGGAACAACTGGAATATATTGTAACAACTGGGAAAATTGAGGGACGAAGAGATAGAGGGAAGCAAAGAGAAAAAATACCAGACAGCTTAAGAGAATGGCTTGACAGAAGGTCAACAACAGAAATGATAAATAACTGTCGAGATCGAAAGTTGTGGAGAGACATGATCACCTACGCCAGCAGGCATAGTACTTGATGATTATATTATTTTTGATAATTTACGAGTTTAGGAACATAAATTGAACTGACCTCACCCTAGATGGCGCCAGAACAAACCTACAAATGATTTATATATTCATCAGCAACTCATGTTATTGTATTTTTGTTTAGATTAGGGTTTGCGTAATGACACGTAGGACTTTATCCTAAAGTTGCTTATCTTTTCTCTACAATAAGGGGAGATCACTTTAATTTATGTTGCTGAACTCGTAAATTAAAATGTGTTCTTCATTCCATAAGAGGAATAAGAGTGGTGAAGGGTGGGCGTGACAGTGATGTATATAATGAGAGACTGAGGAGTCTAAAGGTGGGGCAGTGATGTATATAATGAGAGACTGAGGAGTCTAAAGGTGGGGCAGTGATGTATATAATGAGAGACTGAGGAGTCTAAAGGTGGGACAATGATGTATGAGAGACTGAGGAGTCTAAAGGTGGGGCAGTGATGTATATATTGAGAGAGTGAGGAGTCTAAAAGTGGGACAATGATGTATATATTGAGAGAGTGAGGAGTCTAAAAGTGGGACAATGATGTATATATTGAGAGAGTGAGGAGTCTAAAGGTGGGGCAGTGATGTATATAATGAGAGACTGAAGAGTCTAAAGGTGGGACAATGATGTATATAATGAGAGACTGAGGAGTCTAAAGGTGTGCAGTGATGTATATAATGAGAGACTGAGGAGTCTAAAGGTGGGACAATGATGTATATAATGAGAGACTGAGGAGTCTAAAGGTGGGACAATGATGTATATAATGAGAGACTGAGGAGTCTAAAGGTGGGACAATGATGTATATAATGAGAGACTGAGGAGTCTAAAGGTGGGACAATGATGTATATAATGAGAGAGTGAGGAGTCTAAAGGTGGGACAATGATGTATATAATGAGAGACTGTGGAGTCTAAAGGTGGTGCAGTGATGTATATAATGAGAGACTGAGGAGTCTAAAGGTGGTGCAGTGATGTATATAATGAGAGAGTGAGGAGTCTAAAGGTGGTGCAGTGATGTATATAATGAGAGAGTGAGGAGTCTAAAGGTGGGGCAGTGATGTATATAATGAGAGACTGAGGAGTCTAAAGGTGGTGCAGTGATGTATATAATGAGAGACTGAGGAGTCTAAAGGTGGGACAGTGATGTATATAATGAGAGAGTGAGGAGTCTAAAGGTGGTGCAGTGATGTATATAATGAGAGAGTGAGGAGTCTAAAGGTGGGGCAGTGATGTATATAATGAGAGACTGAGGAGTCTAAAGGTGGTGCAGTGATGTATATAATGAGAGAGTGAGGAGTCTAAAGGTGGGGCAGTGATGTATATAATGAGAGAGTGAGGAGTCTAAAGGTGGGGCAGTGATGTATGAGAGACTGAGGAGTCTAAAGGTGGGGCAGTGATGTATATAATGAGAGACTGAGGAGTCTAAAGGTGGGACAGTGATGTATATAATGAGAGACTGAGGAGTCTAAAGGTGGGGCAGTGATGTATATAATGAGAGACTGAGGAGTCTAAAGGTGGGGCAGTGATGTATATAATGAGAGACTGAGGAGTCTAAAGGTGGGACAGTGATGTATATAATGAGAGACTGAGGAGTCTAAAGGTGGGACAGTGATGTATATAATGAGAGACTGAGGAGTCTAAAGGTGGGACAGTGATGTATATAATGAGAGACTGAGGAGTCTAAAGGTGGGACAGTGATGTATATAATGAGAGACTGAGGAGTCTAAAAGTGGGGCAGTGATGTATATAATGAGAGACTGAGGAGTCTAAAGGTGGTGCAGTGATGTATATAATGAGAGACTGAGGAGTCTAAAGGTGGTGCAGTGATGTATATAATGAGAGACTGAGGAGTCTAAAAGTGGGGCAGTGATGTATATAATGAGAGACTGAGGAGTCTAAAGGTGGGGCAGTGATGTATATAATGAGAGACTGAGGAGTCTAAAGGTGGGACAATGATGTATATAATGAGAGACTGAGGAGTCTAAAGGTGGGGCAGTGATGTATATAATGAGAGTGTGAGGAGTCTAAAGGTGGGGCAGTGATGTATATAATGAGAGTGTGAGGAGTCTAAAGGTGGGGCAGTGATGTATATAATGAGAGTGTGAGGAGTCTAAAGGTGGGGCAGTGATGTATATAATGAGAGTGTGAGGAGTCTAAAGGTGGGGCAGTGATGTATATAATGAGAGACTGAGGAGTCTAAAGGTGGGGCAGTGATGTATATAATGAGAGACTGAGGAGTCTAAAGGTGGGGCAGTGATGTATATAATGAGAGACTGAGGAGTCTAAAGGTGGGGCAGTGATGTATATAATGAGAGTGTGAGGAGTCTAAAGGTGGGGCAGTGATGTATATAATGAGAGACTGAGGAGTCTAAAGGTGGGGCAGTGATGTATATAATGAGAGAGTGAGGAGTCTAAAGGTGGGGCAGTGATGTATATAATGAGAGAGTGAGGAGTCTAAAGGTGGGGCAGTGATGTATATAATGAGAGACTGAGGAGTCTAAAGGTGGAAAAGTGATCTGGTCTATCCGGAGTGTTTAGTGGGGACAAGTAGATGTATCTATTATCTACACCTTACAGGAACAATCAGTCTGTATACTATTCGATAAATATTGGGACGGGCTGTGGAGCAGATATGGGGAAACCCCGCTGCAATGAAATTAATTCCATTAATAGAATAGAATAACAATAGAATAGAATAGGAAAGATGATATCGAAGAAGTAATCAAATATGCACCAATAAATAAAGCGCCGGGGATAGACAACATACCAATAGAAATAATAGCAGCAGCGGGTGAAACAGGAATGCAATGGCTGCACAGAATATTTAATGCAGCATGGCACCAACAACAAGCCCCAGAAGACTGGCAACAGACAATCATCATACCAATATGGAAAAAGAAAGGTAGCAAAAGAGACTGAAATCAATATAGAGGTATATCTCCTCTCAGCCATGTAGGAAAGCTATACGCCAAAATCTTGGAAAAAAGGCTGAGGCCAATAATAGAACTACAGTTAAGCGATTCTCAAATGGGGTTCCGAAAAAACAGAGCATGCACCGACGCACTATTCGCACTAAAACAGCTTACATAAAAAACAACAGAACACAATCAAAACTTAAACATAGCCTTTACTGACCAGGAAAAAGCATTCGACAGAGTAAACAGAGAACAACTGTGGGAGATACTAACAACATACGGAGTAAGCCAACATCTAATCAACATTATTAAAAGCCTCTACGTCAACAGCAGCTGCAGGGTCAGAACAGCAGCAGGCTACACAGACCACTTCGAAGTTAGATCAGGCGTAAGACGGGGGTGCGTACTATCCCCCCTACTATTTATTACATACATGGACCATATGCAAGCTAGCCAACCCATCAGAGACAGACGATCAGGCACTAATACATGAAACAATAGAAGACCTACAAGAACACTTAAACAAACTCAACATCTCAGGCACAAAATACAACATGAAAATCAAGAAAACAGAAGTCATGAACGTCGCCAAAAATAAGCAGAACATCAACATAACTATAGAAGGCAGACAACTAAAACAAGTAGAGGAATTCAAATACCTAGGAAGTCTAATGACAAACGATAATACTCAAACAGCAGAGATAGAATCAAGATGCAATAAAGCTTGTCAAATCATTGGACAGCTATCACCACTATTGTCCAACAAGGAAATAACTCTAGAGGCAAAACGAGCACTCTACAATACAATCTTCATTCCAACGTTGTGCTACCAATGCCAGACCTGGACCCTAGATGCAAGAACAAAAAGAAAATAACCTCTACTGAGATGAAATGTGTTAGACGAATGGCAGGAAACAGCCTGAGAGATAAGATCAGAAATGAAGAACTGAGAAAAAAGCTAGGAATAGCCCCCACCATAGAATATATAAGGAAACAACAGATAAAATGGTTTGGCCACGTGACAAGGCAGAAAGAACAAAACACAACACAACGAGCCTTCAACAAACGTTCTGAGAACACCAGACCCAAGGGTCGACCACGAAAAAGATGGATCGATGGAATATTAGAAGCACTAGGAAACATAACAGCAGCAGAGGTGAACAGAAGAGCAAAAGACCGCAAATTATATCTCCCCTCGACGCTGAAAGGCAAATGAGGAAGGAAAGAAGAAGAAGGAGAAGAAGAAGAATAAAAAAGAAATCTGAAGCGTCTAAGATAGACAACTCTATTTACGTAAGCGACTCGAAAAAGTGTATTTCTAATGGTTATGTCCCTTACACTATTGTCCAATTACAAACGAACTGTATACATGTATTATGATGTATATGGCATTAGAAGATGGAAAACTAGACAGAGAAATTGACATGAGAATACAAAAGCAAATGCTGTCACATACCAGCTTTCACCATTAAGATATCCCAACATTTCTATGCCAGCTAAACATCAAATGATAAATAAATGAAAGTCAAACATGGACCCTTTCTAAATCACATTTAAGAAAGATCAATACATGTGAGATGTGATGCTTGAGAAAAGTAACAAACAACACAAGAAGAGATAGAATACCAAATGAAACCATAAGAAAATGGTGGGAACAAAACACAGCCAAGAATATATAGAACAACAACAACTTAAATGGTTCCATCCTTTATTCTGTGTAAGCATCCATTAATGAAAGTCTGTAACTTCGTGATTTGTTGATATATGATGAAGCATAATTCAGCTTCATTCCGGTTGTTTCCAAAATGGAGGAATTATTTTTCTCCGGCTTGGTATAGAACCGTTGATCAGAGGTTTAAAAAGCCGCTATCGTAAAAACGATGTTGTTAATGAAACGTAGACCTGATACATGTGATGAGAAGAGATAATAATCGAATAGCAAAGCAAGCCCTCATATGGGAAACAACAGGTAAAAGAAAAAGAGGAAGACCCAGGGAGACACTGAGAAGAACATTGATGAGAGAGGCAAGAGCAGCAGGAATCGGCTCCCTCAATGAGATAGAACTACTTGCACAGAACAGAGACAGATGGCGAGATTTGATAAAATATCTTTAAAAGAAAACTGCTAGAACAAAATTCATATAGGAGAAGGTGTATCTTGGTCTACGCCCTATGGGCCGGTTACGGCTCGAAAGGTCAATAGATAGATAGATAGATAATTCAGCTGCGTTCACTTTTGGTGCTGATACGCCTTATTTCTTTTGACGTTTGTGTTGTCTTCGATGATGGGGACTGCAGCTGCCATTCTTTGTTTGGGTTCCTCAATGAGATGAGATGTTAATTCGGATGATTTCACTGACATGGGCGGTTGAGCAATTATGGCTTTTAATTCGTTTGCAGTGATACCGGGGCCTTCGAATAACTATAACTATATATATAACGATTGTTTACCATTCTTCTTACATGACCCAATCACCGTAGTCTACGACTCCTAGGTGTTGCCATGATGGATGGGAGTTTGACTCGTTTTAAGACATTAGAGTTGGTTACTTTGTCCTGCCATGATGGATAGGAGTTTGACTCGTTTTAAGACATTAGAGTTGGTTACTTTGTCCTGCCATGATGGATAGGAGTTTGACTCGTTTTAAGACATTAGAGTTGGTTACTTTGTCCTGCCATGATGGATAGGAGTTTGACTCGTTTTAAGACATTAGAGTTGGTTACTTTGTCCTGACATGATGGATGGGAGTTTGACTCGTTTTAAGACATTAGAGTTGGTTACTTTGTCCTGCCATGATGGATGGGAGTTTGACTCGTTGTAAGACATTAGAGTTGGTTACTTTGTCCTGCCATGATGGATAGGAGTTTGACTCGTTTTAAGACATTAGAGTTGGTTACTTTGTCCTGCCATGATGGATAGGAGTTTGACTCGTTTTAAGACATTAGAGTTGGTTACTTTGTCCTGACATGATGGATGGGAGTTTGACTCGTTTTAAGACATTAGAGTTGGTTACTTTGTCCTGCCATGATGGATGGGAGTTTGGCTCGTTGTAAGACATTAGAGTTGGTTACTTTGTCCTGACATGATGGATGGGAGTTTGACTCGTTTTAAGACATTAGAGTTGTTTACTTTGTCTTGCCATGATGGATGGGAGTTTGGCTCGTTGTAAGACATTAGAGTTGGTTACTTTGTCCTGACATGATGGATGGGAGTTTGGCTCGGTGTAAGACATTAGAGTTGGTTACTTTGTCCTGCCATGATGGATGGGAGTTTGGCTCGTTGTAAGACATTAGAGTTGGTTACTTTGTCCTGACATGATGGATGGGAGTTTGACTCGTTGTAAGACATTAGAGTTGGTTACTTTGTCCTGACATGATGGATGGGAGTTTGGCTCGTTGTAAGACATTAGAGTTGGTTACTTTGTCCTGCCATGATGGATGGGAGTTTGGCTCGTTGTAAGACATTAGAGTTGGTTACTTTGTCCTGCCATGATGGATGGGAGTTTGACTCGTTTTAAGACATTAGAGTTGGTTACTTTGTCCTGCCATGATGGATGGGAGTTTGGCTCGTTGTAAGACATTAGAGTTGGTTACTTTGTCCTGGTCTTCAACAAACACTTTCAGCTCCCTGTGGAGCATAGGTCTTCAACAAACACTTTTATCTCCCTGTGGAGCATAGGTCTTCAACAAGCACATTCAGCTCCCTGTGGAGCATAGTTCTTCAACAAACACTTTCAGCTCCCTTTGGAGCATAGGTCTTCAACAAACACTTTTAGCTCCATGTTGAGCATAGGTCTTCAACAGACACTTTCAGCTCCTTGTGGAGCATAGGTCTTCAACAAACACTTTCAGCTCCCTGTGGAGCATATGTCTTCAACAAACACTTTCAGCTCCCTGTGGAGCATAGGTCTTCAGCAAACACATTCAGCTCCCTGTGGAGCATAGTTCTTCAACAAACACTTTCAGCTCCCTTTGGAGCATAGGTCTTCAACAAACACTTTTAGCTCCATGTTGAGCATAGGTCTTCAACAGACACTTTCAGCTCCCTGTGGAGCATAGGTCTTCAACAAACACTTTTAGCTCCATGTTGAGCATAGGTCTTCAACAAACACTTTCAGCTCCTTGTGGAGCATAGGTCTTCAACAAACACTTTCAGCTCCCTGTGGAGCATATGTCTTCAACAAACACTTTCAGCTCCCTGTGAAGCATAGGTCTTCAACAAACACATTCAGCTCCCTGTGGAGCATAGTTCTTCAACAAACACTTTCAGCTCCCTGTGGAGCATAGGTCTTCAACAAACACTTTCAGCTCCCTGTGGAGCATAGGTCTTCAACAAACACTTTTATCTCCCTGTGGAGCATAGGTCTTCAACAAACACTTTCAGCTCCCTGTGGAGCATATGTCTTCAACAAACACTTTCAGCTCCCTGTGGAGCATAGGTCTTCAACAAACACATTCAGCTCCCTGTGGAGCATAGTTCTTCAACAAACACTTTCAGCTCCCTGTGGAGCATAGGTCTTCAACAAACACTTTCAGCTCCCTGTGGAGCATAGGTCTTCAACAAACACTTTCAGCTCCCTGTGGAGCATAGGTCTTCAACAAACACTTTCAGCTCCATGTGGAGCATAGGTCTTCAACAAACACTTTCAGCTCCCTGTGGAGCATAGGTCTTCAACAAACACTTTCAGCTCCCTGTGGAGCATAGGTCTTCAACAAACACTTTCAGCTCCATGTGGAGCATAGGTCTTCAACAAACACTTTCAGCTCCATGTGGAGCATAGGTCTTCAACAAACACTTTCAGCTCCCTGTGGAGCATATGTCTTCAACAAACACTTTCAGCTCCCTGTGGAGCATAGGTCTTCAACAAACACATTCAGCTCCCTGTGGAGCATAGTTCTTCAACAAACACTTTCAGCTCCCTGTGGAGCATAGGTCTTCAACAAACACTTTCAGCTCCCTGTGGAGCATAGGTCTTCAACAAACACTTTCAGCTCCCTGTGGAGCATAGGTCTTCAACAAACACTTTCAGCTCCATGTGGAGCATAGGTCTTCAACAAACACTTTCAGCTCCCTGTGGAGCATAGGTCTTCAACAAACACTTTCAGCTCCCTGTGGAGCATAGGTCTTCAACAAACACTTTCAGCTCCATGTGGAGCATAGGTCTTCAACAAACACTTTCAGCTCCATGTGGAGCATAGGTCTTCAACAAACACTTTCAGCTCCCTGTGGAGCATATGTCTTCAACAAACACTTTCAGCTCCCTGTGGAGCATAGGTCTTCAACAAACACATTCAGCTCCCTGTGGAGCATAGGTCTTCAACAAACACTTTCAGCTCCCTGTGGAGCATATGTCTTCAACAAACACTTTCAGCTCCCTGTGGAGCATAGGTCTTCAACAAACACATTCAGCTCCCTGTGGAGCATAGGTCTTCAACAAACACTTTCCAAGTCGTTCTGTTTCTTGCCATTCTTCTAAGATCATTCCATGTCTTCCCCATCATCTTCATCTCTGCTTCGATCTGTCTTCTCCAAGAATTCCTTGGTCTTCCTCTTTGTCTTTTTCCCTGGGGATTCCAAAAAAGGGCCTGTTGTGTAATACTCTCAGTTGGCTTCCGTAGTGTGTGTCCTATCCGGTGCCATAATCTTCGCTGTATCTCTTTATCCACTGTTATTTGACTGGTACATTTCCATTATTCTATGTTAGTGATTTTGTCCTGTCATTTCCATCCTTTTATTCTGCATAACCATCCATTAATGAAAGTATGTATCTTCATGATTATTATTTTAGTTG
This sequence comes from Megaustenia siamemsis, assembly GCA_032433765.1. Classification (NCBI taxonomy): domain Eukaryota; kingdom Metazoa; phylum Mollusca; class Gastropoda; order Stylommatophora; family Ariophantidae; genus Megaustenia; species Megaustenia siamemsis. Next base: position 1,976,707 of record JAVIAB010000026.1, on the reverse strand, counting down.
TTCTCCATGTTTCACAGCCATATAATAAAACTGACATAACATTGGAGTTGACAATTTTTATTTTAGTATTTAACCTTATTTTTTTGATTTCCATATGTACCCAAGTGCAACGAAAGCTCCTCTTGCATTTGAAATCCTTATTTTGGTGTCATTCTCTGTTCCTCCTTTTTTGTCTATATTACTGCACATATATATGTAAGATTGTACGTCTAGTAGATGTATTTCTTCTATCGTTATTTGATTATTGCCAACTGTATTAATTCCTATAATGTTAGTCGTATTTCTATTTATTTTCACTAATACCGAGCATATAACCCCTCAGATGAGCCGAAGATCTGTAACAAATATGGACACCACGCCATATTCCCAATATGGCAGCTCAAGACGTGACCTGGTTCTTCTCTTTCTTTTTTTCTTTCTTTCTTTTTTCTTTAAAAAAAATTTTTTTTGCTTGTATATTTCTGAAAATATTGAAAATAAAATACTTCTGAACATAAATTTTTCTTCTTCTTCTTTCCGTTCTCATTTGCCTTTCAGCGTCGAGGGGAGATATCTATTTTGGTAGTTAATGGGGTCGGTATAATGCCAGTAAAGAAAAAAAAAATCTCTTTACATCATTTTCCCATTATTGGGGTAAAAAAAATTGTCGACCCTACCGGAATTCGAGACGCCAGTACAGTCTTTATTTCCCATTAAAAATTCGGTACTCATTTAAGGTTGAGTGAAATTGGATGCCCTCTATCACGATCTAGCGGGTCTAGCCCGACCCGTCTGTCACTCCACTAGGCTATGAGCTAATGAGTCTCCCGATAGGAGAATACAGTTCTAGAGTCTCCCGATAGGAGAATACAGTTCTAGAGTCTCCCGATAGGAGAATACAGTTCTAGAGTCTCCCGATAGGAGAATACAGTTCTAGAGTCTCCCGATAGGAGAATACAGTTCTAGAGTCTCCCGATAGGAGAATACAGTTCTAGAGTCTCCCGATAGGAGAATACAGTTCTAGTCAACCGTTTGTTTCTACAGAAACGTATGATCAGAGAAAAGTGCGATCATAAAAAGTACGATCAGTGAAAAGTACGATCACATAAAAGTGCGATCATAGAAAAGTGCGATCATAGAAAAGTACGATCAGTGAAAAGTACGATCATTGAAAAGTGCGATCAGAGAAAAGTGCGATCATATAAAAGTACGATCACAGCAAAGTACGAAACATATCTGTTGAACAACTCAGCGTGTAACAGGAACGACCAGTGTACACAATTTGCTTTAGCTTTTTGAAAGAGCAGCGGAGCGGATATGAGAATATTCTGACTGTGCAGTATTATCTGTTTTTTTTTTAATTTTATTTCAAAAACCAAATCATGCCATTTTGAGTGTTAATGATTTTACCAGGTTACACAGACCACTTCGAAGTTAGATCAGGTGTAAGACAGGGTGCGTACTATCCCCGCTACTGTTTATTACATAAGTAAAGTAAAGAGCCCCGTCTCGCTAAGTGGCGTTTAGGGAATATGGTGTTAGTGGCCATCATTTTTACTGACCTTGGGCACAAGATTTTTGTGGTAATGTGGTCGGTATTACGCCCGTGCCGCTTCACTTTTCCAGAAAAAAAATATCCGGTACCCATTTAAGGCTGGGTGAACCCGGAAGCCGTCGATCAGGATCGAACCCTACCTCTTGTCCTTTGTAGTCCAGTTCACTAACGACTGAGCTATCGCGGCTCCCCGTTTATTGCATACATGGACTATACATGTAAGCTAGCCAGCCCATCAGAGACAGAGGAGATCAACGAGCTTCTATATGAAGGCGAATACGTGGAAAAATAGAAGACCTACAAGAACACTTAAATAAACTAGCAGATAATAACATAATGAAAATCAAGATCAACAAAACAGAAGTCATGAATATCGCAAATGAGAAAGAGAACATCAACATAACAATAGAAGGCAGACAACTAAAACAAGTAGAGGAATTTAAATACCTAGGAAGTTTAGTGACAAACGATGATTCTCAAACAGCAGAGATAGACTCAAGATACAGCAAAGCTTGTCAAATCATTGGACAGCTATCACCACTATTGTCCAACAAGAAAATAACTCTGGAGGCAAAACGAGAACTATACAATACAATCTTCATCCCAACGTTGTGCTACCAATGCCAGAACAATGCAAGAACAATAAGAAAAATAACCTTTACTGAAATGAAATGTGTCAGACGTATGACAGGAAACAGTTGAGAGATAAGATCAGAAATGAAGAACTGATAAAAAGCTAGGAATAGCCCCCGCCATAGAATATATAAAGAAACAAAAGATAAAATGGTTTGGGCACGTGACAAGGAGTCAGAAAGATCAAAACACAACACAACGAGACTTCAATAAACGTCGCTAGAACACCAGACCCAAGGGCCTACCACGAAAAATATGGATTGATTGAATATATTAGAAACACTAGAAAACATAACAGCAGCAGAGGCGAACAGAAGAGCAAAAGATGGATTGATGGAATATTAGAAACATTAGGAAACATAACAGCAGCAGAGGCCAACAGAAGAGCAAAAGATGGATTGATGGAATATTAGAAACACTAGAAAACATAACAGCAGCAGAGGCCAACAGAAGAGCAAAAGATGGATTGATGGAATATTAGAAACACTAGGAAACATAACAGCAGCAGAGGCGAACAGAAGAGCAAAAGATGGATTGATGGAATATTAGAAACACCAGGAAACATAACAGCAGCAGAGGCGAACAGAAGAGCAAAAGACCACAAATTATATCTCCCCTCGACGTTGAAAGGCATATAATGAAGGAAAGAAGAAGATTAAGATTCCAGGCTGTTGTTTACGTCATCCAGTTGTGTTGAAAACATTGGCTCTAACTGAAAGTTTTCACGATGTTTGATCCATCACGTCGTATCTGTGAAATTCACTTAAGGGCAGTTTAAGCATGTTACAATCTCCATTTTCACATCCGAAGTTCCTCAGTCTCTCTCTCTCTCTCTCTCTCTCTCTCTCTCTCTCTCTCTGCGATCAAGACTCAATCAGAGTAGGATTCAAGACTCTCTCATGAAGTCAGCTGTCTGTTTAAGTGAATCGATTGCCCCTTATAGTTTCTCTTCCAGGGAGGTGGGTGTGGACCACATTGCTCTTCTCAGGTCTGTGTACTGGGGGCAATCCTGTAGAACATGTTTTGTAGTCATATTGTCCAGTGTAAAGTGGCATAGGCTGGTTGTACTATTTTGAATTTGGTGAACATGTGATTTCTCATTCTATTGTGGCCAGTGCGTAGGCGAAGTATGATGACTTGATCCCTCCTTGATAGTTGGTTGGTATCCGTCACTCTCGTTATACTTTGGGTGTTCTCGTTTCTATTTTTCATGGAACTGACCTTTGAGGATGGATTTGGCTTCATCATAACTGAGCGGATGGTTCTCTTGTGGTAATCTCCCTCCCCCTTTAGCTAATTTGTCTGCGCGCTCGTTCCCGTGTATATTACAGTGTGATGGTATCCACTGAATGACTACTCTCTGGAAGTTATTGCATAGTTGGTCCAGGCTTGTTCTCACGTCATCTAGTTCATTGTTCTTTGGGCTTTTTAGATCTGATGATACTGACAGTGCATCAGTCAGAATCACCAATTTATTGTGCATGTTATTTTTGTGTTGAGTAGCCAGTGTTGCAGCATCTCTGAGGGCCTCAGTTTCTGCTTTAAAGTTGTTTGAGAATTTCCCAGTAGCTATTGACTTGGTGATCTCGTCCTGGTTATTCAGCATCAAGAACACACCTTCCCCTCCATTTATGGTGGCATTTGTAGCAGAGCCATCTGTGTATATGTGGGACCAAGAGTCCTGTGGGTAGGTATCGTGTATGTGTTTTTCTGCTACGTGTTTTCTTTCTGTGTCTGATTGGGTGCCTTTTTTCAAGATCCCTGTTATATTTTCCTTAAGTTCTGGTGTTTTATGTTTTCCATGAGGATACATATCAGATGGGCCCAAGGGTTTCGATATTGTTTGGGAAAGTACTGGGTCTCCAGCAGTTAGTTCATTGGCAATTGCAGCGAAGTTGCTCCTCTTTAGTCGTACAATTCCGCAACCAGTTATTCTTTGGTGCATGGGGTGGCTAAGGAGCCTTCTATATTTCTCCACTTGTTGCAATACTTTGGTAACCCGTCTGTCATCTAAGGGTTGTAAACCTGTTACTGTTTCTAGAGTCTTGATAGGTGTAGATTTCATAGCACCAGTGATGATACGGGCAGCTTGGTTCTGTTAATTTTGCTAAGGTGTGATTTGGAAGCCATAGCCCAGGCTGTGACTCCATACTCTAGAACTGGTCTGACTCTTCCTACGTATAGTCTTTTCAAAGTATTGCTGTCTGCCCCACAATCCGTTCCTACCAATTTCTTCATAATATTTGTTCGTTTTCTGGCTTTATTCCTTGCTCTGACTATCTGATTTTTGCAAGTCATTCTGCGATTCATGGTGACACCAAGATATGTTGGGTTTTGGCCAATAGGGAGTGTATGGTCTTTTATTTTCAAGTTTGCAGAGAGTGTGTTTCTTGATAGGCTGAAAATTGTATATGTAGTTGTTTCCGTTAATTGGTAAGAACCAGGTGTTCGTCCATTTTTCAAGTTCACCTAGGACATCTTGCATCCTGGATCCAGCCACCGACATACTTTCCTCGCGAGCCCATAACGCCAGATCATCTGCGTATATTGCTGAGTGTATTCTGAGTGGAATGTCCATTACGATGTCATTTATGAAAATTAAAAAGAGTGTTGGGGACAAGACTCCGCCTTGTCGGACACCTTGTTCGATTGTGACCTTCTTACTTAGTTGACCTTGAACTTGTACTCTGGCCGTTCTATCCTGAAGGTATTGAGAGACCCAATTGAATAAACGACCCTGGGTGCCAAGTCTAAAAAGCTTGTTCTTTAAACCCTCTCGCCAAACCCTATCAAAAGCCTTCTCCATGTCGACCCACACTGCCAGTGTGTGTTTTTTTTCTTGTAGAGCATCCTCTATTTCCTGTGCAATGTAGGTGACCATGTCTTCAGTTGATCTGTGCAGACGGAAGCCACTTTGTTGTGGTACGATTTGTTGTTTTGTCTCCAAATGCCACAAGTCTTCTGTTAACTAGCATTTCCATGAGTTTACTCAGGCAGCTCAGTAGGCTAATTGGTCTATAGCTACTTGGGTCTAGTGGGTCTTTTCCACGTTTTGAGGATGGGCACCATAATAGCTTCTTTCCAGATTGCCGGCACATGACCTCTCTTCCAGCTAGCATTTATTATCCTTAGAAGCTGGCTCTTGGCTTTCTGTCCCAGATTTAGGAGCATTTCGTTGGATATTCCATCTTTACCAGGGGAACTTTTGAGTTTCAATCCTTTTTGAGGGTAACATCTAATTCAGTTGGGGTAAACATGGTCGTTTGATGCTCTTTTTGTGCTAAAGGCGTGTGTTTTACATCATGGTTTTCCCGTCTTGCAGCTTTCTGTTTGTCTTTAGGAATGTTTATTCTACTAATGTTTTTGTAAGTCTCTATCAGTAGATTTGCTGCCCTTTTGCCTGTGAGGATGTTCTGGTTGTGTGCTAACGATATTGGAGGTCGGCAGTTGTTTTCGTCGCTCAGAGCTTTCGCAAGTTTCCATAATTTATGACCATTTTGTCTAGATTAAGGCTCTCTGTTTTGTCTATCCAGCTCTGTCTTGCTGATATCATGCCTCAGAGTCTGAAATGTGTTCCTTGTTGCGGTTCCCTCATATTCCAAGTCCGGCTTGCTGCCAGATGCTACTGAGTTTAGTGCTCTTTGCACACCGTGAGCTGTGTTCTTCATATGTGTGTACTTCGATATTCCGATTGCTTACGATGAATGATGACATCGTATAACGAAGGAGAGTTCAGTTGCGTTCACTTTCGGTGCCGCTTGGCGTTATGTCTTTTGACGTGTGCTGTAGCTGCCATGATGGGGATTGCAGCTACCTTTCTTTGTTTGGATCCTTCAATGAGATGAGTTCGGCACGGGCGGTTGAGCAATTATGGACTTTAATTCGTTTGCAGTGATACCGGGGCCTTCGATAAACTATAACCATAACAATGGAGACTTCTAGTGTTGACCTTATATGCCAAATAGTAATTCTATCTTGATGGTATTTATCAAGCTATTTAGGTCTGTCAAAGAGGGCGAGTTGGCGACTATATAGCTGGGGAATAAAGATAGCATGCACAGTGCAGTCGCCACGAGGTGTTTGGGTCAGAACTGTGACGTTTATTGATCGCCTTTGAAAAAAAAAAGTTGCACAGTTAAAACAAAACAAAAAATTTCTGCAGCAATACATTTTTGCTCTTTCCAACACACGATATCGTCAGGACACACACACCATCTTGAACAACAAAAAAAAAAAAAAAATAGCAAAACATTTAAAGCGCGTAAAAAAAAAAGATAAAAAACTAAAAACAAAACACAAATAAATTCAAACGCAGCCATGCAAATCAATCAAAGTATATGAGTCAGAGGTAGATAAATACAAAACCTTCTCCCAGATCCTTATCTCCCTGCTGTTAGGAAATCTATTTTCAGAGCCTGTATATATCGTTTCCTACATTTCATACACGCTTGTTATCTACACGGCGAATACGATAACACGTTCATTTATGGTTTATGTACATAAAAAAATACATATTAAGAGATCTGGTTAAATCTTACTTTAAAATGTAAGTTTTTTAGCTCCGATATCTGTTTCTTATTTTGTCTGTTACAGAATCGAGGAAGTTGGGATTAGCCGGTACAATACGCTTGTAGAGGCGTGCAGGATAACCCTATAGTTCACTCAATGCGTGCTGTTTGTGCAAATACATCAGAGTGTCCATGTTTGTTAACACTAGTTTGTTTTTGTATTCCTAAGCCGGGTTAGTCTGCCCCCCCCCCCCCTTAATTTTTCCGCCTTCCGTTTTCCCTTTCATTGTCACCTGCATGAAGTTTTCGTGAATGTTGCTGGAACTCTTCTCATCACGTGAACTATTCAGCTCATCGGCTGTTATAAACTTTGTGTATCTCCTTTTGATTGTAGCATCTGGTCGCTGTTCTAATTTTGCCAAAATATTTTTATAATTTTCATGTAAACTGTTGCAATGGTCTTTAGCGTCTTGACAGATGGTTGGCAAGCCATTCTCTTAAGTTGTCTGTATCTTTTCTCTTTGCTTCCCTCTGTCTCTTCGTCCTGTATTTACATTTACACAAAAATGGCGATTGTTACTTCCTAATTTTGAAAATTAGCTCTCCTTTTGATTTGGCCTCATGCAGAACGTGTTCATTACTCTTCTTAGCAGTCCTGGTATTCTCAACATTCATCTGTAAAACCACACTTCTACAGCCTCCAGTGATTTTCTTGTCCGTTGTCCTGTTGTCTATGATTCAATTCCATACTTTAAAACTGGCTCTACATAACATTTAATAACTCTTTTTCTTGTTTTTATGGCAAAACGTGTATTACACAGTACTTACTGTCCATGCTACTCAACAATAAAGTTATATCGTTTTTAAAAATACAAATACTATAGAACTACCTTTCCCTTTTAAACGTAAAAGTATTCAGTCTGCGCATGCGCAAATAATTATTTTGGCAGCCATTTCCTGGGTTGTTAGGCCCAGTCTTGGAGCTGGAGACTTACTTCTCGGCAAATATTGTCGGTGGAGTTGCTGCAGACACAGGTAAGTGAGATTTCTACTCATTTAAGAAAGTAAGCATGTCTTTGAATAATATTATTGAAGATGGAAGTGGCTATCTGTCGTAGGCAGAATGTTTTGTGGTTTGAAAGTCTGTCCCAGCCGGGCTGTGAGAATCACGTCTGCTAGAGAAGGCCGCCACAACCTGCACCAGTCCCCGACTTTACTGGCTGAAATTATTTCTGTTTAAAATATTAATACCTTCTTTAAGAGTCCATGCATCGACATGTTTTAAGTTCCGTTTTTTTGTTTGTTTTCAGGGGTGATCTAGCTGTTATGTGTTTGTAATGCTAAGGGGCTGTTTTATTGTTTTTAAAACGATTATGACGACTGTGAGTGTGTTACTAAGACTGGATGAATTGTTGAATATATAAGTTTATTTTGTTTAGTAAAATGAACGTCTAAAACTAAAACTGTAAGTGTTGGCATTGGGTTGGGGTTTGATAACTTCAAACTGAAACTTGGCCCCTGTGTGATTTGTTAAGCTTACACTTACACCCGGAGTTAATGTGTAGTGACTGTCGGTGTATAAATATTTAATATTCAGTTAACAGGCCTGATCTGACATAATTAACTGCTAATTAATGTAGGGAAACGTACTGACTGGATATTCAATGATATAATTGATATAATACTGTCTTACACCCACGAAGTCTGTAATTATCTGAGTAGTCCTGTCCACGTTACAGCATGTTCATTGTATTATTGACGTTTTTATGAAGATATAGTTGTTAATAACAATTAATAAAAAAATTAATATGATCAGGTTAATGCCACTTGACTAACACTAGTGATTGAGTGAACCAGTGATTCATTCATAATGACATGTTTTGGCTTGGCTGGCTTGAGTCATCGACTTATTCACCAACATAAGGAAAATAAAAGCATATCTGACTGCTTAGTTCCTACATGATCATGATATAATAGATCATGTGCCATATGAGTTGGCATAGGCGATCATGTCCTTCCACAATCTTCTATCTACAGTGCATTATATCAATTTTGTTGTTGACTGTTTTCCATGCCATGACACCAAGCTATCCAGTATCTTCTGTATTTGTCGTCCACGATCTCTCTTTCCCTGTATTTTGCCAGTTGTAACCAAGTATTCCAACTTTCCTCTTTTCATGATGTGCCTGAAAAATGTTTTGTTTCTTAGATGTTTTTTAGGAGCTGCCTTTTTTGTGTTGGTCTTTTTTAGCTGTCAGGAAACTTCCAACATTCTTCTGAGAAATCCATCTCTGTGGCCTCTAATCTTCTTTTCATCTGTTTATATACTGTCCATGATTCACTTCCATAGATCAGAATTGGCTCTATATAGCACAAATGAACTCTTTCCCACTTCTATTGACAGTCTTGTTGCATAAGATGTTTTTTATTTTCTGCAATGCTATTTTGGCTAAGCTATTCTGCTTTTTATTTCTGTGGTGCTCTGCATCAGGTATAATAGCTATGTAAAGGTTTCCATTTTTAATTTATTTGTATCTGGTATCAAGTTATTAAAGTTAACTAATAATTAATATTGTATTTTATCATTTAGTGTTGTATGTACAACCTTATATAGAACTGTATGTACAACTTTATATGGAACTGTGTGTACAGCTTTATATGGAACTGTGTGTACAGCTTTATATGGAACTGTGTGTACAGCTTTATATGGAACTGTGTACAGCTTTATATGGAACTGTGTGTACAGCTTTATATGGAACTGTGTGTACAGCTTCATATGGAACTGTGTGTACAGCTTCATATGGAACTGCGTGTACAGCTTCATATGGAACTGCGTGTACAGCTTCATATTGAACTGCGTGTACAGCTTCATATGGAACTGCGTGTACAGCTTTATATGGAACTGCGTGTACAGCTTTATATGGAACTGCGTGTACAGCTTTATATGGAACTGCGTGTACAGCTTTATATGGAACTGCGTGTACAGCTTTATATAGAACTATTGTACTTATTATTCAGCAGTAGCTTATTTATCATCAAGTACCCATGCCTGCTAGGGAGCCGCGATAGCTCAGTGGTTAGTGAACTGGGCTACAAAGGACAAGGGGTAGGGTTCGATCCCTACTGACGGCTTCCGGGTTCACCCAGCCTTAAATGGGTACCGGATTTTTTTCTGGGAAAGTAAGCAGCACGGGCGTAATACCGACCACATTACCCCAAAAATCATGTGCTGAAGGTCTGTAAAATATAGGGTCACTAACACCATATTTCCCTGTACGCCACTTGGCGTGACGGGGGTACTTTACTTTACTTTACCATGCCTGCTGGCGTAGGCCGTCATGTCTCTTCACAATGCTCGATCTCGATAGTTATCTTTCTGTTGTTGACCATCTGCCAAGTCATTCTTTTAAGCTGTCTGGTATATTTTCTTTTTGCTTTCCTCTATTTCTTCATCCCTCTATTTTTCCAGTTGTCACAAAAAATTCCAGCTGTTCCCTTCTCATTACATGGCCGAAAAATTATTGTTTCTTCCTAATATTGGAAATTATTATTATTAAAATATCTTTTTGCTTTGGCCTCTTTCAGAACACTTTCATTACGCTTCTTAGCTGTCCATGGTATCAGCATACTTCTGTAAAACTACATATTTACATCCTCCGGTGATTTTCATGTCTGTTGTCCCAGTGTCCATGATTCACATCCATATGTTAAGACCACTTCTACACAATGAATAACTCTTTTCCTTGTTTGATTTGTTAAAAATGGATTGCACAGTATCTTGGAAAGCTGCTTCTGCTTGAGCTATTCTGCATCTCACCTGCATTGTATATTAACATCATATAGTTTGTCCTTATTCAAGTTTGGCTAAAAATATACAGATAAAAATGGCATGTAAGAGCATTGCGTAGATAAGGAAATCTACTTAAAGGTGTCATAATGACATTTTTATCTATATATCCTTTTCAGTCTTACCACCAGCTTTTCTAGTTTCACATTTTATACTTTCCCACCGGAACTTGATTCTCTTTACAACTACTCTCACATTATTTCTCCTGTGTGAGATGTCCAGCATCTGCAGCAGTTAATCACAGCGTGTCTCTGATAATTTGTACCCACCTTCTTCTAGGTCTTCCTTGTTTACTTGAAACTATGCCCTCCATAATTATCTTCTCTATGCCGTTATGTCATTTTAAATCACTGATATATTATTTCCACCTTTAACCTCATCAACCAGTTTTCTTGAGTCATGAGTTCTTGCAAAATCATTGATTTCAAGGCAATGTAACACGGTAGTTTTCCATTTGCTTATTATGCTTATTTGACTGGTTTGATAACTTATTTTAGCCCAAGATATTGATTTTTGACAATTAATTTAAATTTCTACATGAGAACATTAATCGAAAAGTACACAGAAGTAAACAAACCAACACTGAAATAAAAAGAGTAAGACAGGGATGCCTATCACCAAGCTTGTTCAATCTATACACTGAACAAATCTTTAAAAACATCTCAGAGATGCCAGGCCTAAACATTAATGGAAAGATAATCAATAACCTAAGATATGCTGACGATACTGTACTACTAGCAGAAAATCCTAAAGATCTACAATTACTTAATGTAATAAACATGACAAATAAAATATGGACTAGATATGAATATCAAAAAGACTAAAACTATGATCATAAACAAAGAAAATACTCAAAACCCACAAGTGGATATCAAAATTGAAGGAATAGACCTGGAGACAGTTCAGAACTAAGCTACCTTGGACATACTATAACCAGTGATGGAAAATGTACAACTGAAATAAACAAAAGAATAGGAATGGCAAAAAGTAATTTTAATGTCATGAAGAACATACTAACATCAAAACAAATAACACCAGGGTTAAAACTAAGAGTAGCAACATGTTACATCTTCTCAATATTCCTATATGGTGCTGAAACATGGACATTAGACAAGAAAACAGAACAGAGAATTGAAGCCTTTGAAATGTGGATATATAGAAGAATAGGTAGAATTGGATGGAAGGAAAAGAAAACAAATATGATGAAGTCTTAAAACAACTAAAAATGAAAAGAGAACTACTAAGCACAATTCAAACAAGACAAATGCGATTTTTGGGCCATGTTAAAAGACACAACAGCCTACTAAAAGTAATCCTGGAGGGGAAAATACAAGGTAAAAGAGACAGAGGTAGACCAAGTCTAACATGGACGAGTAACATCAAAAGATGGACAAATCAGCCTATGACAACCTGCACCATCAAAGCAAGAGACAGAGCTGAATGGCGCTCCGTGGTAGCCAACGTTCATTGCGGAGAAGGCACTTGATGATGAAATAAAATTATTTGCACAAGTTATGTTTGCCAAATCTTAGAGTTTTGTTTATCATTCAGTTTTTTAATCTTCTAATTTTTTTGCTTGGTCTGGTAAATAGTCACCACTAGTGCCTAGTCTGGTAAATAGTCACCACTAGTGCCTAGTCTGGTAAATAGTCACCACTAGTGCCTAGTCTGGTAAATAGTCACCACTAGTGCCTAGTCTGGTAAATAGTCACCACTAGTGCCTAGTCTGGTAAATAGTCACCACTAGTGCCTAGTCTGGTAAATAGTCACCACTAGTGCCTAGTCTGGTAAATAGTCACCACTAGTGCCTAGTCTGGTAAATAGTCACCACTAGTGCCTAGTCTGGTAAATAGTCACCACTAGTGCCTAGTCTGGTAAATAGTCACCACTAGTGCCTAGTCTGGTAAATAGTCACCACTAGTGCCTAGTCTGGTAAATAGTCACCACTAGTGCCTAGTCTGGTAAATAGTCAGTGGTGAGTGAGCTTTGTGCCATCTTCTTTGTGCCGTCTTCTTTGTGCCATCTTCTTTGTGCTCACCTAATGTCTAAAGGAATCGTTTTGCTACTTAATCATCCATCCTTAAATGGACATTACATAGGCGTCAATGCATTGTGTTGCTGTTTGCAGTAAAACTAATATTTGCACCTTTTGGTCCCAAGGAATCGTTTTGCTGCTTAATCATCCATCCTTAAATGGACATTACGTAGGCGTCAATGCATTGTGTTGCTGTTTGCAGTAAAACTAATATTTGCACCTTTTGGTCCCAAGGAATCGTTTTGCTGCTTAATCATCCATCCTTAAATGGACATTACATAGGCGTCAATGCATTGTGTTGCTGTTTGCAGTAAAACTAATATTTGCACCTTTTGGTCCCAAACATCTGTCATTGGAATGGCGTTTTTGAGTACTGGCTTGCCTTCTCTCTTGATTTCTACTTGCTTGGCTAGACTAGACCGGTAGTTGTAGAAGCCTCCCATGTGGAGTGACAGGTGGTTAGTGCCTAAGCCCTCTACTCATGATTCCACTGTTTACATTTGAGAAGATGGGTCAACCAGTTAGTCCGTTGTTAGGTTCACATCAGAGGTTGAGTAGGGTCTGGTTAGTTCTGGTTCTCTAATCCCATCAGCTGTGAATCATTGCTAGCTTTCAGCTCTGTTGCATACCTTTGTCCTCTGAGCCACCTTATAGGTCAACAACAAAATTCTCCATTTGCAACATGTGACCATTATTTACCGGGTCTTGCCCATTCGTCTGTTTCCACTGCCATGTTGTCCTAATTCTTGGTAATTTTTTTGATTACCCCTTTTATTATTCTCCATATTTCAGTCATACGATAGTGCTAGGCTAAAACTGATATGGAAAGTTCAGAAATCACTCTTGGCTCTCAATCAGGCTGATGTCTACACTTGTGATATCAATTCTATATACTTGCAAAACATGGACACTTACAGCAGAGCTACAGAAGAAAATACAAGTTATGGAGATGAAATATTATTGTAATGTCTTGGACATGTCTTTCTAATTATATCATGAATTAAACAAGATAGCAATAAAATATAACAATCAATTGAAGTACATGATGGTTGACTATTGTGAAGAATGAAATTGTTTGGTCACATATCTTGATTGTCTGGTCTGATACAGTTCTGAAGAGAACTGTGGAATGAGGATGATAGAGAGTAGATGAGTGGACAGACCTTGACTTTGCTTAGTCCCAAAGAATGACTGATAATAGAGATGAATGACTGATGATAGAGATGAATGTCTGATGATAGAGATGAATGTCTGATGATAGAGATGAATGTCTGATGATAGAGACGACTGACTGATGATAGAGATGAGTGTCTGATAATAGAGATGAATGTCTGATGATAGAGATGACTGACTGATGATAGAGATGAGTGTCTGATAATAGAGATGAATGTCTGATGGAAGAGATGAATGACTGATAATAGAGATGAATGTCTGATGATAGAGATGAATGTCTGATGATAGAGATGAATGTCTGATGATAGAGATGAATGTCTGATGATAGAGATGAATGTCTGATAATAGAGATGAATGTCTGATAATAGAGATGAATGTCTGATGATGGAGACGACTGACTGATGATAGAGATGAATGTCTGATAATAGAGATGAATGTCTGATGATAGAGATGAATGTCTGATAATAGAGATGAATGTCTGATAATAGAGATGAATGTCTGATGATGGAGATGAATGTCTGATGATGGAGACGACTGACTGATGATAGAGATGAATGTCTGATGATAGAGATGAATGTCTGATGATGGAGACGACTGACTGATGATAGAGATGAGTGTCTGATAATAGAGATGAATGATGATAGAGATGAGTGTCTGATGATAGAGATGAATGTCTGATGATAGAGATGAATGTCTGATGATGGAGAGGACTGACTGATGATAGAGATGAATGTCTGATGATAGAGATGAGTGTCTGATGATAGAGATGAATGTCTGATGATGGAGACGACTGACTGATGATAGAGATGAGTGTCTGATGATAGAGATGAATGATGATAGAGATGAGTGTCTGATGATAGAGATGAATGTCTGATGATAGAGATGAATGTCTGATGATAGAGATGAATGTCTGATGATAGAGATGAATGTCTGATGGAAGAGATGAATGTCTGATAATAGAGATGAATGTCTGATGGAAGAGATGAATGTCTGATGGAAGAGATGAATGTCTGATGGAAGAGATGAATGTCTGATGGAAGAGATGAATGTCTGATGATAGAGATGAATGTCTGATGATAGAGATGAATGTCTGATGATAGAGATGAATGTCTGATGATAGAGATGAATGTCTGATGATAGAGATGAATGTCTGATGATAGAGATGAATGTCTGATGATAGAGATGAATGTCTGATAATAGAGATGAATGTCTGATGATAGAGATGAATGTCTGATGATGGAGAAGAATGTCTGATGATGGAGATGAATGTCTGATGATGGAGATGAATGTCTGATGATAGAGATGAATGTCTGATGATGGAGATGAATGTCTGATGGAAGAGATGAATGTCTGATGGAAGAGATGAATGTCTGATGATGGAGATGAATGTCTGATGATAGAGATGAATGTCTGATGATAGAGATGAATGTCTGATGATGGAGATGAATGTCTGATGATAGAGATGAATGACTGATGATAGAGATGAATGTCTGATGATAGAGATGAATGTCTGATGATAGAGATGAATGTCTGATGATAGAGATGAATGTCTGATGATAGAGATGAATGTCTGATGATAGAGATGAATGTCTGATGATAGAGATGAATGTCTGATGATGGAGATGAATGTCCGATGATGGAGATGAATGACTGATAATAGAGATGAATGTCTGATGATAGAGATGAATGTCTGATGATAGAGATGAATGTCTGATGATGGAGATGAGTGTCTGATGATGGAGATGAATGTCTGATGATAGAGATGAATGTCTGATGATGGAGATGAATGTCTGATGATGGAGATGAATGTCTGATGATGGAGATGAATGTCTGATGATAGAGATGAATGTCTGATGATAGAGATGAATGTCTGATGATAGAGATGAATGACTGATGATAGAGATGAATGTCTGATGATAGAGATGAATGACTGATGATAGAGATGAATGACTGATGATAGAGATGAATGTCTGATGGAAGAGATGAATGTCTGATGGAAGAGATGAATGTCTGATGGAAGAGATGAGTGTCTGATGATAGAGATGAGTGTCTGATGATAGAGATGAATGACTGATGATAGAGATGAATGACTGATGATAGAGATGAATGTCTGATGATAGAGATGAATGTCTGATGATAGAGATGAATGACTGATGATAGAGATGAATGTCTGATGATAGAGATGAATGTCTGATGATAGAGATGAATGACTGATGATAGAGATGAATGTCTGATGATAGAGATGAATGTCTGATGGAAGAGATGAATGTCTGATGATAGAGATAAATGTCTGATGATAGAGATGAATGTCTGATGATAGAGATGAGTGTCTGATGATAGAGATGAATGTCTGATGATAGAGATGAATGTCTGATGATAGAGATGAATGTCTGATGATAGAGATGAATGTCTGATGATAGAGATGAATGTCTGATGATAGAGATGAATGTCTGATGATAGAGATGAATGTCTGATGATAGAGATGAATGTCTGATGATAGAGATGAATGTCTGATGATAGAGATGAATGTCTGATGATAGAGATGAATGTCTGATGGAAGAGATGAATGTCTGATGGAAGAGATGAATGTCTGATGATAGAGATGAATGTCTGATGATGGAGATGAATGTCTGATGATGGAGATGAATGTCTGATGATGGAGATGAATGTCTGATGATGGAGACGACTGACTGATGATGGAGACGGCTGACTGATGATGGAGACGACTGACTGATGGAAGAGATGAATGTCTGATGATAGAGATGAATGTCTGATGGAAGAGATGATGATAGAGATGAATGTCTGATGATAGAGATGAATGACTGATGATAGAGATGAATGTCTGATGATAGAGATGAATGTCTGATGATAGAGATGAATGACTGATGATAGAGATGAATGTCTGATGGAAGAGATGAGTGTCTGATGATAGAGATGAATGTCTGATGATGGAGACGACTGACTGATGATGGAGACGACTGACTGACGATGATGGAGACGACTGACTGACGATGATGGAGACGACTGACTGACGATGATGGAGACGACTGACTGACGATGATGGAGACGACTGACTGACGATGATGGAGACTGACGATGATGGAGACGACTGACTATGGAGACGACTGACTATGGAGACGACTGACTATGGATGGAGACGACTGACTATGGATGGATACGACTGACTGTGGATGGATACGACTGACTGTGGATGGATACGACTGACTGTGGATGGATACGACTGACTGTGGATGGATACGACTGACCGACTATGGATGGACACGACTGACCGACTATGGATGGACACGACTGACCGACTATGGATGGATACGACTGACCGACTATGGATGGATACGACTGACCGACTATGGATGGATACGACTGACTGACGTTGGATGGATACGACTGACTGACGTTGGATGGATACGACTGACTGACGTTGGATGGATACGACTGACCGACTATGGATGGATACGACTGACTGACGTTGGATGGGTACGACTGACTGACGTTGGATGGATACGACTGACTGACGTTGGATGGATACGACTGACTGACGTTGGATGGATACGACTGACTGACGTTGGATGGATACGACTGACTGACGTTGGATGGATACGACTGACTGGCTATGGATGGATACGACTGACTGGCTATGGATGGATACGACTGACTGGCTATGGATGGATACGACTGACTGACGTTGGATGGAGACGACTGACTGACGTTGGATGGAGACGACTGACTGACGTTGGATGGATACGACTGACTGACGTTGGATGGATACGACTGACTGACGTTGGATGGATACGACTGACTGACGTTGGATGGATACGACTGACTGACGATGGATGGAGACGACTGACTGACGATGGAGATCAGTGGAGAAGGTTGTTATTCTTGTTAGTAGTGCCCCAACGACCCCCACAATTATAGGATAGGGAAGGACAATATGACTGATTAACATTATAGTTTACTATTTGTATTTCTGTAATCTCATTTCTATTGATTCCCACCGCTTTCCTAGTACAGTAAAAGTTCCTGTTTCCCCCTGCCCCCCCACCTTAGTATTCTGTTTCTCCTCACACCTCCACACTTCAGCCCCAGACATAAGTTTAGCTAATGTCTTCATTGAGATTGTTTAATACAGGCATCAAGTTGGTCTTTGTATGGGTCAGACATGGTCAACAAAATCAGGAATATGAAGGAACTGCAGACAATTAGGGACACTTACTTTATGTGAAGATTTCTGTTCAGATGGACAACAAACAAATCAGGAATATGAAGCTGCAGACATTTAGGGGCACTTACTTTATGTGAAGACTTGAGTTCAGATGGACAACAAACAAATCAAGAATTTGAAACTGTAGACATTTATGGACACTCAATGAGACTTCACATGAAATGTATAATAAACAAACCACAATAAAACATCAGGACAACCACACTTTCAGGGAGCTACAAACGTGCTGATAGATCACCGTGCTGCAGCAAGTTGTACTGATATTGTTATGGATCCGGCTGCTGCCCTTCGGCCCAATGCCATGTAATAATATCTGCAGGTATTTCTGAGTTCCCTTGTAGTTCCATACAAGGTGTTCCATTTATCAGGTCTTTGAGGAAGTAGAGTTGCTCTGATGTCAGTGAGCTTTGGACAGTCAACAAGGTGATGTTCTACTGTTTCATGTGGGTGGTCACAGAGTGGACATGCTGGAGTTTGGTTTCGTTGTATTCTATTGATGTGGTTGTTCAGTGGTACATTACCGGTTCTTAATCTGAAGTTGGTGATTTGGTCTCTTATTTTTAGGTTGCTAGTGTTGTCATAGGGGTTTAGCCTTGTCATGTATTTTAAGAGTCAAATACTATTTTAGGGGAATGGTCGGTCTCGAGACATAGAGGTTGTGAGTTCAAATCCCGGCTCCACCAGTTGGGATTTTTATTTCTGATTTCTCTCTGCGGCAATCACCCCCGGTCTCAGCAGCGAGGCCCGGCTTGAAACGTCAATTATTCATCGACTGGAAATAAAAATTAGCACCTCCGAAGTCGGAGTTATCTGCCTGTGCGGCGAGGGACCCCTGTACACATGGCTGCCAGGGAAAAAAGGAGTAAAACGCAGAATTCAGTTCCTAGTTTCTAGGGACTTCGCTTGAGGTGAAAGCTGGAGAACGCAAAAAAACAAACAGAAGGGCGTAAAGTGGGCGTTGATACTTTGTTGTTAGCAGTAAAGCTGTGATATTTGGGCCTTAGGCCTGACACATCCGACTTCAGCACGCCTCACGGGGATGAGAAATATGTTCTTCTCTGGTTCAAGGGAACCGGCGCCGTTCAGCGTCAGAGCTGGAAGCTGTCAGCGACCCATAGCTCGTAGTTTTGGCCCAGGATAGTTGACCCAGACCCTGCTCCACCTCTTCGCCGTGCCTCTAGTAACGGACTAACCAATCTAGTCTGGCTAAGTGAGTGGTGATCGAAGAAGGAAGGCAACCCCGGTACTGAAAAGTATCATGCTAATGTCGGATGTATTAGGCTGAAAGGCGCAAATATACCGCCACAACAAACCTCAATCTAACTGCATCCAGACCCACTTAACGTCCTTTTAAGGGCGGATGACGAAGTAGTGTATTCCCTTAGTCATCAAGTAAACACAAAGCGAATACGTTCTACTTCACTGATGACGACAGCAGCAGCCAGTTATGAGTTGTTGACTGGCTGTAACTCATTTTCTGAACACAGGCTCGAGATCCACGTGCAGCGGGAAGGCAAAAAATAGTGAATGTAAAATCCCTACCAGAAACGCCGTGTTTTTTCATTCTTCTCACTTGCCTCAGGTGTAGTAGAAAGCCTCGCTCAACGGTCGGGTAACAGACACGCAACATCTGGTCGTAGAAAGGCGTAGACGAGCTCGTGACACAGCACACGGGAATCTTTCCTTCACAGGATGGCTACTAAAGGAATTATCATCATCATCATCCGTTCTCAGAAGGACGACGTTAAGAGGGCGTAGGGACGTTGTGTTGTAGTTTGCGGTAGAGCTGTTATATTTGCGACTTTCAGCCCAGCACATACAATCTCCATCCAAAAGTTGTGCTACCAATGCCAGACCTGGACCCTAGATGCACGAACAATAAGAAAAATAACCACTGCTGAGATGAAATGTGTTAGGCGAATGACAGGAAACAGTCTAAGAGATAAGATTAGAAATGAGGAACTGAGGAAAAAAAAAGCTGGGAATAATTACCGCCATATAATACATAAAGAAACAACAGATAAAATGGTTTGGCCACGTGACAAGTAAAAGGATTTAAAAAAAAACAACACAACGAGCCTTCAATAAACGTCACGAGAACACCCGACTCAAGAGCCGACCACGAAAAAGATGGATTGATGGAATATTAGAAGCACTGGAGATATAACAGGAGGTGAGGTCAACAGAAGAGCAAAAGATGGATTAATGGAATATTAGAAACACTAGGAAACATAACAGCAGGAGAGGTCAACAGAAGAGCAAAAGATGGATTGATTGAATATTAGAAACACTAGGAAACATAACAGCAGGAGAGGTCAACAGAAGAGCAAAAGATGGATTGATGAAATATTAGAAACACTAGGAAACATAACAGCAGGAGAGGTCAACAGAAGAGCAAAAGATGGATTGATGGAATATTAGATACACTAGGAAACATAACAGTAGGAGAGGTCAACAGAAGAGCAAAAGATGGATTGATGGAATATTAGATACACTAGGAAACATAACAGTAGGAGATCAACAGAAGAACAAAAGACCGCAAATTCTCCTCTCGACGCTGAAAGGCAAATGAGGAAAGAACGGCCCAACACATCCGATTTGAGCATGTTATTTCTGAGTACTGGGATGTCTTCCCTCTTCGATCTCTACTCCCTTGACCAGACTGGACAGGTTAGTCTATTTCTGGAGGCACTGCGAAGAAGTAGAGTAGGGTCTAGATGGTTTTGATTTACCGATCCTGACTCGAGTCTTAAGCTGTGGGTTGCTGACAGCTTCCAGCTTTTGCTGCCGTGAGGCGTCATTGTCTTCACACACGAGTGGAGGAGTGCAAGGACAACAAGAATGGTTTTAACTGAGCGGAATAAGGCGAGGAAGGAACGTGTTCGGAGGTTTTAATTAACGGAGAGTGATGGAAGAGAGTAACGTTCTAATGGAGATTGAGAGAAGAATGTAGTGTGGATACAGAAAGGAAGGCGTTTAACAAGAGAGTCGTTTTAACGGAGAGGAAAAACAAGAGAGGTGTCGATGAGTGATTGGTGGAATCAACATGAGGAAAGTTGGTCAGTGGATGAATGATTTAGCGGGGAGGGAGGAAAGACAAGAGAAGTGTCAATGAGTGATTGGAGGAATCAACATGAGGAAAGTTGGTCAGTGGATGAATGATTTAGCGAGGAGGGAGGAAAGACAAGAGAAGTGTCGATGAGTGATTGGTGGAATCAACATGAGGAAAGTTGGTCAGTGGATGAATGATTTAGCGGGGAGGGAGGAAAGACAAGAGAAGTGTCGATGAGTGATTGGTGGAATCAACATGAGGAAAGTTGGTCAGTGGATGAATGATTTAGCGGGGAGAGAGGAAAGACAAGAGAAGTGTCGATGAGTGATTGGTGGAATCAACATGAGGAAAGTTGGTCAGTGGATGAATGATTTAGCGGGGAGAGAGGAAAGACAAGAGAGGTGTCGATGAGTGATTGGTGGAATCAACATGAGGAAAGTTGGTCAGTGGATGAATGATTTAGCGGGGAGGGAGGAAGGAAAGACAAGAGAAGTGTCGATGAGTGATTGGAGGAATCAACATGAGGAAAGTTGGTCAGTGGATGAATGATTTAGCGGGGAGAGAGGAAAGACAAGAGAAGTGTCGATGAGTGATTGGAGGAATCAACATGAGGAAAGTTGGTCAGTGGATGAATGATTTAGCGGGGAGGGAGGAAGGAAAGACAAGAGAAGTGTCGATGAGTGATTGGAGGAATCAACATGAGGAAAGTTGGTCAGTGGATGAATGATTTAGCGGGGAGGGAGGAAGGAAAGACAAGAGAAGTGTCGATGAGTGATTGGAGGAATCAACATGAGGAAAGTTGGTCAGTGGATGAATGATTTAGCGGGGAGGGAGAGAGGAAAGACAAGAGAAGTGTCGATGAGTGATTGGAGGAATCAACATGAGGAAAGTTCGTCAGTGGATGAATGATTTAGCGGGGAGAGAGGAAAGACAAGAGAGGTGTCGATGAGTGATTGGAGGAATCAACATGAGGAAAGTTGGTCAGTGGATGAATGATTTAGCGGGGAGGGAGGAAGGAAAGACAAGAGAAGTGTCGATGAGTGATTGGAGGAATCAACATGAGGAAAGTTCGTCAGTGGATGAATGATTAAGCGGGGAGGGAGGAAGGAAAGACAAGAGAAGTGTCGATGAGTGATTGGAGGAATCAACATGAGGAAAGTTGGTCAGTGGATGAATGATTTAGCGGGGAGAGAGGAAAGACAAGAGAAGTGTCGATGAGTGATTGGAGGAATCAACATGAGGAAAGTTGGTCAGTGGATGAATGATTTAGCGGGGAGAGAGGAAAGACAAGAGAAGTGTCGATGAGTGATTGGTGGAATCAACATGAGGAAAGTTCGTCAGTGGATGAATGATTTAGCGGGGAGAGAGGAAAGACAAGAGAAGTGTCGATGAGTGATTGGAGGAATCAACATGAGGAAAGTTGGTCAGTGGATGAATGATTTAGCGGGGAGAGAGGAAAGACAAGAGAAGTGTCGATGAGTGATTGGTGGAATCAACATGAGGAAAGTTGGTCAGTGGATGAATGATTTAGCGGGGAGGGAGAGAGGAAAGACAAGAGAAGTGTCGATGAGTGATTGGAGGAATCAACATGAGGAAAGTTGGTCAGTGGATGAATGATTTAGCGGGGAGGGAGAAAGAAGGGGGAAATATACACGTGCAAATTTGTGGAGGAAAAAAGTTAGTGCTGTGTGTGTGTTTGTGTGTGTGAGAGAGAGAGGAAAGTGGGAAATGTGGATGGATAATTTGGGGTAGGAAATGTGGATGGATAATTTGGGGTAGGAAATGTGGATGGATAATTTGGGGTAGGAAATGTGGATGGATAATTTGTGGTAGGAAATGTGGATGGATAATTTGTGGTAGGAAATGTGGATGGATAATTTGTGGTAGGAAATGTGGATGGATAATTTGTGGTAGGAAATGTGGATGGATAATTTGTGGTAGGAAATGTGGATGGATAATTTGTGGTAGGAAATGTGGATGGATAATTTGTGGTAGGAAATGTGGATGGATAATTTGTGGTAGGAAATGTGGATGGATAATTTGTGGTAGGAAATGGCAACAACACATGGGCTGATAATGTGGAGTTGATTGTTTACTTGGAGATCGATGAACCAGTTCCAAAGCTGCGATGACCCTCAAAACAGAACCAGTCTGGTCGAGCTCTACCTTGGATGACAAGGGAAGGCAACTAGGTGCTCAAAAACACAGTGCTGATGTCGGATGTGTCGGGATACGTGATGCTTGTTGTAAACGTTGACGCAGCGAAGCCAATTTGTGATTTTAAGAGCAGATGATTGTCTGTCTGAACAGTAAGAAAACAGAAGTAATGGTCATATCGAAGAAACAATCATCACCATCATGCAGCATAAAAATAATCAGGACAAATCTGAAACAAATGCAACGTTTCAAATACTTGGGCACAATAATATCAGATGGGAGATGTACCACATAAATAAAAAGCAGAATAGCTCAGGCCAAAGTAGCATTTCAGAAAATGAAAAATATCTTATTCAACAAATCTGTGACAGAAGTGAGAAAGAAAATTCATAGGTTCTATACAGAGCTAATTCTAGCCTGTGGAGGCGAATCGTGGACAGTAGACAAACAAATGAAAAGACGATTAGAGGCCACAGAGATGGGATTTCTCAGAAGAATGTTGGGTTTCCTGGACAGCTAAAAAGACCAATGAGGACATTCTCAAAGAGGCCAACACAAGAAGGGAGCTTCTAAAAAACATCAGAAAAAAACAAACATTTTTCGGGCACATCATGAAAAGAGGAAAGTTGGACTACTTGGTTACAACTGGCAAAATACAGGGAAAGCGATATCGTGGACGACAAAGAGAGAAGATAGCTTGGTGTCATGGCATGGAAAATAGTCAACAATGGAACTGATACGATGCACTGTAGATAGAAGATTGTGGAAGGACATGATCGCCTACGCCAACCGGTATGGCACATGATGATGATATGTAATGTGAAGGAGTGATTGAGCGGGCAAACTTTTAAATGAAGAGAGGACGAGTTTAGCGTTGATGAATAATTTAAGGAAGACAAGACAAGTAATCTTTATCGTATGTTAGAAGCTTTACGTGATTAATGGACGACACAGATTAAACGACGTTTCGGCCCAATAGGCCTTCAGCAGGAACAAAAAAAACACACACGGATATGTAAGTAAAACCGATCCTTACTTTGCATATCTTTACTTACATATCCGTGTGTGTTTTTTTGTTTGTTTGTTCCTGCTGAAGGCCTATTGGGCCGAAACGGGGTTTAATCTGTGTCGTCCACTAATCACGTAAAGCTTCTAACATACCATTTTTTTCTATTTTTTTTTCAATTTTTCCTCACATTCAGCTTTACAGCAGCTTCGCATTTTTATGCATTCATTTGCATTTCTTTGCCTTAACCCCTAATCTTTATCGTGCATAAATAGACATACACACGCGCGTACGCGCACACACCACAGTCATATGACATAATTTGGGCGGGGGTGTGGGTGCTTGGGAGGTGGAGGAGAGAGATAAGGAGGGAAGAGAACTGCGTCATTCTTCAAAGGTGGACCCCAGATGAACTAATTTGTGTTTCTTTTTGAAGTTCATAAATATGTAGAAAGCACGGTTGTCTGTCGCTGATACTTTAGTTGAGATGCTGATTTGTCTTTCCAGGAAGATATAACACAAACTTCTATTATACGTTTAGAGTGACCGTCTATTTCACGTTTAGAGTGACCTTCCATTATACGTTTAGAGTGACCTTCCATTATACGTTTAGAGTGACCTTCCATTATACGTTTAGAGTGACCTTCCATTATACGTTTAGAGTGACCTTCCATTATACGTTTAGAGTGGCCTTTTATTATACGTTTAGAGTGGCCTTTTATTATACGTTTAGAGTGACCTTCCATTATACGTTTAGAGTGACCTCCCATTATACGTTTAGAGTGACCTTCCATTATACGTTTAGAGTGACCTTCCATTATACGTTTAGAGTGACCTTCCATTATACGTTTAGAGTGACCTTCCATTATACGTTTAGAGTGACCTTCCATTATACGTTTAGAGTGGCCTTTTATTATACGTTTAGAGTGGCCTTTTATTATACGTTTAGAGTGGCCTTTTATTATACGTTTAGAGTGGCCTTTTATTATACGTTTAGAGTGGCCTTTTATTATACGTTTAGAGTGACCTTCTATTATACGTTTAGAGTGGCCTTTTATTATACGTTTAGAGTGGCCTTTTATTATACGTTTAGAGTGACCTTTTATTATACGTTTAGAGTGGCCTTTTATTATACGTTTAGAGTGACCTTTTATTATACGTTTAGAGTGACCTTGCATTATACGTTTAGTGACCTTTTATTATACGTTTAGAGTGACCTTTTATTATACGTTTAGAGTGACCCATTCATTCAATTTCCGCTGGGGCCGAAGACAACGTGACATAGGGCGGAAGTCATAGTTCTTCATGATTGACGATTTGCTGCTAGTTCTTGTAGTTTCTCACTCCCATGGTTGAGATTTACATTGTCATTGTTCTGCATAGATATTCTCTTGGTCTGCAATGCTTTTTCACCAGATGGTTCCCACATGAATGCCTCACGGGGAAGTCTTTCTTCATTCATTCTCAGCACATGACCGATGTATTTCCTTCTTCTTATAAAGCTCCACATGTATTCTTGTTTAGATTCCTCTCTTATCTGTTCATTTGAAATGTTTTCTTTCCAGCTTATGTTTGAAATCCTACGTTGACATTTGTTTTCAAAGACATTTAATTTCCTATCTAAAGTCTGGGTGGATTTCCAACTTTCACATCCATATGTTAGCACTGGTATCACATCCATATGTTAGCACTGGTATCACATCCATATGTTAGCACTGGCATCACATACATATGTTAGCACTGGCATCACATACATATGTTAGCACTGGCATCACATCCATATGTTAGCACTGGCATCACATCCATATGTTAGCACTGGCATCACATCCATATGTTAGCACTGGCATCACATCCATATGTTAGCACTGGCATCACATCCATATGTTAGCACTGGCATCACATCCATATGTTAGCACTGGCATCACATCCATATGTTAGCACTGGCATCACATCCATATGTATTATACATGCTACACCCAGGCGTCGACCTCCTGCTGCATCGACTACAAAGCTTACAATATATGTTCAACACAAAATAACTACACTACTCTATAATCATCCTTTAACCTCAAATATTGGAACATTGAGATCTCTTATGATCATGTTTATTGTACAATGGCAGAGATATAACGATCTTGACGGTTAAGAGCTGAGAAAATTATCAAGACGAAAATATCAACCAACAGCGGTGATATAAATGTTATGTTTTGTGTGTAAAAAAAAAAAAAAATAAAGTACCCCCGTCACGCCAAGTGGCGTGTAGGGAAATATGATGTTAGTGACCCTATATTTTGCAGACCTTCAGCACATGATTTTTGGGGTAATGTGGTCGGTATTACGCCCGTGCTGCTTTACTTTCCCAGAAAAAAATCCGGTACCCATTTAAGGCTGGGTGAACCCGGAAGCCGTCGGTTGGGATCGAACCCTACCCCTTGTCCTTAGTAGTCCAGTTCACTAACCACTGAGCTATCGCGGCTCCCATGTTTTGTGTGCGGTGTCACATATTGGAACCACTTTCGTAAGAATATCAGTTTTTAAGAATGAGGAGAATGTACTAGGCTCTGGACATCTTCCATCAATGCTGAAATGTTTCCAAGATGAGAACTAAAATGTCACTTTGAGGTAAGAACAAACAACCGTGAAGTCTAAGCACGTCATATTAGCCTAGTCATAGCTGTGGAGGTATTGAAACATCGTAATAACCAGATGCAATCATAAAAACAAACAGCTGTGAAGTCTAAGCACGTCATATTAGCCTAGTCATAGCTGTGGAGATATTGAAACATCGTAATAACCAGATGCAATCATAAAAACAAACAGCTGTGAAGTCTAAGCACGTCATATTAGCCTAGTCATAGCTGTGGAGATATTGAAACATCGTAATAACCAGATGCAATCATAAAAACAAACAGCCGTGAAGTCTAAGCACGTCATATTAGCCTAGTCATAGCTGTGGAGGTATTGAAACATCGTAATAACCAGATGCAATCATAAAAACAAACAGCCGTGAAGTCTAAGCACGTCATATTAGCCTAGTCATAGCTGTGGAGGTATTGAAACATCGTAATAACCAGATGCAATCATAAAACAAACAGCCGTGAAGTCTAAGCACGTCATATTAGCCTAGTCATAGCTGTGGAGATATTGAAACATCGTAATAACCAGATGCAATCATAAAAACAAACAGCTGTGAAGTCTAAGCACGTCATATTAGCCTAGTCATAGCTGTGGAGGTATTGAAACATCGTAATAACCAGATGCAATCATAAAAACAAACAGCTGTGAAGTCTAAGCACGTCATATTAGCCTAGTCATAGCTGTGGAGGTATTGAAACATCGTAATAACCAGATGCAATCATAAAAACAAACAGCCGTGAAGTCTAAGCACGTCATATTAGCCTAGTCATAGCTGTGGAGATATTGAAACATCGTAATAACCAGATGCAATCATAAAAACAAACAGCTGTGAAGTCTAAGCACGTCATATTAGCCTAGTCATAGCTGTGGAGGTATTGAAACATCGTAATAACCAGATGCAATCATAAAAACAAACAGCTGTGAAGTCTAAGCACGTCATATTAGCCTAGTCATAGCTGTGGAGGTATTGAAACATCGTAATAACCAGATGCAATCATAAAAACAAACAGCTGTGAAGTCTAAGCACGTCATATTAGCCTAGTCATAGCTGTGGAGATATTGAAACATCGTAATAACCAGATGCAATCATAAAAACAAACAGCTGTGAAGTCTAAGCACGTCATATTAGCCTAGTCATAGCTGTGGAGGTATTGAAACATCGTAATAACCAGATGCAATCATAAAAACAAACAGCTGTGAAGTCTAAGCACGTCATATTAGCCTAGTCATAGCTGTGGAGGTATTGAAACATCGTAATAACCAGATGCAATCAGACAACGGCAGGAACAACATTTGGAAAGAAGATCGTATTATGGGTTAAAAGAAGCAATATAGTATGGAAAGAACTTGACAATTAAGAAAAAGGGCATTTTAAAAGGGACATAATAAGGGAAGAACAAAATAGCATAGAATGAACATTGTCAAGAATTAACAAAATAGTACAGAAAGAACAGCACAGTAAAGAAAGAAAAAGTATAGCAAGAAGATCACAATGAAGAAATAACATGGTAGAATGGAAAGAACCACTTAATACGGACTGTGCACTGTAAATGAGAAAGGTAGAACAACATAACGTTTATCGGACAACGTGATAGGGAAAGAACAACATAGTAGGGAACGAACACTTTGATGTGGAAGAACAGTATACTAGGAAAAGAGCAACATAGATCGGCCATCTCAAGTGTTGATTTCTTAAGTCGTATATGATGCGCAGGACTTCCCGTTTCAAAATGGTGGAACGTTTGACGTTCTCTCGATCGCTGCAGAAAACAGTGGAGTCTGATTAATTTTGGCTCTCCGATGCAATTTTCTGTGTTGAAATCAAATGATGTTCTACTTTGCAAATCTGCGCCGACGAAGCGGACAAATCTGCGCCGCCGAGTATACACAGCAATGTTCCTTTTTGACAAGTCAAGTATTGTAAAAGCGACCTTCACCGTCTAGTGTTTACATGCGGTTTACGTCACATTGAGTGCTGTTCAATGGCCGACGTTGGAATTGTTTGACGCAAGTTATTTACATGTTGAAACGCATTAATGTGGACTGCTCCGTCAAGTCGACCGAAGATTTTCCTCTTTGGGGAATTTGCACCGTGTTTCGTTCGTTGTACGCTAACCGTACGGTCTGTTGTTTGATGTGCGACGGGGATAATCCGACGACTGTGTTTATATGTTCGGTTGGAGTAAAAAACGATATCCTAACATCATCAAGCGCTATACATTTTACAAATATGACGATCATCATTTTCGGGAGGACGTGAACTTCCAGTCAATATGGTGGATAGGCGGCAGGAACCATTGAAGGCTATGTCTACAAAGTGTTCCTTGTTGCAGTTTCCTCATATTCCAAGTCCGGCTTGTTGCAGGAGCTACTGAGTTAAGTGCTCTGTGCACACCGTGAGCTGTGTGTCTCATCCCTTTTGATCATGTTTCGATATTCCAATTGTTTCTCGACGAATGATGCTATCGTATGACAGGGAACAGTTGGCTGTGTTCACTCTCTGGCGGGTTTCGCCTTATGTCTTTTGGCGTGTGCTGAGACTGCTGCGATGGGGACTACAGTTACCTTTCTTTGTTTGGGAGATGAGTTAGTAATTCGGATGATTCCGTTGGCACGGGCGGTTGAGCAATTATGGATTTTGATTCGTTTGCAGTGATACCGAGGCCTTTCATAACCAATTACCAATGATGCGCATTGGTCCCAAGGTGTTCCTCAAAATATGTCATGAAACGAGGCCCCAAACGCGCATCATATATTACTATCATGCTCATTAAAAAAACATGGGGATGTACGGGCTAGAGTTATCCCAAAGATATACAGGAGCATGAACTAACGGTTTGTTATTAGCGCCAGCATCTACTGCTACAAGAACAAACCTTTGTTCTCATGCAGGTGTTGCAGCGAGTGAGCACGTGCCCCATTTTCGTCTACGCTGGTTGTGTAGCTGGAGCTAACATCTTCAATTTAACATCAATTTAACATCTTCAATTTATCATCTTCAATTTATCATCTTCAATTTAACATCTTCAGTTTATCATCTTCAATTTATCATCCTCAATGTATCATCTTCAATTTATCATCTTCAATTTAACATCTTCAATTTAACATCTTCAATTTAACATCTTCAATTTATCAAATCGTTTATTCCCACACGAGTGGGGGCAGAGGTGGCTGACAGTTGTCAGCGGGCGACTCATAGCTGGATGGGTTGCGTCCGGATCGGTCGACCAGATCTATCCAGTCTTGTCAGTTCTAAAGATTCGTCTCATTGGGAATTGAATCGATATCCTTCTAAATGGGTAGCTAGCGCTCTAACCACCAAGGCTGCCAGTGAAATAATCAGGCTGTCCCGAGATGACTGGCCGGTTAGAATATTTCAATCTTCATATGGGACAGACACATAGTCTGTCGATTCTGTTCGATCTGTCCTTCCTTCCTTTTAAGCCAAAGACGGCACACCGCAGAAATGATACTCCCTCAATGTTCGACGATCTTTGTTATGAAGCGTCAGTTCTTGCACACGACCCGCATTGTATCTCGCCACCCGTCTCTGTTCTCTTTGAGTTGCTCAATCTCGGCGAGGAATCTGATGCCTGCTGTTGTTACCTCTCACATCGGTGTTTATTTTAGTGTTTATTTAGGTCAAATTATTTTACTCTTCTGTTCTGTCCCACTGTTTGAACCACTTTGGAGAAGAGGTAGTGAAGAGAGAGTAAACGGCGGCACGAATGGGCTTGTAAGTAACGAGTTGTATAGGAAAAATGCTCGCTAGAAATACGAGAGCATAAATATATATATGGTCATTGTCGTCTTGACAGACGGTTGGTAGCAAGCAATTATAAGTCTGTAGTTCGCTAAAATATTAGTGTCTTATGTTGGATGTTGTTTTACTGAACAGCTTCTCTCGTGGCTGAATCTACCAATATTGGATAGACAGATCTGAGCACAGAATGAACAAGATGTATTCTTTGTGACTGGCCTCGTCTCCTTTATCCTGCGCCTTTTATCTTCTGAATTTGATATCATCACTGCCTCAAATGTTGCTGTGCCATTTTTTTGTAAATTTGTGTTCTCCCTGTGCTACGATGTGCAGCCAGATTTTCCCAGTTTCTTTCACTGATAGAGAATTCCCTCAAGGAAGTCCTACAAACATCCTTATATCTGCAGCCAGACTTTCCCAGTTTCTTTCACTGATAGAGAATTCCCTCAAGGAAGCCCTGCAAACATCCTTATATCTGCAGCCAGACTTTCCCAGTTTCTGTCACTGATAGAGAATTCCCTCAAGGAAGTCCTACAAACATCCTTATATCTGCAGCCAGACTTTCACTGATAGAGAATTCCCTCAAGGAAGTCCTACAAACATCCTTATATCTGCAGCCAGACTTTCACTGATAGATAATTCCCTCAATGAAGTCCTACAAACATCCTTATATCTGCAGCCAGACTTTCCCAGTTTCTTTCACTGATAGAGAATTCCCTCAAGGAAGTCCTGCAAACATCCTTATATCTGCAGCCAGACTTTCACTGATAGAGAATTCCCTCAAGGAAGTCCTACAAACATCCTTATATCTGCAGCCAGACTTTCCCAGTTTTTCACTGATAGAGAATTCCCTCAAGGAAGTCCTACAAACATCCTTATATCTGCAGCCAGACTTGCCCAGTTTCTTTCACTGATAGAGAATTCCCTCAAGGAAGCCCTACAAACATCCTTATATCTGCAGCCAGACTTTCCCAGTTTCTGTCACTGATAGAGAATTCCCTCAAGGAAGCCCTACAAACATCCTTATATCTGCAGCCAGACTTTCCCAGTTTCTGTCACTGATAGAGAATTCCCTCAAGGAAGCCCTACAAACATCCTTATATCTGCAGCCAGACTTTCCCAGTTTCTGTCACTGATAGAGAATTCCCTCAAGGAAGCCTTACAAACATCCTTATATCTGCAGCCAGACTTTCCCAGTTTCTGTCACTGATAGAGAATTCCCTCAAGGAAGCCTTACAAACATCCTTATATCTGCAGCCAGACTTTCCCAGTTTCTGTCACTGATAGAGAATTCCCTCAAGGAAGCCCTACAAACATCCTTATATCTGTAGCCAGACTTTCCCAGTTTCTGTCACTGATAGAGAATTCCCTCAAGGAAGCCCTACAAACATCCTTATATCTGCAGCCAGACTTTCCCAGTTTCTGTCACTGATAGAGAATTCCCTCAAGGAAGTCCTACAAACATCCTTATATCTGTAGCCAGACTTTCCCAGTTTCTGTCACTGATAGAGAATTCCCTCAAGGAAGCCCTACAAACATCCTTATATCTGCAGCCAGACTTTCCCAGTTTCTGTCACTGATAGAGAATTCCCTCAAGGAAGTCCTACAAACATCCTTATATCTGCAGCCAGACTTTCCCAGTTTCTGTCACTGATAGAGAATTCCCTCAAGGAAGTCCTACAAACATCCTTATATCTGCAGCCAGACTTTCCCAGTTTCTGTCACTGATAGAGAATTCCCTCAAGGAAGTCCTACAAACATCCTTATATCTGCAGCCAGACTTTCCCAGTTTCTGTCACTGATAGAGAATTCCCCAAGGAAGCCCTGCAAACATCCTTATATCTGTAGCCAGACTTTCCCAGTTTCTGTCACTGATAGAGAATTCCCTCAAGGAAGTCCTACAAATATCCTTATATCTGCAGCCAGACTTTCCCAGTTTCTTTCACTGATAGAGAATTCCCTCAAGGAAGCCCTACAAACATCCTTATATCTGCAGCCAGACTTTCCCAGTTTCTGTCACTGATAGAGAATTCCCTCAAGGAAGCCCTACAAACATCCTTATATCTGCAGCCAGACTTACCCAGTTTCTGTCACTGATAGAGAATTCCCTCAAGGAAGCCCTACAAATAAATCAAATATATCTCAGCACTGGTCTGTCCTTTGGTCTTTGTACAAGGCTAGACCTGGGCTAATTATAGAACACACCTCAGTCAGATCGGGTTTGAATTTAGAAATAGGGAAACACTGTACTAATGGATAATTCACTCTAAACTATTGAATTGATGACTCAAACGTTGTGTGGTAGGAGAATAACTGCGTCACGGGTGTGGCGGGTCTGGGGTATTGTGTTGGTGACCATATTGTTTTTATCATTCACATATCTTGTTGTGTAATGACAGCACTACGACAAACCGCCGTTCTTTTCCCATTAATATACCCGGTACCCCCAGTATCATCATCATCATGTACCATATCGGTTTGGCGTAGATAATGCCCTTTAACAATCTTCTATCTACAGTGCATCGTGTCAGTTCTGTTGTTGACTGTTTTCCCTGCCGTGACACCAAGCTATCTAGTATCTTCTCTCCTTGTCCGCGATCTCTCTTTCCTTGTGTTTTGCCAGTTGTAACCAAGTATTCCAACTTTCCTCTTCTCATGATGTGCCAAAAAAATGTCGTTTCTTTCTGTTTTTAGAAGCTCCCTTTTAGTGTTGGCCTCTGAGAATTTCCTCGTTGGGTCTTTTTAGCTGCCCAGGGAACTTTCAACATTCTTCTGAGAAATCCCATCTCTATGGCCTCTAATCGTCTTTTCATTTCTTTGTTTACTATCCATGATTCACTTCCACAGATCAGAATTGGCTCTATATAGCACCGATGAACTTCTATTGACATAGACTAGTTGTACAAGATATTTTTCATTTTCTGAAATGCTGTTTTGGCCTGAGCTATATTGTAAAATTATTTCTTTGCTGCATCTATCATTTGGTATTGTGTCCAAGGATTTGACGCTCTCAACTTGTTTCACATTTGTCCTCTTTATTTTTATGCTGCATAATAGTGATGATTGCTTCCATTGACAGAATCATCATCATGTGCCCTACCGGTTGGCGTAGGGGATCATGTCCATGCACAATCTTCTATCTAAAGCACTTCGTATCAGTTTTGTTGTTCACTGTTTTCCATGCCATGACACCAGACTATCCAGTATTCTCTCTTTCTTTTTTTTTTTTTTTTTTTTTGCCAGTTGTAACCAAGTATTCCAACTTTCCTCTTCTCATGATGTGCTCAAAAAATGTTTCTTTCTGATGTTTCTTAGGAGCTCCCTTTTGTGTTGGCCTCTTGTACAATTTCCTCATTGGTCTTTTTAGCTTTTTGACATAATTATACTAGGTAATATAAGAAGGTAGTTTGCCATTCCTTTCCTACTTGCCAGTGACTGTACATTGTCTCCATACATGAGATCCTCTGCCTGCCATCGCGGTGTAGGGACCATAACCGGCGCTACTTGTCGGCTGCTCCCACAGCACCATCCACCACCTGCTCCAGTGGCTTCACGTAATCCTGATTTTGGGGGGGGGGGGCGAGCTAAACGGGAGCTCCATCTTGTTCAGGGGTGTCCCGAAGACTAGCGGAGGAAAGGAGACGTCTTACTCCTCCTTTGGTAGGGCAGAACTCTACTCCGCGAACCGTAGTTGACAGTATGGATACCATGAAATACGCTACCAGGAAACATCGCGAAAATTATACAAAGTGAGGGGAAATTAGATCGAGGGGAACGGAGAAAAGATACCAGAGAGTTTAAGAGGATAGTTTGGTAGCAGGTCACAACATAAGTGATAAACGGCAGTAAGAGATAGAAAGCTGTGGAGAGACGTGATCGTCTACGCCAGTAGGCGTGGTACTTAATGATACTAATGACTATTCCTTGTTTAGTCTTTTCTAAATTCACGTCATGTATAATGTTTCTTTGTTGGTGTCACGTTTAAAGCTTCTTTGTTGGTGTCACGTTTAAGCTTCTTTGTTGGTGTCACGTTTAAAGCTTCTTTATTGGTGTGACGTTTAATGCTTCTTTGTTGATGTCACGTTTAAAGCTTCTTTGTTGGTGTCACGTTTAATGCTTCTTTGTTGGTGTCACGTTTAAAGCTTCTTTGTTGGTGTCACGTTTAAAGCTTCTTTGTTGGTGTGACGTTTAATGCTTCTTTGTTGGTGTGACGTTTAATGCTTCTTTGTTGGTGTCACGTTTAAAGCTTCTTTGTTGGTGTCACGTTTAAAGCTTCTTTATTGGTGTCACGTTTAATGCTTCTTTGTTGGTGTCACGTTTAAAGCTTCTTTGTTGGTGTGACGTTTAATGCTTCTTTGTTGGTGTCACGTTTAAAGCTTCTTTGTTGGTGTCACGTTTAAATCTTCTTTGTTGGTGTGACGTTTAATGCTTCTTTGTTGGTGTCACGTTAATGCTTCTTTGCTGGTGTCACGTTTAAATCTTCTTTGTTGGTGTCACGTTTAAAGCTTCTTTGTTGGTGTGACGTTTAATGCTTCTTTGTTGGTGTCACGTTTAATGCTTCTTTGTTGGTGTCACGTTTAAAGCTTCTTTGTTGGTGTCACGTTTAAAGCTTATTTGTTGGTGACGTTTAATGCTTCTTTGTTGGTGTCACGTTTAATGCTTCTTTGTTGGTGTCACGTTTAAAGCTTCTTTGTTGGTGTCACGTTTAAAGCTTCTTTGTTGGTGTCACGTTTAAAGCTTCTTTGTTGGTGTGATGTTTAATGCTTCTTTGTTGGTGTCACGTTTAATGCTTCTTTGTTGGTGTCACGTTTAAAGCTTCTTTGTTGGTGTCACGTTTAAAGCTTCTTTGTTGGTGTCACGTTTAAAGCTTCTTTGTTGGTGTCACGTTTAAAGCTTCTTTATTAGTGTCACGTTTAATTCTTCTTTATTAGTTTCACGTTTAATGCTTCTTTGTTGGTGTCACGTTTAATGCTTCTTTGTCATGTGTAATCATTCTTTATTTGTGTCATGTGTAATCATTCTTATTAGTGTCACGTTTAATGCTTCTTTATTGGTGTAATATGTAATCATTAATATTGGTGTAATGTGTAATCATTCTTATTGGTGTCTCGTTTAATGCTTCTTTATCGGTGTAATATGTAATCATTATTGGTGTAATGTATAATCATCCATTTGTGTAACCATTCTTATTGGTGTCACGTTTAATGCTTCTTTATTGGTGTAATATGTAATCATTCTTCTTGGTGTAATGTGCCATTCTTCTTGGTGTAATGTGTCATCATTCTTCTTGGTGTAATATGTAATAATTCTTCTTGGTGTAATGTGTCATTCTTCTTGGTGTAATGTGTCATCATTCTTCTTGGTGTAATGTGTAATCATTCTTCTTGGTGTAATGTCATCATTCTTCTTGGTGTGATGTGTCATCATTCTTCTTGGTGTAATGTGTCATCATTCTTCTTGGTGTAATGTGTAATCATTCTTATTGGTGTAATGTGTAATCATTCTTATTGGTGTAATGTGTAATCATTACTGGCGTAATGTGTAATAATTTGTTGTTGTTAGCCTAATCGCATGTTTTCCTGTCTCTGTCGGCCTATCAAGAACTTGGTAAGTCGAAACATTTGTTAGTGTGCCATGCTTTACATCCACAAAGCCGCAACATAGTTTATAAGCGGTACACACATATTCCCGACATATTGAAAGCCCAGGCTCGCTGGCGTATGTAAAGGGTTAAGATGCTCCTAACTGAAACGAGATGGTCACATCGCTCGAGGCGTGTTCGAGTTTTGTTTCTTACACACGTAACCTTGCCCTTTGCAAATACGTGAAGCGAGTCACATAAAAAAAATAGAGCTTTCTTTACGCAGAGATTGTAAAGATGTCTGTGCAGTTTAGTGATGTATTATCCGCTCTCTTGAGTTACGGTATAGCGGCCTGGGCGGGGGGATGAAAAGACAGACGGTTCAGCAGTGGCGTAGACATTGGGAAAATGGTGAGATCATTGAACACCCATTAACTTTATCAGCTGGAGCCGACATTAATGGCGGTTTGCAAATAAATATTTTGTCCAAATTGTAGCCAATTAAAGTATAGCCTTTGTCTCTCCAAATTGCTGCTATCAGTGCCAAACGTGGACATTAACATATGCAGAAAAAAATATTGTCAGTGTATTCCAAATTACATATATGTTTCTATATATTCGGCGTCTTTTTCCCAACAACAGATATGTTTCTATATGTTCGGCGTCTTTTTCCCAACATTCTGCTACCGGTGTTAGGCTGGGTCTTAGAAGTAACAAATATTTTGTCTGGATTGTATTTATGCACATGAAATATATTGACAGGACTTCATGGGTCAGGCTGGAGGTAGAACTGTGAAGGAGGTCAGTGGTGCTATCTCTTTGACTGCAAGTAGTTTGAGCATGGAAGCGATGGCTGAGACACAGCCTTATACAAGTGAAGACATATTTAGAAGTAACAAATATTTTGTCTGGATTGTATTTATACACATGAAAGATATTGACGGGACTCCAAAAGTCTTCATGGGTCAGGCTGGAGGTAGAACTGTGAAGGAAGTCAGTGTTGCTTTCTCTTTGACTGCAAGTAGTTTGAGCATGGAAGCGATGGCTGAGGCACAGCCTTATACACGTGTTTCCTCAGTGACTCAATGAGTATGTTCAGACAGATGGCGACTGTGCTCGACGACACTGGTTAGTCTCTGGCGAGGTCCTGTTCACCACCGAGGGACTGAATTGTGCCTGAACATCACTTTTTACTATTTTTTTAACCCCAGAAGCTGTGTCCTTCCTTCTTTCCTTACTTCCTTCTTTCCTTCCTTCCTCCCTACCTCCTTCCTTCCTCCCTACCTCCTTCCCACCCTCCCTACCTACTCCCTCCCTCATTACCTCCCTACTTACTCCCCTCCTTCCCCGTATTCACCCGACAACTAATAAAATGGACAGTCCTTTTCGTCATCCGTCCTTAATGTGTTACTTGGGGGTAGACGGGTCGTTTTTCTGGTTAACAAATGTGACATCTTCACAGTTGTAAGCATTGGGTTACATTCACTCTTCGATCACTACTCACTTTGACTGGGGAATCTGTTTCCTGGAGCACCATTCAGAGGTGCAGTAGGGTCGCAGATGCATAGTCAGCTATGGATCGCTGACCTCAGCTCAATTGCTGGATGGGCGTCCCCTGAGTAGTATTAGATCTTACCCCACCTCCCCCCACCCCCATCCCCTCTTCTTTTACTCTTCCCGTTTTCTTTGCACCAGATGAGACCGCTTTTATTTTTTCCACAGTTTGGTTCCTTTGGTCTAGTTACATCCTACCTGCCCTATTGTCCATTAATCTCTTAAACCAGACTCAACGAAATTCCTGGCCACTGTCTTTTCCCACCATATTTTTTTTAGAGCCGTGTAGTTGTGTATTTTTACTCTAAATTGTGTGTTTGTGTACAGTTTGTTTGTCGCACCCGATGACGGCTTTTGCCGAAACGTTGTAGCTTCTCTTGTCTTTCTGTCAGTTTAGCTGCTCGATACCATTTTATCTTTATTTTCTCAGTATTAGATCCGCTGGTCCGGCCGCAGAAGGAGCAAGATTGAGCTATTCTTTTATGTGTTACTGAATCCATTTTCTCTGATCTTTTGACACTTGTCCATCTGATCTTTTCATCAATTGCTTCTCGAATGCTACCACGCCTGTTATTATTTCTCCATCTGATTCGACGTGTCGCCAGAAACGCCTCTTGCCCGCATGACATCACCCGAACGGTACTTTACTATTCAGATAAAACAGCTTGTCGTAAACACAATGCAACCACGCCCAGTTAACGACTGAACGCTAAGAAATTAGAAAAATGTCGAAAACAAAAGCAGTACAATCCAACCAAAAGTGTTAACGGACCCTAACTATACAGACGCTGAAGCCCAATGAACGGAAGGAGAAATAGAGATAATATCATGTTTTACAAGTACACCTTTCTTATAGTAAAAAAAAAAAAAAAAAAGTAAAGTAACCCCGTCACGCCAAGTGGCGTATAGGGAATATGGTGTTAGTGAGTGACCCTATATTTTACAGATCTTCGGCACATGATTTTTGGGGTAATGTGGTCGGTATTACGCCCATGCCGCTTTACTTTCCCAGGCAAAAATCCGGTACCCATTTAAGGCTGGGTGAACCGGGAAGCCGTCGGTTGGGATCGAACCCTACCCTTGTCCTTTGTAGTCCAGTTCACTAACCACTGAGCCTTTCTTTATAGATGTCATGTAATTTAGCTTCAACTTGATTTGATATATAGTTTGCTGAGAGCATCCAGCTCTGTACCTCCTACCTTAGACATGTAATTGCTTATGACATTTGTCTTTGGCTGTTCCTTTCTACATTCGGTGGTGTCAGCTGAATGTTAGGAATACTGTTTTCTAGGGCTCCATGTGTATCTGTTACATGTTTATTCTGTAATCAGAACACATTTTCTAATCTTGTTACATGTTTATTTTGTAACCAGGACACATTTTCTAATCTTGTTACATGTTTATTCTGTAATCAGAACACATTTTCTAATCTTGTTACATGTTTATTCTGTAATCAGAACACATTTTCTAATCTTGTTACATGTTTATTCTGTAATCAGAACACATTTTCTAATCCTGTTACATGTTTATTCTGTAATCAGAACACATTTTCTAATCTTGTTACATGTTTATTCTGTAATCAGAACACATTTTCTAATCCTGTTACATGTTTATTCTGTAATCAGGACACATTTTCTAATCTTGTTACATGTTTATTCTGTAATCAGAACACATTTTCTAATCCTGTTACATGTTTATTCTGTAATCAGGACACATTTTCTAATCTTGTTACATGTTTATTCTGTAATCAGAACACATTTTCTAATCCTGTTACATGTTTATTCTGTAATCAGAACACATTTTCTAATCCTGTTACATGTTTATTCTGTAATCAGAACACATTTTCTAATCCTGTTACATGTTTGTAATCAGAACACATTTTCTAATCCTGTTACATGTTTATTCTGTAATCAGAACACATTTTCTAATCCTGTTACATGTTTATTCTGTAATCAGAACACATTTTCTAATCCTGTTACATGTTTATTCTATAATCAGAACACATTTTCTAATCCTGTTACATGTTTATTCTGTAATCAGAACACATTTTCTAATCCTGTTACATGTTTGTAATCAGAACACATTTTCTAATCCTGTTACATGTTTATTCTGTAATCAGAACACATTTTCTAATCCTGTTACATGTTTATTCTGTAATCAGGACACATTTTCTAATCTTGTTACATGTTTATTCTGTAATCAGAACACATTTTCTAATCCTGTTACATGTTTATTCTGTAATCAGGACACATTTTCTAATCTTGTTACATGTTTATTCTGTAATCAGAACACATTTTCTAATCCTGTTACATGTTTATTCTGTAATCAGAACACATTTTCTAATCCTGTTACATGTTTGTAATCAGAACACATTTTCTAATCCTGTTACATGTTTATTCTGTAATCAGAACACATTTTCTAATCCTGTTACATGTTTGTAATCAGAACACATTTTCTAATCCTGTTACATGTTTATTCTGCAATCAGAACACATTTTCTAATCCTGTTACATGTTTATTCTGTAATCAGAACTCATTTTCTAATCCTGTTACATGTTTGTAATCAGAACACATTTTCTAATCCTGTTACATGTTTATTCTGTAATCAGAACACATTTTCTAATCCTGTTACATGTTTATTCTGTAATCAGAACACATTTTCTAATCCTGTTACATGTTTATTCTGTAATCAGAACACATTTTCTAATCTTGTTACATGTTTATTCAAATACACTTTTCACTGTAGCATGACGTAGCTAGAAGAGCAGTGCATTATTGGCTATGAAATAGTCACATCCTGATATTCTTCATCCATATACTGGTTCATGTTCTCATGGACGGGCTTTTCCCACCCTTTTTTCTGACGTTCGCCAGCTTTCACCCCCTGGTGAAGTCCCTAGAGGCTAGGAACTGAATTTTGCGGATTAATCCGTTTTTCCCTGGTAACATTGTGC
This sequence comes from Megaustenia siamemsis, assembly GCA_032433765.1. NCBI lineage: Eukaryota > Metazoa > Mollusca > Gastropoda > Stylommatophora > Ariophantidae > Megaustenia > Megaustenia siamemsis. The sequence goes on along the minus strand of JAVIAB010000026.1, from coordinate 1,936,034 downwards.
ACAGGGGTCCCTCGCTGCACAGGCAGATAACCCCGTCTTCGGAAGTATTCATATTTTTTTTCTTCGGTGATTAGTAATTGACGATTCAAGCCGAGCCTCGCTGCTGAGGTCAAGGGTAGTTTGCCACAGAGAGAAACCAGAAATAAAAATCCCAACTGGTGCAGTCGGGGATTTGAACTCACAACCCCCCTGTCTCGAGACCGACGTCTTGCCTCGAGACCCACCAGTACTCTGGGTGGTCTTTGAAGCGGGTTAAGGCTTCATTTATTTGTCTTTTTTCTTCGTCGTCGTCCTTTTTAAAAAAAAATTCTTCTGTCTTTTTTCTTGTTATTCTTTTCTGTTCTTTTTATTCTTTTCTGTCATTTTTCTTTTTATTCTTTTCTGTCATTTTTCTTTTTATTCTTTTCTGTCCTTTCTCTTTTTATTCTTTTCTGTCCTTTCTCTTTTTATTCTTTTCCGTCCTTTTTCTTTTTATTCTTTTCCGTCCTTTTTCTTTTTATTCTTTTCCGTCCTTTTTCTTTTTATTCTTTTCTGTCCTTTTTCTTTTTATTCTCTCTAACATCTCGTTTGCACAAAAGGTCGTAACATAGGTTACGCTGGCTTAGCTACTTACACCGTATGAAAGATGGCCGAATACAACAAATTCTGCTCTATGGACAACTAGCAGATGGTAAAAGAACTGGGGGAGGGGGCTGGGGGGCTTCGATTTGTAGACGTGTGTCAACGTGACATGAACATAAACCCTGCAGTCTGGGAAGACATAGCTGCAGACCGCCATCTTTGGAAACACACTCTAAAGCTGCAACTCAAACAAGAAGTAGACAAGATTCATAGAACAAGAGAATACACGGAGAAAGTCAAGACAATATTTCCTACGAGCGCTACAAAATCCAAAATCAAATGTGACTGACTGAGGCTACTATAGTCAACTATGACTGAGGCTACTATAGTCAACTATGACTGAAGCTACTATAGTCAACTATGACTGACTGAGGCTACGATAGTCAACTATGACTGACTGAGGCTACTATAGTCAGCTATGACTGACTGAGGCTACTATAGTCAACTATGACTGACTGAGGCTACGATAGTCAACTATGACTGACTGAGGCTACTATAGTCAACTATGACTGACGGAGACCAAATCTATAGTCAACTATGACTGACGGTGACAAAGTCTATAGTCAACTATGACTGAATGAGGCTACTATAGTCAACTATGACTGACGGAGACAAAATCTATAGTTAACTATGACTGACTGAGGCTACTATAGTCAACTATGACTGACTGAGGCTACTATAGTCAACTATGACTGACTGAGGCTAGTATAGTCAACTATGACTGACGGAGACAAATCTATAGTCAACTATGACTGACTGAGGCTACTATAGTCAACTATGACTGACTGAGGCTACTATAGTCAACTATGACTGACGGAGACAAAATCTATAGTCAACTATGACTAACGGAGACAAAGTCTATAGTCAACTATGACTGACGGAGACAAAGTCTATAGTCAACTATGACTGACGGAGACCAAGTCTATAGTCAACTATGACTGACGGAGACCAAGTCTATAGTCAACTATGACTGACGGTGACAAAGTCTATAGTCAACTATGACTGACGGAGACAAAGTCTATAGTCAACTATGACTGACGGAGACAAAATCTATAGTCAACTATGACTGACGGAGACAAAGTCTATAGTCAACTATGACTGACGGAGACAAAGTCTATAGTCAACTATGACTGGCGGAGACAAAATCTATAGTCAACTATGACTGGCGGAGACAAAGTCTATAGTCAACTATGACTGACGGAGACAGTCTATAGTCAACTATGACTGATGGTGACAAAGTCTATAGTCAACTATGACTGACGGTGACAAAGTCTATAGTCAACTATGACTGACGGTGACAAAGTCTATAGTCAACTATGACTGACGGTGACAAAGTCTATAGTCAACTATGACTGACGGTGACAAAGTCTATAGTCAACTATGACTGACGGAAACAAAGTCTATAGTCAACTATGACTGACGGAGACAAAGTCTATAGTCAACTATGACTGACGGAGACAAAGTCTATAGTCAACTATGACTGACGGAGACAAAGTCTATAGTCAACTATGACTGACGGAGACAAAGTCTATAGTCAACTATGACTGACGGAGACAAAGTCTATAGTCAACTATGACTGACGGAGACAAAGTCTATAGTCAACTATGACTGACGGAGACAAAGTCTATAGTCAACTATGACTGTCGGAGACAAAGTCTATAGTCAACTACTACTGACGGAGGAAAAGTCTATAGTCAACTGTGACTGACGGAGACAAAGGCTATAGTCAACTATGACTGACGGAGACAAAGTCTATAGTCAACTATGACTGACGGTGACAAAGTCTATAGTCAACTATGACTGACGGAGACAAAGTCTATAGTCAACTATGACTGACGGTGTCAAAGTCTATAGCCAACTATGACTGACGGAGACAAAGTCTATAGTCAACTATGACTGGCGGAGACAAAATCTATAGTCAACTATGACTGACGGTGACAAAATCTATAGTCTACTATGACTGACGGAGACAAAATCTATAGTCAACTATGACTGAGGCTACTATAGCCAACTATGACTGACTGAGGCTACTATAGCCAACTATGACTGACTGAGGTTACTATAACCAACTATGACTGACTGAGGCTACTATAGCCAACTATGACTGACTGAGGCTACTATAGCCAACTATGACTAACTGAGGCTACTACGTTAAGTAGACGTAATTACATTGTGAAGGTGCATAACATCATTAATGGATGCTTGCTCGGTATCAAAGATGGAAGTGGCAGGACAAGAACACTTACATAGAGCTATGGGGAAAATGCGAGACAAATAGCAGTGAACAGATAGGACTAAGACGGTGGCGCTGGATAGGACACACACTGTGGAAGCCAACAGAATATTACACGACAGGCCCTTTTTTGGAATCCTCAGTGGAGGTGAAGAAGAGGAAGACCAAAACATATCTTGAGAAGTGCAGTGGTATCAGAGATGAAGTGGATGGGGAAGACATGGAACGATCTTGAATGGCAAGAATCTGAACGGCTTGGAAAGTGTTTGTTGAAGTCCTATGATCCACAGGGAGCTGAACGTATTTGTTGAAGACCTATGATCCACAAGGAGCTGACAGTGTTTGTTGAAGTCCTATGATCCACAAGGAGCTGACAGTGTTTGTTGAAGTCCTATGATCCACAGGGAGCTGAACGTATTTGTTGAAGACCTATGATCCACAAGGAGCTGACAGTGTTTGTTGAAGTCCTATGATCCACAGGGAGCTGAACGTATTTGTTGAAGACCTATGATCCACAAGGAGCTGACAGTGTTTGTTGAAGTCCTATGCTCCACATGGAGCTGAAAGATTTTGCTGAAGACCTATGATCCACAGGAAGTTGAAAGGTAGCAGAAGAATTGCGTTGTGTATTTGGTATAGAGAAGACTTCCGGTCAATATGGCGGATAGGCGACAGGGAACTGTTGAGGCACTGTTTGAAAAGTGTCCCTTGTTGCAGTTTCCTCATATTCCAAGCCTGGCTTGCACACGGTGATGTGCACACAGTGAGCTTTGTGTTTCATCCGGACGGTGCTTCTATATTCCGATTGCTTACGATGAATGATGATATCGTATGACGCACAGTTCAGATGCGTTCACTGTCGGTGCTATAATACGCCTTTTGTCTTTTGACGTGTGCTGCGTTTGCTACGATGGGGACTGCACCTGCCTTTCTTTGTTTTGATATACGATGAGATGTTAATTCGGATGATTCCACTGGCACGGGCGGTTGAGCAATTATGGATTTCCATTCGTTTGCTGTGATGCCTTCAGTGGCCTTCAAATAACCATTTGCTATACAGGAGGGTGCAATCTTTTCGCATTTCGGCCTAACACATCCGACTTCAACATAAAGTCTTAGTTAAAACACCACATTTCTGTAACAGACTGATTGCTACGCCACTGCTTGGGGGGAATTTTTGCGGTGACTAGAAGACGCGTAGCACGAGGTGGAGGCGAGTGTACCTGCCAGACGTGAGTACGCTATTTCTGCAAACATTCAGGGGAAGTTAATCCAGTTTTGTTAGCGCGTGTGAACTTGTGAGAAAAGGAGGTGGGGGTGGAGATACGAGTGAGCTGAGAGAACAAAGCCTGTGAGGTATTTGTCTCTCGCTCTGGGCTCGGTTTATCCGCTCTTGACATAGTTCCTGAAGGGGCTGTGAGAGGGAGAGATACAAAGGGAAATCATTACCTAGATCTGAGAGCAACAGTCCTTGGCTTAGTTCTTCGTGGTGGGGAAATTGTGTGTGTGTGTGAGAGAGAGAGAGAGAGAGAGGGAGAGATACAAAGGGAAATCATTACCTAGATCTGAGAGCAACAGTCCTTGGCTTAGTTCTTCGTGGTGGGGAAATTGTGTGTGTGTGTGTGTGTGAGAGAGAGAGAGGGAGAGAGAGAGAGGGAGAGATACAAAGGGAAATCATTACCTAGATCTGAGAGCAACAGTCCTTGTCTTAGTTCTTCATGGTGGGGAAATTGTGTGTGTGTGTGTGTGTGTGTGTGTGTGTGTGAGAGAGAGAGAGAGAGAGAGGGAGAGATACAAAGGGAAATCATTACCTAGATCTGAGAGCAACAGTCCTTGGCTTAGTTCTTCGTGGTGGGGAAATTGTGTGTGTGTGTGTGTGTGTGTGTGTGAGAGAGAGAGAGAGAGAGAGAGAGAGGGAGAGAGGGAGATTGAGATTGAAAGAAGGAGAGAGAGAAAGTAGGGTAAAGGTGTTCTGTAGCTCACATATTTTGGGTTCTGACGGTCGTAGTGTTAGTAAAGCAACAATAATATAGTAGATATCTTGTAGAGGTCTTAGAGTGAGTTAGTAAAGCAACAATAATATAGTAGATATCTTGTAGAGGTCATAGAGTGAGTTAGTAAACCAACAATAATATAGTAGATATCTTATAGAGGTCTTCGAGTGAGTTAGTAAAGCAACAATAATATAGTAGATATCTTGTAGAGGTCTTAGAGTGAGTTAGTAAAGCAACAATAATATAGTAGATATCTTGTAGAGGTCTTAGAGTGAGTTAGTAAACCAACAATAATATAGTAGATATCTTGTAGAGGTCTTAGAGTGAGTTAGTAAACCAACAATAATATAGTAGATATTTTGTAGAGGTCTTAGAGTGAGTTAGTAAAGCAACAATAATATAGTAGATATCTTGTAGAGGTCATAGAGTGAGTTAGTAAAGCAACAATAATATAGTAGATATCTTGTAGAGGTCTTAGAGTGAGTTAGTAAACCAACAATAATATAGTAGATATCTTGTAGAGGTCTTAGAGTGAGTTAGTAAAGCAACAATAATATAGTAGATATCTTGTAGAGGTCTTAGAGTGAGTTAATAAAGCAACAATAATATAGTAGATATCTTGTAGAGGTCTTCGAGTGAGTTAGTAAAGCAACAATAATATAGTAGATATCTTGTAGAGGTCTTAGAGTGAGTTAGTAAACCAACAATAATATAGTAGATATCTTGTAGAGGTCTTAGAGTGAGTTAGTAAAGCAACAAAAATATAGTAATCTTGTATTGATGAGAGGCTATGCAGTAAGTTAGTAGACTAGTGGATATCTTGTATTAAGAGATTATGCAGTGAGTTAGTAGACTAGTGGATAGCTTGTATTGATGAGAGGCCATACCGTAAATGAGTTAGTGGAGTAGAGGATATCTTGTATTATCAGAGGTCATGCAGTGAGTGAGTTAGTAGACTAGTGGATATCTTGTATTCATGAGAGGCCATGCAGTGAGTTAGACTAGTGGATATCTTGTATTGATGAGAGGACATGCAGTGAGTTAGTAGACTAGTAGATATCTTGTATTCATGAGAGGTCATGCAGTGAGTTAGTAGACTTGTTGGTGTCTTGTATTCATGAGAGGCCATGCAGTGAGTTAGTAGACTAGTAGATATCTTGTATTCATGAGAGGCCATGCAGTGAGTTAGTAGACTAGTTGGTGTCTTGTATTCATGAGAGGCCATGCAGTGAGTTAGTAGACTAGTTGGTGTCTTGTATTCATGAGAGGCCATGCAGTGAGTTAGTAGACTAGTTGGTGTCTTGTATTCATGAGAGGTCATGCAGTGAGTTAGTAGACTAGTTGGTGTCTTGTATTCATGAGAGGCCATGCAGTGAGTTAGTAGACTAGTTGGTGTCTTGTATTCATGAGAGGCCATGATGTGAGTTAGTAGACTAGTTGGTGTCTTGTATTCATGAGAGGCCATGCAGTGAGTTAGTAGACTAGTTGGTGTCTTGTATTCATGAGAGGTCATGCAGTGAGTTAGTAGACTAGTTGGTGTCTTGTATTCATGAGAGGCCATGCAGTGAGTTAGTAGACTAGTTGGTGTCTTGTATTCATGAGAGGTCATGCAGTGAGTTAGTAGACTAGTTGGTGTCTTGTATTCATGAGAGGCCATGATGTGAGTTAGTAGACTAGTAGGTGTCTTGTATTGATGAGAGGCCATGATGTGAGTTAGTAGACTAGTTGGTGTCTTGTATTCATGAGAGGCCATGCAGTGAGTTAGTAGACTAGTTGGTGTCTTGTATTCATGAGAGGCCATGCAGTGAGTTAGTAGACTAGTTGGTGTCTTGTATTCATGAGAGGCCATGCAGTGAGTTAGTAGACTAGTTGGTGTCTTGTATTCATGAGAGGCCATGCAGTGAGTTAGTAGACTAGTTGGTGTCTTGTATTCATGAGAGGCCATGCAGTGAGTTAGTAGACTAGTTGGTGTCTTGTATTCATGAGAGGTCATGCAGTGAGTTAGTAGACTAGTTGGTGTCTTGTATTCATGAGAGGCCATGATGTGAGTTAGTAGACTAGTAGGTGTCTTGTATTGATGAGAGGCCATGATGTGAGTTAGTAGACTAGTTGGTGTCTTGTATTCATGAGAGGCCATGCAGTGAGTTAGTAGACTAGTTGGTGTCTTGTATTGATGAGAGGCCATGCAGTGAGTTAGTAGACTAGTTGGTGTCTTGTATTCATGAGAGGCCATGCAGTGAGTTAGTAGACTTGTTGGTGTCTTGTATTCATGAGAGGCCATGCAGTGAGTTAGTAGACTAGTTGGTGTCTTGTATTCATGAGAGGCCATGATGTGAGTTAGTAGACTAGTTGGTGTCTTGTATTCATGAGAGGCCATGCAGTGAGTTAGTAGACTAGTTGGTGTCTTGTATTCATGAGAGGCCATGCAGTGAGTTAGTAGACTAGTTGGTGTCTTGTATTCATGAGAGGCCATGCAGTGAGTTAGTACACTAGTTGGTGTCTTGTATTCATGAGAGGCCATGCAGTGAGTTAGTAGACTAGTTGGTGTCTTGTATTCATGAGAGGCCATGCAGTGAGTTAGTAGACTAGTTGGTGTCTTGTATTCATGAGAGGCCATGCAGTGAGTTAGTAGACTAGTTGGTGTCTTGTATTCATGAGAGGCCATGCAGTGAGTTAGTAGACTAGTTGGTGTCTTGTATTCATGAGAGGCCATGCAGTGAGTTAGTAGACTAGTTGGTGTCTTGTATTCATGAGAGGCCATGCAGTGAGTTAGTAGACTAGTAGATATCTTGTATTCATGAGAGGTCATGCAGTGAGTTAGTAGACTTGTTGGTGTCTTGTATTCATGAGAGGCCATGCAGTGAGTTAGTAGACTAGTTGGTGTCTTGTATTCATGAGAGGTCATGATGTGAGTTAGTAGACTAGTTGGTGTCTTGTATTCATGAGAGGCCATGCAGTGAGTTAGTAGACTAGTTGGTGTCTTGTATTCATGAGAGGCCATGCAGTGAGTTAGTAGACTAGTTGGTGTCTTGTATTCATGAGAGGCCATGCAGTGAGTTAGTAGACTAGTTGGTGTCTTGTATTCATGAGAGGCCATGCAGTGAGTTAGTAGACTAGTTGGTGTCTTGTATTCATGAGAGGCCATGCAGTGAGTTAGTACACTAGTTGGTGTCTTGTATTCATGAGAGGCCATGCAGTGAGTTAGTACACTAGTTGGTGTCTTGTATTCATGAGAGGCCATGCAGTGAGTTAGTACACTAGTTGGTGTCTTGTATTCATGAGAGGCCATGCAGTGAGTTAGTACACTAGTTGGTGTCTTGTATTCATGAGAGGCCATGCAGTGAGTTAGTACACTAGTTGGTGTCTTGTATTCATGAGAGGCCATGCAGTGAGTTAGTAGACTAGTTGGTGTCTTGTATTCATGAGAGGCCATGCAGTGAGTTAGTAGACTAGTTGGTGTCTTGTATTCATGAGAGGCCATGCAGTGAGTTAGTACACTAGTTGGTGTCTTGTATTCATGAGAGGCCATGCAGTGAGTTAGTAGACTAGTTGGTGTCTTGTATTCATGAGAGGTCATGATGTGAGTTAGTAGACTAGTTGGTGTCTTGTATTCATGAGAGGTCATGATGTGAGTTAGTAGACTAGTTGGTGTCTTGTATTCATGAGAGGCCATGCAGTGAGTTAGTAGACTAGTTGGTGTCTTGTATTCATGAGAGGCCATGCAGTGAGTTAGTAGACTAGTTGGTGTCTTGTATTCATGAGAGGCCATGCAGTGAGTTAGTAGACTAGTTGGTGTCTTGTATTCATGAGAGGCCATGATGTGAGTTAGTAGACTAGTTGGTGTCTTGTATTGATGAGAGGCCATGCAGTGAGTTAGTAGACTAGTTGGTGTCTTGTATTCATGAGAGGCCATGCAGTGAGTTAGTAGACTAGTTGGTGTCTTGTATTCATGAGAGGCCATGCAGTGAGTTAGTAGACTAGTTGGTGTCTTGTATTCATGAGAGGCCATGCAGTGAGTTAGTAGACTAGTTGGTGTCTTGTATTCATGAGAGGCCATGCAGTGAGTTAGTAGACTAGTTGGTGTCTTGTATTCATGAGAGGCCATGCAGTGAGTTAGTAGACTAGTTGGTGTCTTGTATTCATGAGAGGCCATGCAGTGAGTTAGTAGACTAGTTGGTGTCTTGTTGATGACAGGATACTTATTTCAAACGACTTTGGAGCGAACAGTTTTTTTTGCAAATGGATTTCAATGTAAATGTGTTCGTTTACCTAGTCTTGTCTGAGACGGACGACCGTAACGAGTCCTCGCGTTCACATTAAGCAGGAAAAAGAACCTTTGGCATTGGACATTATAATATATATATATAGATGGTGTCTTTCAGAAGCCTTGAAAAGTTGTGGAAATCAAAACTCATTAGCACAAACACAAAACTTAGGCTATTCAAATCAAATGTACTATCAACCCTTACGTATGCGTGTGAAAGCTGGAAAACAACAAAAGATATAGAAACAAAGTTGAACGCATTCGAAAATAAATGTCTAAGGAAAATACTTGGTATAGAATGGAACGAATTCAAAACAAACGAGGAAATTAGAGAAATCGCCAATCAACCACTAATATCTTCAGTAATAAAGAAAAGACGATGGTCATACGTTGGACATGTGATGAGAAGAGATAATAATCGAATAGCAAAGCAAGCCCTCATATGGGAAACAACAGGTAAAAGAAAAAGAGGAAGACCCAGGGAGACACTGAGAAGAACATTGATGAGAGAGGCAAGAGCAGCAGGAATCGGCTCCCTCAATGAGATAGAACTGCTTGCACAGAACAGAGACAGATGGCGAGATTTGATAAAATATCTTTAAAAGAAAACTGCTAGAACAAAAATTCATATAGGAGAAGGTGTATCTTGGTCTACGCCCTATGGGCCGGTTACGGCTCGAAAGGTCAATAGATAGATAGATAGATGGTATGTTTCTGCCCGCATCATCAATTACATAAAATCATCAAGTGGCATGCCTGCTGGCGTAGGGGATGATGTCTCTCCACAACTCTCGATCTCGACAGTTATTTATCATTTCTGTTGTTGACCTTCTGCCAAGCCTTTCTTTTAAGCTGTCTGGTATCTTTTCTCTTTGCTTCCCTCTATCTCTTCATCGCTCAATTTTTCCAGTTGTTACTATATATTCCAGCTGTTCCCTTCTCATTACATGGCCAAAAAATGATGATTGTTTCTTCCTAATAATGGAAATTAGCTCTCTTTGCTTTGGCCTCTTTCAGAATGTTTTAATTACTGTTCTTAGCTGTTCATGGTATTCTCAACATTTTTCTGTAAAACCACATTTCTACAGCCTCCATTGATTTTCTTGGTTGTTGTCCTATTGTCCATGATTTACATCCATATGTTAAATCTGGTTGTACAGAACAGCTCGGCGGCCATTAGCTGGCAAGACCTAGCCTCGACCTCCTCGATGGTCTCCCCTGGTAACAGCCTACGTCACAACAGGCTGGCTAACAGAAGCTAGGATCACCGTGTTCCCTGTAGTGGTGGCTCTTACTGATATAAAAGACCTAGTATTGTAGCTCTAGCCAGGACAAGTCACTTAGTTTTCCAGCCATAGTCTGGAACTAGGTTAACTCCATCTCCAGTAAAAGCCGAACATATCCAGAAAGCCATTACGACCCGTCGCACTAGATGAGTCAAAGAGTTGAGTCTGTGTCAAGTCGTGGTGTAAGTGAATCACGACATTCACAGCGGAGAGTAGAGCAAGATCTTAATAAACTCTTCTTGTTGATCCTGTCGCGCGCGCAAAAAAAAAATTCAAAAAATCTGCTTAATTATCGCGAAGATGGTAGAAAAACATCTTTTGAGCAACGTTGTATATACAGTTTCCCCATTGCCTCCGCCTGGTTAAGTAACCTCTGACCCCGTTCTGCTTTCGTCACTATCCCATTACATGACCCTCATATCTGAAATCTGACGTAACTAGGTAACCTTTCACCTGCAGTGACCTTTAACCCGACCCATGAGGTTCTTGTTTACGTCTCATGGCCATACACATTTTTCTTTTCTTTCTTTCAATCCTGCCTTCTCTCCATCTTGACTCTTAAAAAAAAATTGGGGTTGTCTGTATAATCCGCCAGAATGATTTACTTATCTGTCACAGCATGTCTGTTTATCCAGTCTTATATTATAGTTACTTATGTCTGTCTTGGGAGAGAGAACGTTAGCTTTACCGCAGCTTCGCATTTTTATGCAATCATTTGAATTTCTTTGCCTTAACTTCTTATCTGGGAACAATGTTAGCATCAGATGGTAGGTGTACAACAGAGGTGAGATAGTAGGTGTACAACAGAGGTGAGATAGTAGGTGTACAACAGAGGTGAGATGGTAGGTGTACAACAGAGGTGAGATGGTAGGTGTACAGCAGAGGTGAGATGGTAGGTGTACAGCAGAGGTGAGATGGTAGGTGTACAACAGAGGTGAGATGGTAGGTGTATAACAGAGGTCAGATGGTAGGTGTACAACAGAGGTGAGATGGTAGATGTACAACACAGTTGAGATGCACAATAGCTCAGGCAAAAGCAGCTTTAAAAAAAAATGAGGAAGATACTGTGCAATCCATATTTGACAATAGAAACAAGAACATGATTTCTTTAATGCTATGTAGAACCAATCTTAACATATGGATGTGAATCATGGACAATAGGACAGCAGAAAAGAAAATAATTTGAGTCTTTAGAAATGTGGTTTTACAGAAGAATGTTGAATACCATGGACAGCTAAGAAGAGTAATGAAAACGTTCTGAAAGAGACCAAAGCAAAAAGAGAGCTAATTTCCAATATTAGGAAGAAACAATCATCATTTTTTGGCCATGTAATGAGAAGAGAACAGCTGGAATATATTGTAACAACTGGGAAAATTGAGGGACGAAGAGATAGAGGGAAGCAAAGAGAAAAGATAACAGACAGCTTAAGAGAAAGGCTTGGCAGAAGGTCAACAACAGAAATCATAAATAACTGTCGAGATCAAAAGTTGTGGAGAGACATGATCACCTACGCCAGCAGGTATGGCACTTGATGATTTGTCTGTCGTAGCCTGTCTGTCTATCCAGTCTTCTTATCTTATCTGTCTGTTAACATAAGGGTTTATTTGGAAAGATGGGGGCCAATCTCAATCACTGAATGCTTGCTCGCATTCACCCAATGACTAAAGCACTCCCATCATCCGCCCAATGACTAAAGCACTCTCATCATTCGCCCAATGACTAAAGCACTCTCATCATCCGCCCAATGACTAAAGGACCTTCTCATCATCCGCCCAATGACTAAAGGACCTTCTCATCATCCGCCCAATGACTAAAGCACTCCCATCATCCGCCCAATGACTAAAGGACCTTCTCATCATCCGCCCAATGACTAAAGGACCTTCTCATCATCCGCCCAATGACTAAAGCACTCCCATCATCCGCCCAATGACTAAAGCACTCCCATCATCCGCCCAATGACTAAAGCACTCCATCATCCGCCCAATGACTAAAGCACTCCCATCATCCACCCAATGACTAAAGCACTCCCATCATCCGCCCAATGACTAAAGCACTCCCATCATCTGCCCAATGACTAAAGCACTCCCATCATCCACCCAATGACTAAAGCACTCCCATCATCCGCCCAATGACTAAAGCACTCCCATCATCCACCCAATGACTAAAGCACTCCCATCATCCGCCCAATGACTAAAGCACTCTCATCATCCACCCCTAAAAGGACGTTCGGTGGGCGTGTCTGCGTTGTGTTGTGGTTTGCATTAAAACTATGATATTTGCGCCTCTCGGCCCAGTACATCCAACTTCATGTTATTTTTAGTGCCGGGGTTTCTCCCTCTTTCGATTTCTACTCGCTTGGCCAGACTAGACAGGTTAGTCTGTTACTGGAGGCACCACGGAGAGGTGGAGTAGGTCTGGATGGTTCTGGTTCACCGATCCTGTCATAATCCGTCAGCTGTGGGTCGCTGGCAACTTCCTACTCTGGTGCTGTGAGGTGCGCCTTCGCCCCGCCCTCCCCCCCATGAGGCAGAGATGCTTGCACAGAATAGAGACAAATGGCGAGATTTGATAAATGTTTTTTGCGAAAATTGAGACTGCTAGAAAAAAAATTAAGAAAAAGAGAGTATCAGGGTCTTTGCCCTGTGGACCAGCCATAGCTCGTAAGGTTGGTAGACTTTCCATCTCTGCTGCCGGGAGACAACTTTGCCTCCATCACTGAATATATTTGGCAACAACAAAAACTCATACACCCAAACTCTGCATTACTCAAAACCTACCAACATGTTGCCAAGTCATTACCACCACCTTCATGATGACTTCCGGGTTAAAGGCATCATCTTTTGTTCCTCTGACACCCACAGTCTGTTCGCTTTGGAGAACCGACTCATATCCCGTTTTGGTACTCTCCAACCAAGAGGATGAAACTCTTTCCACTATTTTATTTACTCACTGGTCTCCTCTCCTTTTCCTTCCTGTGTCCTATCCCAATCCTTCCCTGCGTTATCTCTTGCTCTTCTCCCCCCTTGCCACCCTTATCCTCTTTTCGCTTTCTTCGTTCCGTATAGGACATCTCCTTTCATTTTTTCCCCCAAATTTACTGTTTGGTTCCTTCGGTTTCATTAAATCCTACCTGCCATATTGTATATTTATCTTTTAACCGGCTCTATGTAATTCATTGACACCATGTTTAACCACCATATTTAGATTTGTGATGTGTTTTCTGGCTTGGATTTATGTGTTTAATTTGTTTAGTTAGTTTGCTATATCTGATGAAGACATTTGTCGAAACGTTGGGGTTTGTCTTGTCTTTCTAGTAGTTTAGCTGTTCCATACCATTTTGTTTATTTTATATAGTCTGGAAGAAAGCGAGATTATGCTCATCTCATGAAGTCACGCAAGATTATGCTCATCTCATGAAGTCACGCAAGATTATGCTCATCTCATGAAGTCACGCCAGATTATGCTCATCTTATGAAGTCACGATAACGGTGATCAACTCATGAAGTCACGCTAAACAGTGATCATCTCATGAAGTCACGCAGACGGTGATCATCTCTTGAAGGAAGTCACGCCAGACGGTGATCATCTCTTGAAGTCACGCAGACGGTGATCATCTCTTGAAGTCACGCCAGACGGTGATCATCTCTTGAAGTCACGCAGACGGTGATCATCTCTTGAAGTCACGCCAGACGGCGAGAGTACTGGGCACCATACCTTTTTAAAGGGTCCAACCAATAGCAGAGGGCTCTTGTGGCCATCATCATCATCGAGTGCCGTCTCCGCAACGAAGGTTGGCTACCATGGATCGCCATTCTACTCTGTTTCTTGCTTTGATGATGCAGGCTGTCATAGATTGACTTGTCCATCTTTTGATGTTACTCGTCCATGTTAGTCTTGGTCTGCCTCTGCCTCTTTTACCTTGTATTTTTCCCTCCAATATTACTTTTAGTAGGCTGTTGTGTCTTTTAACATGCCACAAAAATTTAATTTGTCTTGTCTTAATTGTATTTAGTAGTTCTCTTTTTATTTTCACTTAAAACTTCATCGTTTATCTTTTCTTTCCATCCAATTGTACCTATTCTTCTATAAATCCACATTTCAAAGGCTTTAATTTTCTGTTCTGTTTTCTTGTCTAATGTCCATGTTTCTGCACCATACGGGAATATTGAGAAGATGTAACATTTTGCCATTCTTAGTTTCAGCCCTGCTGATATTTGTTTTGTTGTTAGTATATTTTTTCATGGCATGAAAATTACTTTTTGTCATACCGATTCTTTTGTTTACCTATCTATATTGTGGCCATCACGAATACAATAACGGTGCAAACAGATGTCACCAACCTCGAGCTGACCAATGCTTTCTTTGAACTTATTAATATTGACATCTAGAGGTGTGGCCATCACAGGTACCAGGACAAGCTGTATGGAGATGTCACCAACCTTGAGCTGACCAATGCTTTCTTTGAACTTATTAATATTGACATCTAGAGGTGTGGCCATCACAGGTACCAGGACAAGCTGTATGGAGATGTCACCAAACTGAGCTGACCAATGCTTTCTTTGAACTTATTAATATTGACATCTAGAGGTGTGGCCATCACAGGTACCAGGACAAGCTGTATGGAGATGTCACCAACCTTGAGCTGACCAATGCTTTCTTTGAACTTATTAATATTGACATCTAGAGGTGTGGTCATCACAGGTACCATACCAGGACAAGCTGTATGGAGATGTCACCAACCTTGAGCTGACCAATGCTTTCTTTGAACTTATTAATATTGACATCTAGAGGTGTGGCCATCACAGGTACCAGGACAAGCTGTATGGAGATGTCACCAACCTTGAGCTGACCAATGCTTTCTTTGAACTTATTAATATTGACATCTAGAGGTGTGGCCATCACAGGTACCAGGACAAGCTGTATGGAGATGTCACCAACCTTGAGCTGACCAATGCTTTCTTTGAACTTATTAATATTGACATCTAGAGGTGTGGCCATCACAGGTACCAGGACAAGCTGTATGGAGATGTCACCAACCTTGAGCTGACCAATGCTTTCTTTGAACTTATTAATATTGACATCTAGAGGTGTGGCCATCACAGGTACCAGGACAAGCTGTATGGAGATGTCACCAACCTTGAGCTGACCAATGCTTTCTTTGAACTTATTAATATTGACATCTAGAGGTGTGGCCATCACAGGTACCAGGACAAGCTGTATGGAGATGTCACCAACCTTGAGCTGACCAATGCTTTCTTTGAACTTATTAATATTGACATCTAGAGGTGTGGCAATCACAGGTACCAGGACAAGCTGTATGGAGATGTCACCAACCTTGAGCTGACCAATGCTTTCTTTGAACTTATTAATATTGACGTCTATAGAGGTGTGGCCATCACAGGTACCAGGACAAGCTGTATGGAGATGTCACCAACCTTGAGCTGACCAATGCTTTCTTTGAACTTATTAATATTGACATCTAGAGGTGTGGTCATCACAGGTACCAGGACAAGCTGTATGGAGATGTCACCAACCTTGAGGTGACCAATGCTTTCTTTGAACTTATTAATATTGACATCTAGAGGTGTGGTCATCACAGGTACCAGGACAAGCTGTATGGAGATGTCACCAACCTTGAGCTGACCAATGCTTTCTTTGAACTTATTAATATTGACATCTAGAGGTGTGGCCATCACAGGTACCATACCAGGACAAGCTGTATGGAGATGTCACCAACCTTGAGCTGACCAATGCTTTCTTTGAACTTATTAATATTGACATCTAGAGGTGTGGCCATCACAGGTACCAGGACAAGCTGTATGGAGATGTCACCAACCTTGAGCTGACCAATGCTTTCTTTGAACTTATTAATATTGACATCTAGAGGTGTGGTCATCACAGGTACCAGGACAAGCTGTATGGAGATGTCACCAACCTTGAGCTGACCAATGCTTTCTTTGAACTTATTAATATTGACATCTAGAGGTGTGGCCATCACAGGTACCAGGACAAGCTGTATGGAGATGTCACCAACCTTGAGCTGACCAATGCTTTCTTTGAACTTATTAATATTGACGTCTAGAGGTGTGGTCATCACAGGTTCCAGGACAAGCTGTATGGAGATGTCACCAACCTTGAGCTGACCAATACTTTCTTTGAACTTATTAATATTGACATCTAGAGGTGTGGTCATCACAGGTACCAGGACAAGCTGTATGGAGATGTCACCAACCTTGAGCTGACCAATACTTTCTTTGAACTTATTAATATTGACATCTAGAGGTGTGGACATCACAGGTACCATACCAGGACAAGCTGTATGGAGATGTCACCAACCTTGAGCTGACCAATGCTTTCTTTGAACTTATTAATATTGACATCTAGAGGTGTGGTCATCACAGGTACCATACCAGGACAAGCTGTATGGAGATGTCACCAACCTTGAGCTGACCAATGCTTTCTTTGAACTTATTAATATTGACATCTAGAGGTGTGGCAATCACAGGTACCAGGACAAGCTGTATGGAGATGTCACCAACCTTGAGCTGACCAATGCTTTCTTTGAACTTATTAATATTGACGTCTAGAGGTGTGGCCATCACAGGTACCAGGACAAGCTGTATGGAGATGTCACCAACCTTGAGCTGACCAATGCTTTCTTTGAACTTATTAATATTGACATCTAGAGGTGTGGTCATCACAGGTACCAGGACAAGCTGTATGGAGATGTCACCAACCTTGAGCTGACCAATGCTTTCTTTGAACTTATTAATATTGACATCTAGAGGTGTGGCCATCACAGGTACCATACCAGGACAAGCTGTATGGAGATGTCACCAACCTTGAGCTGACCAATGCTTTCTTTGAACTTATTAATATTGACATCTAGAGGTGTGGCCATCACAGGTACCAGGACAAGCTGTATGGAGATGTCACCAACCTTGAGCTGACCAATGCTTTCTTTGAACTTATTAATATTGACATCTAGAGGTGTGGTCATCACAGGTACCAGGACAAGCTGTATGGAGATGTCACCAACCTTGAGCTGACCAATGCTTTCTTTGAACTTATTAATATTGACATCTAGAGGTGTGGCCATCACAGGTACCAGGACAAGCTGTATGGAGATGTCACCAACCTTGAGCTGACCAATGCTTTCTTTGAACTTATTAATATTGACGTCTAGAGGTGTGGTCATCACAGGTACCAGGACAAGCTGTATGGAGATGTCACCAACCTTGAGCTGACCAATACTTTCTTTGAACTTATTAATATTGACATCTAGAGGTGTGGCCATCACAGGTACCAGGACAAGCTGTATGGAGATGTCACCAACCTTGAGCTGACCAATGCTTTCTTTGAACTTATTAATATTGACGTCTAGAGGTGTGGACATCACAGGTACCATACCAGGACAAGCTGTATGGAGATGTCACCAACCTTGAGCTGACCAATGCTTTCTTTGAACTTATTAATATTGACATCTAGAGGTGTGGTCATCACAGGTACCATACCAGGACAAGCTGTATGGAGATGTCACCAACCTTGAGCTGACCAATGCTTTCTTTGAACTTATTAATATTGACATCTAGAGGTGTGGCAATCACAGGTACCAGGACAAGCTGTATGGAGATGTCACCAACCTTGAGCTGACCAATGCTTTCTTTGAACTTATTAATATTGACGTCTAGAGGTGTGGCCATCACAGGTCCCAGGACAAGCTGTATGGAGATGTCACCAACCTTGAGCTGACCAATGCTTTCTTTGAACTTATTAATATTGACATCTAGAGGTGTGGCCATCACCGGTACCATACCAGGACAAGCTGTATGGAGTTGTCATAGAACATGATGAATAACGAAGAATACACAGGGGGAGAACAGGAAGACCTCATGTGCACTCTGCACACGGTAAAGAACTATTGGCCGTTACAAGTAAAAAAAAGTAGGCCAAAATGGCCACTGCCAGTACACAATTGTCAATCAATGAAAAATCTGCCCATGCCGAAGACTGATATGCCGGGCCGAAAAGCACATCGCAGCTTGGTTGTAAACTGGCGACACAACGTATCTGCGTTCACATAACGGGTGGGCAGTGATTATGAAGTATGACGATCTCAATACTTTTTTCGTTAAACTTTCTATTAGCCACACATTCTTTTTTCTTTCTTCCTTCATTTGCCTTTCAGCGTCGAGGGAAGATATAATTTGCAATATTTTGCTCTTCTCTTAGCCTCTCCTGCTGTTATGTTTCCTAGTGTTTCTAATATTCCATCAATCCATCTTTTGCTCTTCTGTTGGCCTCTCCTGCTATGTTTCCTAGTGTTTCTAATATTCCATCAATCCATCTTTTGCTCTTCTGTTGACCTCTTCTGCTGTTATGTTTCCTAGTGTTTCTAATATTCCATCAATCCATCTTTTGCTCTTCTGTTGGCTTCTCCTGCAGTTATGTTTCCTAGTGTTTCTAATATTCCATCAATCCATCTTTTACTCTTCTCTTGGCCTCTCCTGCTATGTTTCTAATATTCCATCAATCCATCTTTTGCTCTTCTCTTGGCCTCTCCTGCTGTTATGTTTCCTAGTGTTTCTAATATTCCATCAATCTATCTTTTTCGTAGTCGGCTTTTGAGTGTAGTGTTCTCCCAACAGTGAGAGAGATAGAGCTTGAGAGAGAGAAATCGAGGGAGAAAGAGATCGCGAGGGAGACAAATGAGATGAGAGAGCTATATACTGAGGGAGACATATAGAGGGGGAGAGCTAAAGGATGTGAGATAAAGAACTCGAGAGAGAGAAAGAGACAGATATATATTTAGAGAGAGAGAGATATTTATAGATATATATATATTTAGAGAGAGACATATTTATATATATATTTAGAGAGAGATATTTATAGATATATATATACATGTATATATATATATTTAGAGAGAGAGATATGAGAGAGATATTTATAGATATATATATTTAGAGAGAGAGATATTTATAGATATATATATATATTTAGAGAGCGATATTTATATATATATATATATTTATAGAGATATTTATAGATATATATATATATATATATATATATATATTATAGATATATATATTTATATTTAGAGAGAGAGATATATATTTATATATATATATATATATATATTGGAGCCGCGATAGCTCAGTGGTTAGTGAACTGGACTACCACGGACAAGGGGTAGGGTTCAATCCCAACCGACGGCTTCCGGGTTCACCCAGCCTTAAATGGGTACCGGATTTTTTTCTGGGAAAGTAAAGCAGCACGGGCGTAATACCGACCACTTTACCCCAAAAATCATGTGCTGAAGGTCTGTAAAATATAGGGTCACTAACACCATATTTCCCTATACGCCACTTGGCGTGACGGGGGGTACTTTACTTTACTATATATATATATATTTAGAGAGAGAGATATATATAAGAGTTGTGAGAGAGCTGGCGAAAGTCCTGGATAGAATCATCGATCTCTCACGGTTTTCCACGTGATTCACGCCCCCTGCTGTGACTGACTAATCTTCTACGTTTTTCTCTTGCTCATTGTCTCTACCGCTCTCTTTTCATAAACTCCCATCTTGTCTCCCCCCCCCCTTTTTCAATTTTTCCCAGTTTCCTCTTCTCCTCTAAAACCTTCATCCTCACTCCTTTCACTCTTCTCTCCCTCCCACTCCAATCTTTCTTATCTTCCTCTCCTTCTCTCTAACTCCCTCATCGTTTTTATCTTCACCGATGTCTCCCCCATATTTTCCTCTTTCTATTTCAACCTCCCTATTTCTCATCTATTCTCGTACCGGGTTCCTCTAACCTCTTTCTCCCCATACCCCACTACCTTCGGTTGTTCTTCCCACCTCTTTCTTTTACTCATTATCTATGTCCCTTCACCTCTCTTATCGTTCCAACTTTTCCCTTTCCTCTTTGTTACTTTTTACCCCCCCCCCAGGTTTCTCTCCAACTGTCCCCCCCCCCCCCCCCCTCTCATTTTCTTTTCGCCCTCATCTGGCCCCTCTTACCCTCACTTACGATACCCGCCTCCCTGTGCACCTCACAACCCCCTCCCGTGGAACATTCCAGCACCATTAGACTAGCCTGCCACCCCTATGCCGGTTCAGTGAAGCACACCACCGCTCACTGACAGGACGTGCACACACACACACACACTCTCCCTACCATCTCATTGTTTGCACTTTTCTCTCTCTCTCTCCTTAGTTATCGGAACAAATGACACCGATTCTATGGTCGACCAGCCTTCATTTGTATGTAGAAACCTTGACTGCTATTTGTTTAAGCATATTGTGGGCTCTGTTTTTGTGGCGGTTATTGATTTGTACATATGGATGTGAATCATGGACAATAGGACTTGTATCAACAATAACCTCTAGTATCATCACATCTTGTACAAAAGAGGTGAAATGCAGAATGGATCAGGCAAAAGTAGCTTTCCAAAAAATGAGGAAGATACTATGTAATCCATTTTTGACAATAGAAACAAGAAAAAGAGTTCTTAAATGTTACGTAGAGCCAGCCTTAACATATGGATGTGAATCATGGACAATAGGACAACAGACAGAAAATCACCGGAGTCTGTAGAAATGTGGTTTTACAGAAGAATGTTGAGAATACCATGGACAGCTAGGAAGAGTAATGAAAACGTTCTGAAAGAGGTCAAAGCAAAAAAAGAGAGCTAATTTCCAATATTAGGAAGAAACAATCATCATTTTTTTGGCCATGTAATGAGAAGGGAACAGCTGGAATATATTGTAACAACTGGGAAAATTGAGGGACGAAGAGATAGAGGGAAGCAAAGAGAGAAAATAACAGACAGCTTAAGAGAATGGGTTGGCAGAAGGTCAACAACATAAATGATAAATAGCTGCCGAGATCGAAAGTTGTGGAGAGACATGATCACCTACGCCAGCAGGCCCGATACTTGATGATGATGATTGATTTGGTAGATGGTGGGCTCTGTTTTTGTTATTGGTTTGGTAGGTGGTGGGCTCTGTTTTTGTCATTGATTTGGTAGATGGTGGGCTCTGTTTTTGTTATTTATTTTGTAGGTGGTGGGCTCTGTTTTTGTCATTGATTTGGTAGATGGTGGGCTCTGTTTTTGTTATTGATTTGGTAGATGCTGGGTTCTGTTTTTGTCATTGATTTGGTAGATGGTGGGCTCTGTTTTTGTCATTGATTTGGTAGGTGGTGGGCTCTGTTTTTGTGTTATTGATTTGGTAGATGGTGGGCTCTGTTTTTGTGTTATTGATTTGGTAGATGGTGGGCTCTGTTTTTGTTATTGATTTGGTAGATGGTGGGCTGTTTTTGTTATTGATTTGGTAGGTGCTGGGCTGTTTTTGTGTCATTGATTTGGTAGGTGGTGGGCTCTGTTTTTGTTATTGATTTGGTAAATGGTTGGCTCTGTTTTTGTGTTATTGATTTGGTAGATGGTTGGCTTTGTTTTTGTGTTATTGATTTGGTAGATGGTTGGCTCTGTTTTTGTGTTATTGATTTGGTAGATGGTTGGCTCTGTTTTTGTGTTATTGATTTGGTAGATGGTTGGCTCTGTTTTTGTTATTGATTTGGTAGGTGGTGGGCTCTGTTTTTGTTATTGATTTTGTAGGTGGTGGGCTGTTTTTGTTATTGATTTGATAGGTGGTGGGCTGTTTTTGTTATTGATTTGGTAGATGGTGGGCTGTTTTTGTTATTGATTTGGTAGGTGGTGGGCTCTGTTTTTGTTATTGATTTGGTAGATGGTGGGCTGTTTTTGTGTTATTGATTTGGTAGATGGTGGGCTCTGTTTTTGTTATTGATTTGGTAGATGGTGGGCTGTTTTTGTTATTGATTTGGTAGATGGTGGGCTGTTTTTGTTATTGATTTGGTAGGTGGTGGGCTGTTTTTGTGTTATTGATTTGGTAGATGGTGGGCTCTGTTTTTGTGTTATTGATTTGGTAGGTGGTGGGCTCTGTTTTTGTTATTGATTTGGTAGATGGTGGGCTGTTTTTGTGTTATTGATTTGGTAGATGGTGGGCTCTGTTTTTGTGTTATTGATTTGGTAGGTGGTGGGCTCTTTGTTATTGATTTGGTAGATGGTGGGCTGTTTTTGTTATTGATTTGGTAGGTGGTGGGCTCTGTTTTTGTTATTGATTTGGTAGATGGTGGGCTGTTTTTGTGTTATTGATTTGGTAGATGGTGGGCTCTGTTTTTGTGTTATTGATTTGGTAGGTGGTGGGCTCTGTTTTTGTTATTGATTTGGTAGATGGTGGGCTGTTTTTGTTATTGATTTGGTAGGTGCTGGGCTGTTTTTGTGTTATTGATTTGGTAGGTGGTGGGCTCTGTTTTTGTTATTGATTTGGTAGATGGTGGGCTGTTTTTGTCATTGATTTGGTAGATGGTGGGCTGTTTTTGTTATTGATTTGGTAGGTGGTGGGCTCTGTTTTTGTTATTGATTTGGTAGATGGTGGGCTGTTTTTGTCATTGATTTGGTAGATGGTGGGCTGTTTTTGTTATTGATTTGGTAGATGGTGGGCTCTGTTTTTGTTATTGATTTGGTAGATGGTGGGTTGTTTTTGTTATTGATTTGGTAGATGGTGGGTTGTTTTTGTTATTGATTTGGTAGATGGTGGGTTGTTTTTGATTTGGTAGGTGGTGGGCTCTGTTTTTGTTATTGATTTGGTAGATGGTGGGTTGTTTTTGTTATTGATTTGGTAGATTGTGGGCTCTGTTTTTGTTATTGATTTGGTAGATGGTGGGTTGTTTTTGTTTTTGATTTGGTAGATGGTGGGCTGTTTTTGTTATTGATTTGGTAGATGGTGGGTTCTGTTTTTGTTATTGATTTGGTAGGTGGTGGTTTCTGATTTTATGTTATTGATGTGTTAAGCTGTGGGTTGTGTTCATGATCCAAGCTTAAGAGAATGTAATGGGAACAGAAGTTTTGGGTGTGTCATTTGTAACAAATTGAGATAGGTAACCAATCATGTTAGTGTCTAGGAGCACCGCCAGCTGTAGCTGTTGATCCTGAAGCAATCAGTCAGCTTTGAGTTGCTCATCACTTCACCCAGGTGCTAGGCTGAAAGTGATGATGTTGGATATCTCACCACTTCACCCAGGTGCTAGGCTTCATGAAAGTGGTGATGTTGGATATCTCACCACTTCACCCAGGTGCTAGGCTGAAAGTGATGATGTTGGATATCTCACCACTTCACCCAGGTGCTAGGCTGAAAGTGATGATGTTGGATATCTCACCACTTCACCCAGGTGCTAGGCTGAAAGTGATGATGTTGGATATCTCACCACTTCACCCAGGTGCTAGGCTTCATGAAAGTGGTGATGTTGGATATCTCACCACTTCACCCAGGTGCTAGGCTGAAAGTGATGATGTTGGATATCTCACCACTTCACCCAGGTGCTAGGCTGAAAGTGATGATGTTGGATATCTCACCACTTCACCCAGGTGCTAGGCTTCATGAAAGTGGTGATGTTGTATATATCACCACTTCACCCAGGTGCTAGGCTTCATGAAAGTGGTGATGTTGGATATCTCACCACTTCACCCAGGTGCTAGGCTGAAAGTGGTGATGTTGGATATCTCACCACTTCACCCAGGTGCTAGGCTTCATGAAAGTGGTGATGTTGGATATCTCACCACTTCACCCAGGTGCTAGGCTTCATGAAAGTGGTGATGTTGGATATCTCACCACTTCACCCAGGTGCTAGGCTTCATGAAAGTGGTGATGTTGGATATCTCACCACTTCACCCAGGTGCTAGGCTGAAAGTGGTGATGTTGGATATCTCACCACTTCACCCAGGTGCTAGGCTTCATGAAAGTGGTGATGTTGGATATCTCACCACTTCACCCAGGTGCTAGGCTTCATGAAAGTGGTGATGTTGGATATCTCACCACTTCACCCAGGTGCTAGGCTTCATGAAAGTGGTGATGTTGGATATCTCACCACTTCACCCAGGTGCTAGGCTTCATGAAAGTGGTGATGTTGGATATCTCACCACTTCACCCAGGTGCTAGGCTTCATGAAAGTGGTGATGTTGGATATCTCACCACTTCACCCAGGTGCTAGGCTGAAAGTGGTGATGTTGGATATCTCACCACTTCACCCAGGTGCTAGGCTGAAAGTGGTGATGTTGGGTATCTCACCACTTCACCCAGGTGCTAGGCTGAAAGTGGTGATGTTGGATATCTCACCACTTCACCCAGGTGCTAGGCTGAAAGTGGTGATGTTGGATATCTCACCACTTCACCCAGGTGCTAGGCTGAAAGTGGTGATGTTGGATATCTCACCACTTCACCCAGGTGCTAGGCTGAAAGTGGTGATGTTGGATATCTCACCACTTATTGGTCTTGTAAAAACCTAGGATTAAATATTCTTAGGAGCTAAAGTCACTGTGTTCTTTTAAGAACTAAACATAGATTGTTCTTTTAAGAACTGAAGACAGCATGTTCTTTTAAGAACTAAAGGTTCTTTTAAGAACAAAAGTGGAAGTACTGTTTTATGAACTAAAGACAGTGTTCTTTTACAGAAGTTAAAACCTGTATACTTCTAGGAACTAAAGACAGTGTTCTTTTCATCATCATCATCAAGTACCGGGCCTAGTGGCGTAGGTGATCATGTCTCTCCACAACTTTCGATCTCAGCAGCTATTTATCATTTCTGTTGTTGACCTTCTGCCAAGCCATTCTCTTAAGCTGTCTGTTATTTTCTCTCTTTGCTTCCCTCTATCTCTTCGTCCCTCAATTTTTCCAGTTGTTACAATATATTCCAGTTGTTCTCTTCTCATTACATGGCCAAAAAATGATGATTGTTTCTTCCTAATATTGGAAATTAGCTCTCTTTTTGTTTTGACCTCTCTCAGAACCTCTTCATTACTCTTCTTAGCTGTCCATGGTATTCTCAACATTTTTCTGTAAAACCACATTTCTACAGACTCCAGTGATTTTCTTGTCTGTTGTCCTATTGTCAATGATTCGCATACGTATGTTAAGACTGGCTCTACGTAACATTTAAGAACTCTTTTTCTTGTTTCTATTGTCAAAAATGGATTGCACAGTATCTTCCTCATTTTTTGAAAAGCTGCTTTTGCCTGAGCCATTCTACATCTCACCTCTTTTGTACATCTTCCGTCTGAGGTTAACAAAGTTCCCAAATATTTAAATTCATTTATCTGTTTTAATATTGTTCTTTTACAGAAGTTAAAACATGTATTCTTCTAGGAACTAAAGACAAACAATTTTAAGAACCAGAAACAAAATGTTCTTAAAGAATTACAGTAGTAGTAGTTTTCAATTAAAAAGTAATATCCAATGTGTTTTCATCTTTCTGTTACAGATGTTTCCTTATTGTGACCTCAGAGGCCTCAGTCTTTCAGGGTCTGTTTGAGAGCTACATCATTCAATTGTAGCCATACTAAACAACAGTGGATTAACTACAAACACTCACATCATGAGCCTACCTCGACCAAGCGGCATAAAGCAGCCATCTCGTATTGGACGGCCATCAGGATTACCCACAACTCGGCCCGTGACACCTTCAGCAGGCAACAACACAAATCAACAGAACAATGCGTCTGCACCAGCTAAAGCTATGAGTAAGTCCTTGAACTTTATACCTAAATAAACAAGTGATCCAGGTTTACTTCCTGATTTATTTTTTCACTCACTGATGTATTTGTCATTCATCAACACAGAGTTTATTCCTTTAGAGTGTTCTCTCCCTCTCTCTCTGCGTTCAAAACTCAGAGTAGGATACCTGACTCTCTCATGAAGTCAGCTGTCTGTTTAAGCGATTCGATTGCCCCATATAGTTTCTCTTCCAGGGAGGTGGGTGCGGACCACATTGCTCTTCTCAGGTCTGTGTACTGGGGGCAATCCTGTAGAACATGTTTTGTAGTCATATTGTCCAGTGTACAGTGGCATAGGCTGGTTGTACCTATTTTGAATTTGGTGAACATGTGATTTCTCATTCTATTGTGGCCAGTGCGTAGGCGAAGTATGATGACTTGATCCCTCCTTGATAGTTGATGGTATCCATCCCTCTCGTTATACTTTGGGTGTTCTCGTTTCCATTTTTCATGGAACTGACCTTTGATGATGGATTTGGCTTCATTATAACTGAGCGGATGGTTCTCTTGTGGTAATCTCCCTCCCTCTTTAGCTAATTTGTCTGCGTGTTCATTCCTGTGTGATGCACTGACTGATGCACTGTGTTGTGCACTAGCAGCAGCAACATCTCTTCGTTTACAAATTTGATGTCCATTAAAAATAATTTAAGGTCATTTTTTGATTCTTTGACTTCCTACTCTGTTGTGTCCTTTAGGGCAGCAACAAATTCTGACAAAGTTAATCAGTAACTGTCAGATGCCATGGTGTTTTGTAGGTAGGAATTGATTGGCTCTGCTAACTTTACTTCATTGTTACCCATTCTTGGGTTGGTGCTCCACAACTTATTTCTGTTCCATTCCTTATGACATCCCATAGGGCAACAACAAATTCTCTCCTCATTACTTTCACCTTTAACAAACATACCCAGTAGTGCCTGTTACACAATGGTAGACTTTCTCCACCACCTTGGTCCATAGCCATGTTCTATAGAGCATTTTTTTCTGGGGTTTACCTTTCATTTTTGTCTTGCTGACCCCCTCCCTTTCACCATATCCCTGTCCTCAAAGCAATTCCTCGCAGCCAATCTTTGATCTGGGACGTATGCTATCACAATTACTATTTGGAATTACCATTGACTACTTAGTCAGTGGGAGCCGCGATAGCTTAGTGGTTATTGAACTAGACTACAAAGGACGAGGTAGGGTTCGATCCCAACCGACGGCTTCTGGTTCACCCAGCCTTTAATGGTTACCGGATTTTTTTTCAGGGAAAGTAAAGCGATAAGGGCGTAACACCGACCACATTACCCCAAAAATCATGTGCCGATGGTCTGTAAAATTTATGGTCACTAACACCATATTCCCTATATACCACTTGGCGTGACAGGGGGGGGGCTCTTTACTTTTTTACTTTTTACATTGTCAGTAAGCATTGCAAAGGCAATAATTGCATTAAATGGTATGCATGACAAAAATATCCCATGTGTTTCCCGTGTGTTACCAGGGCCTCATTATGAGGGAAGTAAAGAATAGTGACACTGTGACCTTCCAGGCATGTCGTAAGAAGTGACTAAGGAGGTTGATCGATGGCTTGACAAAGCTGTCAGTGTAAAAAGTATTGTTATGGAAACAGAGTCATATATTCTAGAAGCAGTGATTTCTGCATATGTGCCATTTTGGCATGCAAGATTTCTGTTTTTGAGATTGTGGTTCTGCCCGATGTGCCGTCTTCGGCTCGAAAGGACAATAGGTAGAAAGATGACAAGAAGATCTAGATTTTGCAGACGATATAGTGCTCCTAAATGACAGTATCAACAAGATCCAAAATATCACAGATACCCTATCATGCATGACGGAAAGAATGACTTGAAAAACCTGGACAAAATATGGAAATAAAAGATACTAAGCAAGAAAACTAAACTTAGAATATTCAACTCAAACGTATTAACACTTACATAGGCATGTGGAAGCTGGAAAACATCGAAAGTGATTGAGAGAAAACTAAACAATTTTGAAGACAAATGCCTAAGAAGAATACTCTGTGTACAATGGAATGAATTCAAGACTAATATAGAGATAAAAGAAATGGCCATGCAACCAACGATCTCATCTACAATGGAATGAATTCAAGACTAATATAGAGATAAGAGAAATGGCCATGCTACCAACGATCTCATCTACAATGAAAGGAATTCAAGACTAATATAGAGATAAGAGAAATGGTCATGCCGCCAAAGATCTCATCTACAATGGAATGAATTCAAGACTAATATAGATATAAGAGAAATGGTCATACAACCAAGGATCTCATCTACAATGAAAGGAATTCAAGACTAATATAGAGATAAGAGAAATGGCCATGCAACCATCTATCTCATCTACAATGGAATGAATTCAAGACTAATATAGAGATAAGAGAAATCGTCATACAACCAATGATCTCATCTACAATGGATTGAATTCAAGACTAATATAGAGATAAGAGAAATGGCCATGCAACCAATGATCTCATCTACAATGGAATGAATTCAAGACTAATATAGAGATAAGAGAAATGGTCATGCAACCAACGATCTCATCTACAATGGAATGAATTCAAGACTAATATAGAGATAAGAGAAATGGTCATGCAACCAACAATCTCATCTACAATGGAATGAATTCAAGACTAATATAGAGATAAGAGAAATGGTCATGCAACCAACAATCTCATCTACAATGGAATGAATTCAAGACTAATATAGAGATAAGAGAAATGACTATGCAACCAACAATCTCATCTACAATGGAATGAATTCAAGACCAATATAGAGATAAGAGAAATGACTATGCAACCAACAATCTCATCTACAATGGAATGAATTCAAGACTAATATAGAGATAAGAGAAATGGTCATGCAACCAACGATCTCATCTACAATGGAATGAATTCAAGACTAATATAGAGATAAGAGAAATGGTCATGCAACCAACAATCTCATCTACAATGGAATTGTTGTTGTTGTTGCGTTCGCCAGCTTTCAACTCTGACGAAGTCCCTAGAGACTAGGAACTGAGTTTTGCGTGTTAATCCATTTTTCCCTGGCAGCTGCTTGCACAGGGGTCCCTCGACGCACAGGCAGATATACAATGGAATGAATTCAAGACTAATATAGGGATAAGAGAAATGGCCATGCAACCAATGATCTCATCTACAATGGAATGAATTCAAGACTAATATAGAGATAAGAGAAATGGTCATGCAACCAACGATCTCATCTACAATGGAATGAATTCAAGACTAATATAGAGATAAGAGAAATGGCCATGCAACCAAATCTATATTAGTCTTGAATTCATTCTATTGTAGATGAGATTGTTGGCTACATTGGAATGAAAAACTGAATAGTTTTTGGCTTCTGATTTTGTTTGATCAAAACAATTTACCTCTGGCATGTTGTTTGAATGCTTAATTCTAAATTTTTATTTTAAATATAGCATGCTTTTTTGTGTAGCTTGTGTTTTATTATTTTCTTGGAGGGGTGTTGTGTATGTTGTGTCCATACTTTTAGTTATATTGCTTGATTATTGTTGTGCACATCAGTTGAGAAACAGATAAAATAGATTGTCACAAAAGCATTTGCATGGCTGGAGACACAGGCTCACACATGTTTCTTCAGTGACTCATTTAGACACACGTTTCTTCAGTGACTCATTTAGATATGTTTCCTCAGTGACTCATTTAGACACGTTTCCTCAGTGAATCATTTAGACTCGTTTCCTCAGTGACTCATTTAAACACACGTTTCCTCAGTGACTCATTTAGACACACGTTTCCTCAGTGACTCATTTAGACACACGTTTCCTCAGTGACTCATTTAGACACATGTTTCCTCAGTGACTCATTTAGACACATGTTTCCTCAGTGACTCATTTAGACATGTTTCCTCAGTGACTCATTTAGACATGTTTCCTCAGTGACTCATTTAGACACGTTTCCTCAGTGAATCATTTAGACACACGTTTCCTCAGTGACTCATTTAGACACACGTTTCCTCAGTGACTCATTTAGACACACGTTTCCTCAGTGACTCATTTAGACACACGTTTCCTCAGTGACTCATTTAGACACATTTCCTCAGTGACTCATTTAGACACACGTTTCCTCAGTGACTCATTTAGACACACGTTTCCTCAGTGACTCATTTAGACAGTGGTTTCCTCAGTGACTCATTTAGACACACTTTTCCTCAGTGACTCATTTAGACACACTTTTCCTCAGTGACTCATTTAGACACACTTTTCCTCAGTGACTCATTTAGACACATGTTTCCTCAGTGACTCATTTAGACACACGTTTCCTCAGTGACTCATTTAGACACACGTTTCCTCAGTGACTCATTTAGACACATGTTTCCTCAGTGACTCATTTAGACACATTTCCTCAGTGACTCATTTAGACACATGTTTCCTCAGTGACTCATTTAGACACACGTTTCCTCAGTGACTCATTTAGACACACGTTTCCTCAGTGACTCATTTAGACACACGTTTCCTCAGTGACTCATTTAGACACACGTTTCCTCAGTGACTCATTTAGACACACGTTTCCTCAGTGACTCATTTAGACACACGTTTCCTCAGTGACTCATTTAGACACACGTTTCCTCAGTGACTCATTTAGACACACGTTTCCTCAGTGACTCATTTAGACACACGTTTCCTCAGTGACTCATTTAGACACACGTTTCCTCAGTGACTCTTTTAGACACGTTTCCTCAGTGACTCAGTGAGTATGCTCAAAAATATGGCAATTGGCTGTTCTCAATGGCAGTGGTTTGAGTCTCTGGGGAGGTCTCTATGGTTGGAGTCACCATGGAAGCTAATTGTGACAAAAGTTTGCTTTATGTTCATGTTAGACCTCATGGGTGTAAGAGGGAATGAGCGTGCTGACAGACTTGCCAGTTTGGCTGATGTTGTTTGCAGAGGAGCAATGGACCGCGCTGACATTCTGAATCCTCTTGGGGACACTGGACGAAAAAAACTCACAAATGACTCTGAATTTGCAATCATGAACAGAGTGCATGAATATCTTGTCAAAGTGGGAGATACTAAATGGGAGCATTAAAACAGGAATCCAAAGAAGACTTGTCAACCAACACAACACTTGGTGTCGTTAATCACTACACAGGGATATACTTCAGAAGAGATCTGATGACTCAATGATCGTGAATCTACAACCTGGGGACTGGTTGGTCTCGAGACAGAGGTTGTGGGTTGAAATCCTGGCTGCACTGGTTTTTATTTTTATTTCTGATTTCTCCTGCAGCAACCACCCTTGGCCTCAGCAGCGAGGCCTGGCTTGAAACATCAATTACTCATCGACGGAAAAAAAAAATATAAGTACCTCCGAAGTCTGAGTTAATATGCCTGTGCGGCGAGGGACCCCTGTGCACACGGCTGCCAGGGAAAAAATAAACACGCAAAATTCAATTCCTAGTTTCTAGGGATTTCATCCGAGGTAAAAGCTGGCAAACGAGAAAAAAAAAATCTACAACCTTGTTCAGACTGCTCGACCATCAGGTCCAAACTAGTAAAGCCAGAAAGGAGCACTATGCAGGGAGACACAGATGACTAACAAATCAATACAATAAGGGACATGACTGGGGTGGAGATCTGAGCACTTATGGACATGTCTGATCTGCAATAAGGATGATCTGTCAACTAAAATACTCAACAGAAGTGATAAACAACTGTAGAGATAGAGCAACTTGATCACCGAAGGCTGTAAGACTGGTGCTTGCTAATGTTAGTCATTATCACAATTTTCTGTATTGGTTCTTTGTCTTAACACATTCTTTACTAAGTGGTTTAACGAATTCTGACAATGCCATTTTTCACAAATTTTTTGAAAACTTGAAATAACAGCAAGAAAATAATAAAAATTGATGTAAAACGTGCGGTTCAGACAATTTTGTCAGAAAAGAGGTCTGAGATTACGATTCCGTTGTAAAAAGTACCGCGGAAAAATACAAATTCTTGAAATTTGACAGTTTGCTGCAAACACCTCCTCTCCAATTAATACTTCTGGTGACCCCTGAGTGCTTGGATTTGTTTTCTTTGATGTTTTTTTTTCCCAAGTGCATGGTATAACTATTGATAGTATCATATATAAGGGGGATATTTTTGTCATAAATTTTACCAATTTTAAAATAAAAAAATTTTTTTCCCCAAGTGCATGGTATAACTAATGATAGTATCATATGTAAGGGAAATATTTTTATCATAAATTTTACCAATTTTAAAATTAAAAAAAAAAAAATTTTTTCGCTCATGACGGGGTAAATCTCCTCAGCCATCGATGAAACCTCAAACCTTTTAACACGGGATAGCCAGTGAATGGCACTTTGAGGGAGCCAAACATACAGCTGGATTGATGCAATACGATGACCGTATGAATAGACAATGAGATGGCCATGGCTCCATGCTTTTAAATTTGAGGCCATAAATGAAACAGAATCTGATTCCTGTGTGTCTGCTTGAGTAAACACACAGCTGTGTAGCAAAAGTAAAAAAACAATACTATTTTTGGAACTCCAAATGTAACATTTAAGTCGTAATTTTTATGATTGTATCATGAAAACGTCAGATATGTACCATAATATAAGGTTAAATAGGAAAATTACAAGATTTTAATGGAAGTAACTACAGAAATGTCAATACATTAGATGTTGCAAAAACTGGCCCAGCATTGACCATGCTTGCAACTACAGCCAGTTTTTGTGGCTCGCGGTACAGAATGAGTTAATGTGATGTAACTGCATGTTGTTGTTGAACTTATTGCATGGGTTGTTCTGTTGTTTGGCTCAACTAAGGTGCCATTGCCAAGTCAGCCAGAGGAATTGGGTATAGCTCTGAACATGCGGAACAGTACGCTGATAAGGTCTCCAGAGATCTTAAAGGTAGTGTAACTCTTTGGATATGCTCCTTCAGTAGTTAAACTAAATCTTCTTCTTTCCTTCCTCATCTGCCTTTTAGCGTAGAGGGGAGATATAATTTGCGGTCTTTTGCTCTTCTGTTCACCTCTGCTGCTGTTGTTAAACTAAATATAATTTAAAATGGAGGATTTGTTTTTCTCCCGCTTGGTATAGAACCGTTAATCAGAAGTTTAACAAGCCGCTATCGTAAAAACGATTTTGTTGATGAAACCTTGACCAGATGATACAGAATGTGTAAATTAGCAAAAAAGACGATGGCCATATGTTGGACATGTGATGAGGAGAGATAATAACCAAATAACAAAGCAAGCCCTCAAGTGGGGAAACAACAGGTAGGAGGAAAAGAGGCCGACCCAATAAAACATTGAGAAGAACATTGATCAGAGAGGCAAGAGCAGCAGGAATCGGCTCCCTAAATGAGATAGAGTTGCTGCACAGAACAGAGACAAATGATAAAATAAAATTTAATAAAATATCTTTAGAAGAATTGAAAACTGCTAGAATAAAAATTTAGATAAGAGAAGGAGTATCTGGGTCTATGCCTTATGGGCCAGCTACAGCTCGAAAGGTCAATAGATAGATAGTTAAACTGACCTATCTGGCCCATTGCTGTCTATAGAGCACAGCTGTTTGTTTTCACCTCAAAGTGGTATTTTAGTTCTAATCTCAGAAATTCTGCATTGTTTTTGGATGAAGATATTCTGAGATTTGTACAGACTCATCATTCTTCAATTATTTTATTCAAGTGGTTTCAGTTTGTATCACCACACACTCACAAATCGTAATGTAATTTTAACTAAAGACAATATTGATATAATAAATAATGTAAATGTGCATCGGTCATGTGCTGAGAATGAATGAATGAAGATTTAGATTTTTTTCTGATAAATCGTGCCTGCAATGGTCATTTTGGCTTACTCTTCTCTATTTTCAAGTGTCAAGGAATCTTTAATATACCCAGAATGCACAAGGGACTTCCACGTCAGGCATTCATGTGGAAACCACCTGGTAAAAAAAAAAATGAGGCAGACTAGGAGAATCGTAATGCAGAACAATTAATAGGGAAGACTCAACCATGGGACTAAGAAACAACCAAGAACTACCAGCAAGTTGGCAATCATGGACAACTATAACTTGCGCTCTGTGTCGTCTTCAGCCCTAAAGAATAATGGAATGAATAAATGAAATATTTATGAATGATATTTGAATAGAACAATGTTCATAACTGAAAGATCAAAATGAGCAAATCTGAGAGTTTTGGGAGATGTAATGTTAATTTGTAACCACAAAAGATTAACAAATTTAAGATACAGCTTCTTTTATTGAGGTATATGCATTTTATCTTCCTGGAGTGTACAAATGAGCAAATGAACTAAAATATCAGTGTCAAACTGCTGTGAAAAGTAAACCTGAGGGCTGAAAAGTAAACTCCTGGAAAACCCCAATTTGTGTGAGCTTTTCAACTTTGCAAGCAAGGACAGTTGTGTATAGAATGACATGTCAGCCGTCTATAGTTCTTATACCTGAAAACGTCACACTTGTAAGGGTATTTCAGGGTTTTCCTTTCAGCCCTTAGGCTTACTTCTATAGATGGTGATGGCTAGGCATTCTTTCAGCTTTTCTAACCACTGTTGTGATGTTGGCTGACTTGTTGAGGTGATGGGGCATGAAGCATGTTATTTTAGTGTTTTGTTTATTCAGAGTTTAGAGAACTATAGAGGAGATGAAGTTGTACTTTAATGAACTATAGAGGAAATGTTGTACTTTGGAGAAATATAGAGGAAATTAAGTTGTGCTTTAGAGAACTATAGAGGAAATGTACTTTAGAGAACTATAGAGGAAATGTACTTTAGAGAACTATAGAGGAAATGTACTTTAGAGAAATAAAGAGGAAATGTACTTTAGAGAAATAAAGAGGAAATGTACTTTAGAGAAATATAGAGGAAATGTACTTTAGAGAAATATAGAGGAAATGTACTTTAGAGAAATATAGAGGAAATGTACTTTAGAGAAATATAGAGGAAATGAAGTTGTACTTTAGAGAAATATAGAGGAAATGTACTTTAGAGAACTATAGAGGAAATGTACTTTAGAGAAATATAGAGGAAATGTACTTTAGAGAAATATAGAGGAAATGTACTTTAGAGAAATATAGAGGAAATGTACTTTAGAGAAATATAGAGGAAATGTACTTTAGAGAAATATAGAGGAAATGAAGTTGTACTTTAGAGAAATATAGAGGAGATGTAGTTGTACTTTAGAGAAATATAGAGGAAATGTAGTTGTACTTTAGAGAAATATAGAGGAAATGAAGTTGTACTTTAGAGAACTATAGAGGAGATAGTGTACTTTAGAGAAATATAGAGGAGATAGTGTACTTTAGAGAACTATAGAGGAGATAGTGTACTTTAGAGAACTATAGAGGAGATAGTGTACTTTAGAGAACTATAGAGGAGATGTAGTTGTACTTTAGAGAAATATAGAGCAAATTAAGTTGTACTTTAGAGAATTATAGAGGAGATGGTGTACTTTAGAGAACTATAGAGGAAATGAAGTTGTACTTTAGAGAACTATAGAGGAGATGAAGTTGTACTTTAGAGAAATATAGAGGAAATGTTGTACTTTAGAGAACTATAGTGGAGGTGAAGTTGTACTATAAAGAACTATAGAGGAGATGAAGTTGTACTTTAGAGAACTATAGAGGAGATGAAGTTGTACTTTAGAGAAATATAGAGGAAATGAAGTTGTGCTTTAGAGAAATATAGAGGAAATGAAGTTGTACTTTAGAGAAATATAGAGGAAATGAAGTTGTACTTTAGAGAAATATAGAGGAAATGAAGTTGTACTTTAGAGAAATATAGAGGAAATTAAGTTGTACTATAAAGAACTATAGAGGAGATGAAGTTGTACTTTAGAGAACTATAGAGGAGATAAAGTTGTACTTTAGAGAAATATAGAGGAGATGAAGTTGTACTTTAGAG
The DNA here is from genome assembly GCA_032433765.1 of Megaustenia siamemsis. Taxonomy (NCBI): domain Eukaryota; kingdom Metazoa; phylum Mollusca; class Gastropoda; order Stylommatophora; family Ariophantidae; genus Megaustenia; species Megaustenia siamemsis. Next base: position 1,900,065 of record JAVIAB010000026.1, on the reverse strand, counting down.
AAATATAGAGGAAATTAAGTTGTACTTTAGAGAAATATAGAGGAAATGAAGTTGTACTTTAGAGAAATATAGAGGAAATGAAGTTGTACTTTAGAGAACTATAGAGGAAATTAAGTTGTACTTTAGAGAACTATAGAGGAAATTAAGTTGTACTTTAGAGAACTATAGAGGAAATTAAGTTGTACTTTAGAGAAATATAGAGGAAATGAAGTTGTACTTTAGAGAACTATAGAGGAGATGAAGTTGTACTTTAGAGAAATATAGAGGAAATGTAGTTGTACTTTAGAGAAATATAGAGGAAATTAAGTTGTACTTAGAGAACTATAGCGGAGATGAAGTTGTACTTTAGAGAAATATAGAGTAAATTAAGTTGTACTTTAGAGAAATATAGAGGAAATTAAGTTGTACTTTAGAGAAATATAGAGGAAATGAAGTTGTACTTTAGAGAAATATAGAGGAAATGAAGTTGTACTTTAGAGAAATATAGAGGAAATTAAGTTGTACTATAAAGAACTATAGAGGAGATGAAGTTGTACTTTAGAGAACTATAGAGGAGATGAAGTTGTACTTTAGAGAAATATAGAGGAGATGAAGTTGTACTTTAGAGAAATATAGAGTAAATTAAGTTGTACTTTAGAGAAATATAGAGGAAATTAAGTTGTACTTTAGAGAAATATAGAGGAAATGAAGTTGTACTTTAGAGAAATATAGAGGAAATGAAGTTGTACTTTAGAGAAATATAGAGGAAATTAAGTTGTACTTTAGAGAAATATAGAGGAAATTAAGTTGTACTTTAGAGAAATATAGAGGAAATTAAGTTGTACTTTAGAGAAATATAGAGGAAATTAAGTTGTACTTTAGAGAAATATAGAGGAAATTAAGTTGTACTTTAGAGAAATATAGAGGATATGAAGTTGTACTTTAGAGAAATATAGAGGAAATGAAGTTGTACTTTAGAGAACTATAGAGGAAATTAAGTTGTACTTTAAGAACTATAGAGGAAATTAAGTTGTACTTTAGAGAACTATAGAGGAAATTAAGTTGTACTTTAGAGAAATATAGAGGAAATGAAGTTGTACTTTAGAGAACTATAGAGGAGATGAAGTTGTACTTTAGAGAAATATAGAGGAAATGTAGTTGTACTTTAGAGAAATATAGAGGAAATTAAGTTGTACTTTAGAGAACTATAGCGGAGATGAAGTTGTACTTTAGAGAAATATAGAGTAAATTAAGTTGTACTTTAGAGAACTATAGAGGAGATGAAGTTGTACTTTAGAGAAATATAGAGTAAATTAAGTTGTACTTTAGAGAAATATAGAGGAAATTAAGTTGTACTTTAGAGAAATATAGAGGAAATGAAGTTGTACTTTAGAGAAATATAGAGGAAATTAAGTTGTACTTTAGAGAAATATAGAGGAAATTAAGTTGTACTTTAGAGAAATATAGAGGAAATTAAGTTGTACTTTAGAGAAATATAGAGGAAATTAAGTTGTACTTTAGAGAACTATAGAGGAAATTAAGTTGTACTTTAGAGAACTATAGAGGAAATTAAGTTGTACTTTAGAGAACTATAGAGGAAATTAAGTTGTACTTTAGAGAACTATAGAGGAGATGTTGTTGTACCTTAGAGAACTTTAGAGGAGATAATGTTGCACTTAAGAGAAGTATAGAGGAGAGGAAGTTGTTCTTGAAAGAACTATAATGGAGATGAGTTGTTTCCTGTTTGCCTGTCATCACCAGATGTTTCCTATTTGCTGTTTTCACCAGATGTTTCCTATTTGCTCTGTTTTCACCAGATGTTTCCTATTTGCCTGTTTTCACCAGATGTTTCCTATTTGCCTGTTATCACCAGATGTTTCCTATTTGCCTGTTTTCACCAGATGTTTCCTATTTGCCTGTTTTCACCAGATGTTTCCTATTTGCCTGTTTTCACCAGATGTTTCTTATTTGCCTGTTTTCACCAGATGTTTCCAATTTGCCTGTTTTCACCAGATGTTTCCTATTTGCCTGCTATCACCAGATGTTTCCTATTTGCCTGCTATCACCAGATGTTTCCTATTTGCCTGATATCACCAGATGTTTCCTATTTGCCTGTTATCACCAGATGTTTCTTATTTGCCTGCTATCACCAGATGTTTCTTATTTGCTCTTTTTTCACCAGATGTTTCTTATTTGCTCTTTTTTCACCAGATGTTTCCTATTTGCTCTTTTTTCACCAGATGTTTCCTATTCGCTCTTTTTTCACCAGATGTTTCCTATTCGCTCTGTTTTCACCAGATGTTTCCTATTCGCTCTGTTTTCACCAGATGTTTCCTATTCGCTCTGTTTTCACCAGATGTTTCCTATTTGCTTTGTTTTCACCAGATGTTTCCAGTAAATCATCCATGATAAGAGTCCTCAACCTTGATAACCCAAACTCCCAATAAATTTCAGGTCCAGAACCACTAGACGACAGAGTCAGCTCAGACGACTTTAAAATTGCCGACAGAATCTGGGTCAGCGGCAATAAACCTGGCATCATTGCATTCATCGGAGAAACACAGTTTGCTCCTGGTGAATGGGCAGGCATTGTTTTGGACGAACCAATCGGAAAAAATGATGGCAGCGTCATGGGCATTAGATACTTTCAGGTATTTGTTGTTATTGTTTGCAACTGCCAGCTTTATAACAACTCTGAAGTCCCAAGGGACTGTATTTTGTGTAAATATCACTTTTTCATATTTTTCATGCTGCGGCCATGTTTTTAGTGTTCCTTTGCCATACAGGCAAATATTCTCCGGCTTCGAGTTTTCTAATTTTTTTTTTTATCGTCAAAAGAATTTTTTTATAGATTTTTTTCTGATAAATTGTGCCTGCAACGGTCATTTTGGCTTACTCTTGTCTATTTTCAAGTGTCAAGGATTCTTTAATATACCCAGAATGCACATGGGACTTCCTGTTTTGTGCTTTACCTTTAAAAGGCGAGACGTCTGATCCCACTATCCATAGATCCCACTATCCATAGATCGGGCAAGTGTAAAGACACGAAGAAACCACAGATTCAAAGTGACAAATTCTCACCGCCTGTGGTGGGATTCAAACCCTGGACCTTCTTGTCTGGAGGCAGACAGTTTACCCCTAGAGCACCCATTCCTCCCGCTTCCAGGTATATCGTTTCAAGTTAGAAAATAGGGTCAGCTTGACTTGCTTGGAGAAATAAAATAAAAAAAAGTATGCGGGCAATTCAACCTAAAATGGAAAAGTAATCAGACAATGTCCCATAAAATAAGAATTGTCAAAAACATTAAAGAGGGCAAAGGCAACGTGCAGCAGCAGAGCTGTCAGTGAATCATAGTTGATTGCGCCAGGATTGGTGAACCACAACTGCCCAGATCCTACTCCACCTTTTCGCGGTGCCCCTAGAAGCAGACTAACCACAACTTGGATTGCGGGGAGGTTGGGGTAGGGTCTTCATCAATTTTGATTCACTGATCCTAAAGCATGGTGCAAGCAGTAGAGTAGTCGCTGGCCACTTCCAGCCTCGGTGCTGTTTGGCACTTTGGGTCCACTCTTCAAGAAATTATCACAGAGTATATTTGGTAATAGGGAGCCATAACTCAGTGGTTAGCGAACTGGACTACAAATGGTAGAGGCTTCTGGGTTCACCCAGCCTTAAATGGCTACCAGATTTTTTTCTGGGAAAGTAAAGCAGCACAGGCGTAATACTGACCACATTAGCCCAAAAATCATGTGCTGAAGGTGTGTAAAATTTATGGTCATTAACACCATATATATACACCACTTGATGTGACGGGGGAAACAACAGACCTTTAACACATGATTTTTGGGGTAATGTGGTCAGTATTACAACTGTCCAGCATTACTTTCCCAGAAAAAAATCAGGTACCCATTTAGGCTGGGTCATCCTGGAGACCGTAGATCAGGATCAATCCCGACCTCTTGTCCTTAGTAGTGCAATTTACTAACCACTGAGCTATCACAGCTTCCATGCTAGTAGCATGAGAATATCACTCACTGACATTGATAACCAAATAACGCTGACATTGATAATCAAATAACGCTGACATTGATAACCAAATAACGCTGACATTGATAACCAAATAACGCTGACATTGATAACCAAATAACGCTGACATTGATAACCAAATAACGCTGACATTGATAACCAAATAACGCTGACATTGATAACCAAATAACGCTGACATTGATAACCAAATAACGCTGACATTGATAACCAAATAACGCTGACATTGATAACCAAATAACGCTGACATTGATAACCAAATAACGCTGACATTGATAACCAAATAACGCTGACATTGATAACCAAATAACGCTGACATTGATAACCAAAAAACGCTGACATTGATAACCAAATAACGCTGACATTGATAACCAAATAACGCTGACATTGATAACCAAATAACGCTGACATTGATAACCAAATAACGCTGACATTGATAACCAAATAACGCTGACATTGATAACCAAATAACGCTGACATTGATAACCAAATAACGCTGACATTGATAACCAAATAACGCTGACATTGATAACCAAATAACGCTGACATTGATAACCAAATAACGCTGACATTGATAACCAAATAACGCTGACATTGATAACCAAATAACGCTGACATTGATAACCAAATAACGCTGACATTGATAACCAAATAAAGCTTGTCCTCCCCAGTGCGAGTCCAAGAGAGGAGTTTTCTCACGTCTCAACAAATTATCACACTTGCCTCAGTCCTCATCTCGGAGATCCTCACAAGGACACGACAGCAATTCCAGCGACACAAAACTCTCAAACCCAGACCTCAGAACGACAGCATCAAATGGAACAACTAATGGAACTCCAGGATCTAGCTCAAATGTCCCCTCACGACCTTCAGTAAGTTTGTTGTTGTTGCTGCTGTTCTTCTTTCCTTCCTTATTTGCTTTTTAGCGTTGAGAGATATAGTTCGCTGTCTTTTGAACTTCAGTTGGCCTCTGCTGTTATGTTTCCTAGTGTTTCTAATATTCCATCAATCCCATCTTTTGCTCTTCTGTTGACCTCTCCTGCTGTTATGTTTCCTAGTGTTTCTAATATTCCATCAATCCAACTTTTGTTCTTCTGTTGACCTCTCCTGCTGTTATGTTTCCTAGTGTTTCTAATATTCCATCAATCCATCTTTTGAACTTCAGTTGGCCTCTGCTGTTATGTTTCCTAGTGTTTCTAATATTCCATCAATCCCATCTTTTGCTCTTCTGTTGACCTCTCCTGCTGTTATGTTTCCTAGTGTTTCTAATATTCCATCAATCCATCTTTTGTTCTTCTGTTGGCCTCTCCTGCTGTTATGTTTCCTAGTGTTTCTAATATTCCATCAATCCATCTTTTGAACTTCAGTTGGCCTCTGCTGTTATGTTTCCTAGTGTTTCTAATATTCCATCAATCCATCTTTTGTTTTTCTGTTGACCTCTCCTGCTGTTATGTTTCCTAGTGGTTCTAATATTCCATCAATCCATCTTTTGAACTTCAGTTGGCCTCTGCTGTTATGTTTCCTAGTGGTTCTAATATTCCATCAATTCATCTTTTGCTCTTCTGTTGGCCTCTCCTGCTGTTATGTTTCCTAGTGTTTCTAATATTCCATCAATCCATCTTTTGAACTTCAGTTGGCCTCTGCTGTTATGTTTCCTAGTGTTTCTAATATTCCATCAATTCATCTTTTGCTCTTCTGTTGGCCTCTCCTGCTGTTATGTTTCCTAGTGTTTCTAATATTCCATCAATCCATCTTTTGAACTTCAGTTGGCCTCTGCTGTTATGTTTCCTAGTGTTTCTAATATTCCATCAATTCATCTTTTGCTCTTCTGTTGGCCTCTCCTGCTGTTATGTTTCCTAGTGTTTCTAATATTCCATCAATCCATCTTTTGCTCTTCTGTTGGCCTCTCCTGCTGTTATGTTTCCTAGTGTTTCTAATATTCCATCAATCCATCTTTTGCTCTTCTGTTGATCTCTCCTGTTGTTATGTTTCCTAGTGTTTCTAATATTCCATCAATCCATCTTTTGCTCTTCTGTTGACCTCTCCTGTTGTTATGTTTCCTAGTGTTTCTAATATTCCATCAATCCATCTTTTGCTCTTCTGTTGGCCTCTCCTGCTGTTATGTTTCCTAGTGTTTCTAATATTCCATCAATTCATCTTTTGCTCTTCTGTTGGCCTCTCCTGCTGTTATGTTTCCTAGTGTTTCTAATATTCCATCAATCCATCTTTTGCTCTTCAGTTGGCCTCTGCTGTTATGTTTCCTAGTGTTTCTAATATTCCATCAATCCATCTTTTACTCCTCTGTTGACCTCTCCTGCTGTTATGTTTCCTAGTGTTTCTAATATTCCATCAATCCACCTTTTGTTCTTCTGTTGGCCTCTCCTGATGTTTCCTAGTGTTTCTAATATTCTATCAATCCATCTTTTGCTCTTCTGTTGGCCTCTCCTGCTGTTATGTTTCCTAGTGTTTCTAATATTCCATCAATCCATCTTTTGTTCTTCTGTTGACCTCTCCTGCTGTTATGTTTCCTAGTGTTTCTAATATTCCATCAATCCATCTTTTGTTCTTCTGTTGGCCTCTCCTGCTGTTATGTTTCCTAGTGTTTCTAATATTCCATCAATCCATCTTTTGCTCTTCTGTTGACCTCACCTGCTGTTATGGTTCCTAGTGTTTCTAATATTCCATCAATCCATCTTTTGCTTTTCTTTTGACCTCTCCTGCTGTTATGGTTCCTAGTGGTTCTAATATTCCATCAATCCATCTTTTGCTCTTCTGTTGGCCTCTCCTGCTGTTATGGTTCCTAGTGTTTCTAATATTCCATCAATCCATCTTTTTGCTCTTCAGTTGGCCTCCCCTGCTGTTGTTTCCTAGTGTTTCTAATATTCCATCAATCCATCTTTTGCTCTTCTGTTGACCTCTCCTGCTGTTATTGTTCCTAGTGGTTCTAATATTCCATCAATCCATCTTTTGCTCTTCTGTTGACCTCTCCTGCTGTTATGGTTCCTAGTGTTTCTAATATTCCATCAATCCATCTTTTGCTCTTCTGTTGACCTCCCCTGCTGTTGTTTCCTAGTGTTTCTAATATTCCATCAATCCATCTTTTGCTCTTCTGTTGGTCTCTCCTGCTGTTATGTTTCCTAGTGTTTCTAATATTCCATCAATCCATCTTTTGCTCTTCTGTTGACCTCTCCTGCTGTTATAGTTCCTAGTGTTTCTAATATTCCATCAATCCATCTTTTGCTCTTCTGTTGGCCTCTCCTGCTGTTATGGTTCCTAGTGTTTCTAATATTCCATCAATCCGTCTTTTGCTCTTCTGTTGACCTCTCCTGCTGTTATGTTTCCTAGTGTTTCTAATATTCCATCAATCCATCTTTTGCTCTTCTGTTGACCTCCCCTGCTGTTATGTTTCCTAGTGTTTCTAATATTCCATCAATCCATCTTTTGCTCTTCTGTTGACCTCCCCTGCTGTTGTTTCCTAGTGTTTCTAATATTCCATCAATCCATCTTTTGCTCTTCTGTTGACCTCCCCTGCTGTTGTTTCCTAGTGTTTCTAATATTCCATCAATCCATCTTTTGCTCTTCTGTTGACCTCTCCTGCTGTTATGTTTCCTAGTGTTTCTAATATTCCATCAATCCATCTTTTGCTCTTCTGTTGACCTCCCCTGCTGTTGTTTCCTAGTGTTTCTAATATTCCATCAATCCATCTTTTGCTCTTCTGTTGACCTCCCCTGCTGTTGTTTCCTAGTGTTTCTAATATTCCATCAATCCAACTTTTTCATGGTTGACCCTTGGGTCTGGTGTTCTCGCACATCTGAATGCCTCCTCTTTAAAACCTCTACCTTAGTTTCATGCAGTCGTGATGTTATCATGTGCCATACTGGTTGGCGGAGGCGATCATGTCCTTCCACAATCTTCTATCCACAGTACATCGTATCAGTTCTGATGTTGACTGTTTTCCATGCCATGACACCAAACTATCTAGTATTTTCTCTCTTTATCGGCCACGACCTCTTTCTATGTATTTTGCCAGTTGTAATCTTAACTACATAATTTATATTACGATCTGCTTAATTCACAGCATTTAATCTCTCATATTGACATTTTGAGTCTATATTTCTTTAAACAGCAGTACAATTGACAAATTTCTGTGAGTAAAAGTGATAATTTCTTTTGAGCTCGTCAATTTTGTGAAATTTGTATCAGGAGTAGGCTTATGTTTTTTGTGCTCACGGCACTGGTGTTCATAAGTGATATTAATAATATCTTACGATCCGTTTAATTCACGACACCACAGAGATATGTTTGAGAAGTGTTTGGTGTGACCAGAAGAGACAGAATTAGAAATGTCGTAAGAGAGAGATGGGGGGGGCATTGAATCAATTCTAAACTACATACAAGGACAACATGTCTGATTCTATAAAACATTTATTAAAAGAGGGGAGGGAAGAAGGGTCTGTGGTAGACCCAGAGTAAGATGAACTGACAACATCCAAGAAATAAAACATCAATTGACAATAGTTGAGGCTGCAAGAACTAGAACTTGCATCTCTCTCAATACCTGAAGGGCTATCATCATCATCATCGAGTGCCCTCTCTGCAATGAAGGTTGGCTACCATAAAGCGCCATTCTGCTTTGTCTCTTGCTTTGATGGTGCAGGTTGTCATACGCTGATTTGTCCATCTTTTGATATTACTTGTCCAAGTTAGTCTTGGTCTGCCTCTTTTACCTTGTATTTTCCCTTCCTAACTTTTAGTAGGCTGTGTCGTCTTTTAACATGGCCCAAAAATTCGCATTTGTCTTGTTTGAATTGTGTTTAGTAGTTTTAGTAGTTTTCTTTTCTTTCCATCCAATTCTGCCGATTCTTCTATATATTCATATTTCAAAGGCTTCAATTCTCTGTTCTGTTTTCTTGTCTAATGTCCATGTTTCTGCACCTTATAGGAATGTTGAGAAGATATAACATTTTGCTATTCTTAGTTTTAGCCCTGGTGTTATTTGTTTTGATGTTAGTATATTTTTCATGGCATTAAAATTACTTTTTGCCATACCTATTCTTTTGTTTATTTCAGTTGTACATTTTCCATCACTGGTTATAGTATGTCCAAGGTAGTTGTAGCTCTGAACTGTCTCCAGGTCTATTCCTTCAATTTTGATATCCACTTGTAGGTTTTGAGAATTTTCTTTGTTTATGATCATAGTTTTAGTCTTTTTGATATTCATATCTAGTCCATATTTTTTGCTTGCCATGTTTATTTCATGAAGTAATTGTTGTAGATCTTTAGGATTTTCTGTTAGTAACACAGTATCATCAGCATATCTTAGGTTATTATCTTTCCATTAATGTGTAGGCCTGACATCTCTGTGATGTTTTTAAAGGGCTATAAAGAAAGAATAATTAGGTTAAATACAAAAATAAACATTTACAACTCAAATGTTAAGTCGGTCCTATTATATGGCTGTGAAACATGGAGAATAACAAAATTGACAATCACGAGGTACAGACTTTCATTAATGGATGCTTACGCAGAATAAAGGGATGAAAATGGCAGGACAAAGTCACTAACGTGGAATTATGGAAATGTACCGGTCAAATACCATTTGATAAAGAGATACAGCGAAGACGGTGGCGATGGATAGGACACACACTACGGAAGCCAACTGAGAGTATTACACAACAGACCCTTTTTTGGAATCCCCAGGGGAAAAGACAAAGAGGAAGACCAAGGAATTCTTGGAGAAGACAGATCGAAGCAGAGATGAAGATGATGGGGAAGACATGTAATGATCTTAAAAGAATTGCAAAAAACAGAACGACTTGGAAAGTCTTTGTTGAAGACCTATGCTCCACTGGGAGCTAAAAGGTAGAAGATAAAGAGAGAATAATCTAGGACAGTACAGACATGTAGAAACACTGCTGGTGGTGGATCATGAGCCTTTCTGGTCTGTTTCTCTTTGGCAGGCAGAAAGAATGAACACTTCATTGTGTATGAGGTTGTGTCATCAATCTAGGAAGCCTAGTGATGCCACGAAGCTTGTCAAATCATCAGACAGCTATCACCACTGCTGTCCAATAAACTCTAGAGGCAAAAAGGGCGCTCTACAACACAATCTTCATCCCAATGTTGTGCTACCAATGCCAGACCTGGACTCTAGATGCAAGAACAATAAGAAAAATAACCTCTACTGAGATGAAATATGTTAGACGAATGACAGGAAACAGTCTGAGAGATAAAATCAGAAATGAAGAACTGAGGAAAAAAAAAAGCTATAGTCTGTTCAGATTCGTTTGCCGAGATGTTATGATTTATAATTCAAAAAGTTCTTGATGATTTCACATGATTTTTGGCATACGGTGTTAAAATGTCCATGTCACGAGAACATATGTGTTACTCGATGTCTAGCTGTAACGGTTTTCTTAAAGCGGCGAATTCCTTTGATCTTTGCCCATGTAACTATTATGTTGACCCTAATCAAAATGTTTTACAGTAATCTAGTGCAACGATGACCCATAGGCGTGTCCATAAAATTTTACTTGGTGGCAAGTATACAAATTTTAAATTATATATAGAACTTTTGTTCGTAGAGTCAATTTGATATAGTTCCATGCTCTTGGTGTGAGTTTCCCAAATGTTGTCGCTGCCTTTCAAATACGTACATTTAGTTCCTCATCTAAGGAAAGTGTGGCTGTAATAGTGGATCCAAGATAGCTGAACTTCTGTACTGACTCAAGCAGGCTTCCATTCAAAGTAATGGTTGTTGGTTTGCTTATAACATATTTTTGATTGCTTGGGTGGTCTTGAACAATAAACTGTTTAACAAATCAACTAGGAAATTTTGCAAATCAAACTATTTATCTGTAGACTTAATCAGAGTAATGATCATTCAGAATCAGATGAGTCAAATAGGTCGATTACTGCTTTCGGCTGAACAAACAACAAACCATCCTTTTTCCAATTTTCCTCTTCTTGTCGTAACACATGATCCTCACATTTTACCCAGTAGTCTTTATTTATATTTGATAGAGCCTGATTTGTAAGTGTCTCAACATCGCATAATTTGAAAGTTTTATTTGTATATGCTACGTGTCCTTTAACTTTTGCCCAAACTAGTTCTATAGGATTTAAGTGTGCATGATATGGAGGTAGTCTCAAACATCTATGGCCATGTTCTTGAATTAACTTGTCTATTTTAAATATCTTTGTACGTTGTGTCTGTTTTACAAGGCTAAGCAATTCGGGTTTCAAGTAGCTGTCGTTAACTTGTATGTGTTCTTTTATGAGCCACGTTTTGATTGCATCTTTTGTACTTGATGATGTTGGGATTCTATCTTCTACGTTATGGTATGAAGCATTGTCCATTATCAGACAAGAAGGTCGATCTAATATTGGAAGGATACTTTTCTCGATCCAGTCTTTAAATATGTGCCCATTCATTTCGGAGTGGTAGTCTCTATTGTCTATGGATTTTGAAATGAAAACGAGATGAGCATTCTGCAACAACCCATTATGTCTGCTACCTGCATGTGCAACTATCAAACGTTGCCCTTTACTGCTTGGTACTGATCTTTTAATACTTCCATCTGCTAACTGCCATTCCTTTTCATTTGTATGATGAGCGTTGATCCAAGTTTCATCTAAATAAACAATATCATAATCATTTTCGCGCATTTCCTTCACTTCACGTAAATACTTGCTTCTAAGAGCTACTAGATGTGGCTTTTCACAAATAATGTTTTTTCCACCAGCATACTTTCTAAAGGTGAAGCCTGCACTTCTTAATATTTTCCATAATGAAGTTTTTGATATTTCAATGTCGTTGTTAGTTTTCAGCCAAAGCTTCAACTTTCTAAGTGTCACTTCTTCATTTATATCAAACATTCGACATATTTCTCTTTTTACTAGGTCCTTATCAAAACTGTCTAACGTTTCTTTCCTTCCTTGCTTTCTTGCATTTGTTGGCAATAAATATCCGCTTCCTTTAACTATTCGATCAAATGAACGTTTACACAAACCTAAAATATGCATTGTTCTCTTCTCAGGGTTTGATAAAGAACAATAAAGATGTCCCTTTTTACGCTCTCTGCAGAAGTATTGATAAATCTTTATAGCATTGTTATGCTGAGTAAAATATTTTGCCTTTATATTCATTCTCACATAGACTTGCAGAAGATAATATGGATAGTGCCGCCTCCTTTCTGTAAATATTGAGATTTGCCTCTGAATTATGACTCGAACTCGAGTCTACGGCCGTGATTTTGACGTCACATAATTTCCGGTCTCGGCTAAAATGTCATTTTGTGCTAAACGGGAAATTTCATATGTAACATTTCTTTATAAAAATTTATAGTGGAAACATAACTATTTTAGGACGGTGCGCATTCAGCCGTGAAGGTCATGCCTATATGTTAAAGAATCAGCTGTGAGATGTAAGCATCTACATAATCCCGCCGGTGTTTATAATATCGATTAACTTTTTTTTAATATAGGCTAAATAAGGCATCCTTGAAACTGGATCACATTTCTTTGATAAAAAAATATTTTTATAGCGACATTAGTATTCTAAACCTAACTTCAAAAGATCAATGCAAATGAACAATAAGTTTTTGAAAAAAATAAATTAATGTCTAGGCAAACGAATCTGAACGGACTATAGGAGTAATTCCCGCCATAGAGTACATAAAGAAACAACAGATAAAATAGTTTGTAAATGGTTTGTGTCTTGACTTGAATTAAATGCCAGCAAATTGTTTGTAATTTTTATAATTTTTTGTCTTCTCTGGTCTTGTCTTACATTGATCAGAGAGGCAAAAGCAGCAGGAATTGGCTCCCTCAATGAGATAGAGTTGCTTGCACAGAACAGAGACAAATGGCAGATTGGATAAAAGATCTTTACAAGAATTGAAAACTGCTAGAATAAAAATTTAGATAAGAGAAAGTGTATCTGGGTGTATGCACTATGGGCCAGCTACGGCTTGAAAGGTCAATAGATAGATAGTCTTATCTTGGATTAAGTGCCAGCACTCATTGTGTAATCTTGATAATTTATGATGATTATATATGTCTACTCCCGTGTGTTACAGGGGCCTCATTACGTGGGATGTAAAGAATAGTGACACTGTGACCTTCCAGGCATGTCGTAAGAGGCGACTAAGGAGGTTGATCGATGGCTTGACAAGCTGTCATTGTAAAAAGCATTGTTATGGAAACAGACCATAGATTTTAGAAGCAGTGATCTCTGCAATATGTGTCACGCAAGGTTTCTGTTTTTGAGATTGGTTCTGCCCTATGTTCCGTCTTCGGCTCGAAAGTACAATAGATAGATATGTCTAGAGAGGTCTTGTAGTATGTCTTCATGCCATTCTGGCACGCAAGGTTTCTGTTTTTGAGATTGGTTCTGCCCTATGTGCCGTCCTCAGCTTGAAAGGACAGAAGATAGATAGATAGATAGATATCTTCCCTATTCTTGACTTGGATTGAGTGCCAGCACACAATGTGTAATCTTGATGTTTTGTTTGTTTGTGCTTAATATCTCTAGCAAAGTCCTAAAGAGCTGAATTTTTAATTAATTTTCCTATTTTTCACACAGGCAGACATCTGCTCAGGTGTCCCCCACCATACAGGCAGATATTCTCCGACTTCAGATGTACTCTCATAATTTTTATTGTCAAGAGTTTTAATGTTTTGGGTACACTTTTTCCTATTAATTTTGCCAGTGTAGTGGCCATTTTTTGGCATACTCTTTGTGGATTTTCTACTGCTAAGGGTTGTTTAACGTGCGCAGAAGGGACACAGATCTTTCTGTTTTTTGCCGCTATCCGAGAGGGATAAATGTAGAATCTCACTACCCAGAGAGAAGGAAGGGTAAAGCCATGAAAAAACCACTGCCTTTTGTGGGAATCAGAAACTGGCAACAGACAGCAGCCATACGAATTAACAACCAAACAGGACAATTCCAATATATAAAACAAGGAGTCAGACAAGGCTGTGTTCTGTCACCGGATTTGTTTTCACTTTACAGCAAATATATTATGAGATCAATAGTAGACAAAACAGGAATTGAAGTCAACGGTCACAACATAAATAATTTGCGATATGCGGATGACACAGTCTTAATAGCAGAGACAGAGAACGAACTACAAGAAATGATAGACATAATAGTAGAAGAAAGCAACAAGAAAGGTTTCAGTCTGAATAGTAAGAAAACAGAAGTAATGGTTATATCAAAGAAACAATCACCACCATCATGCAGCATAAAAATAAACGAGACAAATCTGAAACAAGTGCAACGTTTCAAATACTTGGGCACAATAATAACATCAGATGGGAGATGCACCACAGAAATAAAAAGCAGAATAGCTCAGGCCAAAATAGCATTTCAGAAAATGAAAAATATCTTATGCAACAAATCTATGTCAATAAAAATGAGAGTTCATCGGTGCTATATAGAACCAATTCTGACCTATGGAAGCGAATCATGGACAGTAGACAAACAAATGAAAAGACGGTTAGAGGCCACAGAGATGGGATTTCTCAGAAGAATGTTGAAAGTTCCCTGGACAGATAAAAAGACCAATGAGGAAGTTCTCAAAGAGGCAAACACAAAAAGGGAGCTCTTAAAAAACATCAGAAAGAAACAATCAACATTTTTCGGGCACATCATGAGAAGAGGAAAGTTGGAATACTTGGTTACAACTGGCAAAATAAAAGGAAAGAGAGATCGTGGATGACAAAAAGAGAAAATACTGGATAGCTCGGTGTCATGGCACGGAAAACAGTCAACAACAGAATTAATACGATGCACTGTAGATAGAAGATTGTGGAGGGACATGATCGCCTACGCCAACCGGTATGGCACATGATGATGTTGTGGGAATCAAAGCTGGTATTCAGAGTTGACATCTTACTTTTAGACGACCCAGCCCCCACGATCTTTATAATTGATGATGACCTTTTGTCTTCCCTAGTCTCGACTCGGACTAAGTGCCAGCAAACATTTATCCACGTCTTCCTCCAGCCTGAACAAGGCATCATCAGCTGGGAGCACCCCGACAGGAACAGTCAACAGTTTGACAGCTGGGAAACCAGGTGGTGTCAAGGTTGGGGACAGGGTAAGTAACTGGCAAAGCTTTCATTATAAATCATTATTTGTCTAGACACTGAATAATTTCTTTGACATCAGGAATGGTTCCTTCCTTTGGCATCAGGGATAGGTCCTCCCTCCCTTTGGCACCAGGGATAGGTCCTCCCTCCTTTTGGCACCAGGGATAGGTCCTCCCTCCCTTTGGCACCAGGGATAGGTCCTCCCTCCTTTTGGCATCAGGGATAGGTCCTCCCTCCCTTTGGCACCAGGGATAGGTCCTCCTTTTGGCACCAGGGATAGGTCCTCCCTCCCTTTGGCACCAGGGATAGGTCCTCCCTCCTTTTGGCACCAGGGATAGGTCCTCCCTCCCTTTGGCACCAGGGATAGGTCCTCCCTCCGGCACCAGGGATAGGTCCTCCCTCCCTTTGGCACCAGGGATAGGTCCTCCCTCCCTTTGGCACCAGGGACAGGTCCTCCCTCCCTTTGGCACCAGGGACAGTTCCTTCCTTTGGCATCAGGGCTTTTGTAAAAAATTCAAAGGAAATTCTATTTTTAGTGTTGCTAATGTTCCAATTAAGCAGTAGAAAATATGTACCACACAATGTAATGACACACGTAATCTCATAATCTAGGGTTAAATATATATATTTTTTACATTTTAAGTATTTTTGTTAAAAATGATAATTTTAACGGATTGTTTAATGTGGTCAGGTGCTTGTCAGTGGTTCCAAGTCTGGAATTCTTCGATTTATTGGAGAGACAGACTTTGCTAAAGGAGTGTGGGCAGGAGTGGAGTTGGAAGAGCCGCTTGGTAAAAATGATGGAGCTGTAGCTGGAAAAAGGTTTGTGTTCTTGTAGGTCTGACTTGGTTATGAGAGTATGTGTTGTTGTCTGACTTGGTTATGAGAGTATTTGTTGTCTGACTTGGTTATGAGAGTATGTGTTGTTGTCTGACTTGGTTATGAGAGTATGTGTTGTTGTCTGACTTGGTTATGAGAGTATGTGTTGTTGTCTGACTTGGTTATGAGAGTATTTGTTGTCTGACTTGGTTATGAGAGTATGTGTTGTTGTCTGACTTGGTTATGAGAGTATTTGTTGTCTGACTTGGTTATGAGAGTATGTGTTGTTGTCTGACTTGGTTATGAGAGTATGTGTTGTTGTCTGACTTGGTTATGAGAGTATGTGTTGTTGTCTGACTTGGTTATGAGAGTATTTGTTGTCTGACTTGGTTATGAGAGTATGTGTTGTTGTCTGACTTGGTTATGAGAGTATTTGTTGTCTGACTTGGTTATGAGAGTATGTGTTGTTGTCTGACTTGGTTATGAGAGTATGTGTTGTTGTCTGACTTGGTTATGAGAGTATGTGTTGTTGTCTGACTTGGTTATGAGAGTATGTGTTGTTGTCTGACTTGGTTATGAGAGTATGTGTTGTTGTCTGACTTGGTTATGAGAGTATGTGTTGTTGTCTGACTTGGTTATGAGAGTATGTGTTGTTGTCTGACTTGGTTATGAGAGTATGTGTTGTTGTCTGACTTGGTTATGAGAGTATGTGTTGTTGTCTGACTTGGTTATGAGAGTATGTGTTGTCTGACTTGGTTATGAGAGTATGTGTTGTCTGACTTGGTTATGAGAGTATGTGTTGTTGTCTGACTTGGTTATGAGAGTATGTGTTGTTGTCTGACTTGGTTATGAGAGTATGTGTTGTTGTCTGACTTGGTTATGAGAGTATGTGTTGTCTGACTTGGTTATGAGAGTATGTGTTGTCTGACTTGGTTATGAGAGTATGTGTTGTTGTCTGACTTTGTTATGAGAGTATGTGTTGTTGTCTGACTTGGTTATGAGAGTATGTGTTGTTGTCTGACTTTGTTATGAGAGTATGTGTTGTTGTCTGACTTGGTTATGAGAGTATGTGTTGTTGTCTGACTTGGTTATGAGAGTATGTGTTGTCTGACTTAGTTAAGAGAGTATTTGTTGTTGTGGTCTGACAATGTTTCAACAAAAGCCTCCGTCAGGTATACCAACTATCCACATTAAACACAAGCCTCCGTCAGACATACCAACTATCCACATTAAACACAAGCCTCCGTCAGGTATACCAACTATCCACATTAAACACAAGCCTCCGTCAGGTATACCAACTATCCACATTAAACACAAGCCTCCGTCAGGTATACCAACTATCCACATTAAACACAAGCCTCCATCAGACATACCAACTATCCACATTAAACACAAGCCTCAGTCAGGTATACCAACTATCCACATTAAACACAAGCCTCCGTCAGGTATACCAACTATCCACATTAAACACAAGCCTCCGCCAGGTATACCAACTATCCACATTAAACACAAGCCTCCGTCAGGTATACCAACTATCCACATTAAACACAAGCCTCCGTCAGGTATACCAACTATCCACATTAAACACAAGCCTCCGTCAGACATACCAACTATCCACATTAAACACAAGCCTCCGTCAGGTATACCAACTATCCACATTAAACACAAGCCTCCGTCAGGTATACCAACTATCCACATTAAACACAAGCCTCCGTTAGGTATACCAACTATCCACATTAAACACAAGCCTCCGTCAGGTATACCAACTATCCACATTAAACACAAGCCTCCATCAGACATACCAACTATCCACATTAAACACAAGCCTCCGTCAGGTATACCAACTATCCACATTAAACACAAGCCTCCGTCAGACATACCAACTATCCACATTAAACACAAGCCTCCGTCTGGTATACCAACTATCCACATTAAACACAAGCCTCCGCCAGGTATACCAACTATCCACATTAAACACAAGCCTCCGCCAGGTATACCAACTATCCACATTAAACACAAGCCTCCGTCAGGTATACCAACTATCCACATTAAACACAAGCCTCCGTCAGGTATACCAACTATCCACATTAAACACAAGCCTCCGTCAGGTATACCAACTATCCACATTAAACACAAATCAGGACTGCAACTTTTGGAAGATAGATGGAAGACTAAAGTAATGCAACAAGCAGAAAAATAAAAAAAGCTTCCCTAATCACCCTTATGCACCAAAGAATAACTGGTTTTTTCTAGTTTTTGGAAAAACTAAAGAGGAACAACTTCATGGCTATCTTCAAAGAATTGACAACTGGTGAGTCAGTACTGTCCCAAACAATGCCAAAACCCATATGCCCATCCGGTATGACTCCCCACAGGAAAAATATAAAAAACCAGAACATAACGAAGACATAATAGGAATCATGAAAAAAGACACCCAAACAGACACAGAGAGAAAGCACATATCAGAAAACACAAACGAAAACTACCCACATGACTCCTGGTGACACACATACACGGATGGCTCTGCTACAAACGTGACCAGAAATGGAGATCGTTGTGTGTTTTTGAGGCTGAATAAACAGGAAAAAATTACCAAGTCAATAGCTACTGGAAAGTTCTCAAACAGCTGAAACCAAGCTGAGACAAACAACTTAAACCAAGCTAAGACAAACAACTTAAACCAAGCTGAGACAAACAACTTAGACCAAGCTAAGACAAATAACTTAAACCAAGCTGAGACAAACAACTTAAACCAAGCTGAGACAAACAACTTAGACCAAGGCTAAGACAAACAACTTAAACCAAGCTAAGACAAACAACTTAAACCAAGCTAAGACAAACAACTTAAACCAAGCTAAGACAAACAGCTTAAACCAGGCTGAGACAAACAACTTAAACCAAGCTAAGACAAACAACTTAAACCAAGCTAAGACAAACAACTTAAACCAAGCTAAGACAAACAACTTAGACCAAGCTAAGACAAACAACTTAAACCAAGCTAAGACAAACAACTTAAACCAAGCTAAGACAAACAGCTTAAACCAAGCTGAGACAAACAACTTAGACCAAGCTAAGACAAACAACTTAAACCAAGCTGAGACAAACAACTTAGACCAAGCTAAGACAAACAACTTAGACCAAGCTAAGACAAACAACTTAAACCAAGCTGAGACAAACAACTTAAACCAAGCTGAGACAAACAACTTAAACCAAGCTGAGACAAACAACTTAAACCAAGCTAAGACAAACAACTTAAACCAAGCTAAGACAAACAACTTAGACCAAGCTAAGACAAACAACTTAAACCAAGCTAAGACAAACAACTTAAACCAAGCTAAGACAAACAACTTAAACCAAGCTAAGACAAACAACTTAAACCAAGCTAAGACAAACAACTTAAACCAAGCTAAGACAAACAACTTAAACCAAGCTGAGACAAACAGCTTAAACCAAGCTGAGACAAACAACTTAGACCAAGCTAAGACAAAGAACTTAGACCAAGCTAAGACAAACAACTTAAACCAAGCTAAGACAAACAACTTAAACCAAGCTAAGACAAACAACTTAAACCAAGCTAAGACAAACAACTTAAACCAAGCTGAGACAAACAACTTAGACCATGCTGAGACAAACAACTTAAACCAAGCTGAGACAAACAACTTAAACCAAGCTGAGACAAACAACTTAAACCAAGCTAAGACAAACAACTTAGACCAAGCTAAGGCAAACAACTTAAACCAAGCTAAGACAAACAACTTAAACCAAGCTAAGACAAACAACTTAAACCAAGCTAAGACAAACAACTTAAACCAAGCTAAGACAAACAACTTAAACCAAGCTAAGACAAACAACTTAAACCAAGCTGAGACAAACAACTTAGACCAAGCTAAGACAAACAACTTAAACCAATCTAAGACAAACAACTTAAACCAAGCTGAGACAAACAACTTAGACCAAGCTAAGACAAACAACTTAAACCAAGCTGAGACAAACAACTTAAACCAAGCTGAGACAAACAACTTAAACCAAGCTAAGACAAACAACTTAGACCAAGCTGAGACAAACAACTTAAACCTAGCTGAGACAAACAACTTAGACCAAGCTAAGACAAACAACTTAAACCAAGCTAAGACAAACAACTTAAACCAAGCTAAGACAAACAACTTAAACCAAGCTAAGACAAACAACTTAGACCAAGCTAAGACAAACAACTTAGACCAAGCTAAGACAAACAACTTAGACCAAGCTAAGACAAACAACTTAAACCAAGCTAAGACAAACAACTTAAACCAAGCTAAGACAAACAACTTAAACCAAGCTAAGACAAACAGCTTAAACCAAGCTGAGACAAAGAACTTAAACCAAGCTAAGACAAACAACTTAAACCAAGCAAAGACAAAGAACTTAGACCAAGCTAAGACAAAGAACTTAGACCAAGCTAAGACAAACAGCTTAAACCAGGCTAAGACCAACTTGGGTCATAACTTCCAGGTCATTCAGTGGATACCATCACACTGTAACATACAAGGAAACGAATGCACAAACCAGCTAAGGAGGGAGATTGCCACAAGAGAACCATCTGGTCAGCTACGATGAAGCCAAATCCATCATCAAAGGCCAGTACCATGAAAATTGGAAACAAAAACACCCAAAGTATAACGAGAGGGATGGATACCTCGAACTATCAAGGAGGGATCAAGTCATCATATTCACCTACGCACTGACCACAACAGAATGAGAAACCACATGTTCACCAAACTCAAAATAGGAACTACCAGCCAGTGCCACTGTACCCTGGATAACATTACAAACAAAACATGGTCTGCATGATTGTCCCCCAGCACACAGACATGAGGAGGTCAATGTGGCCCGCACCCACCTCCCTGGAAGAGAAATTCTCTGGGTCAACCGAATCACTGAAATAGACAGCTGCCTTCATAAGAGAGTCTGGAGTCCTAGTCTGAAAGAGCCATAATCGCAGGAGAAGTAGAAGAAACACAAAAATCCAAGTTAGAAAACATGACACAGCTAAAAAAAAAATGGCGGAAAAGAAAAACTACTCAGAGATAATTTCCAGCATTCCTGATGTGTTTATTACTCAGAGATAGTTTCCAATATTTCTAATGTATTTGTTGTTTAGAAATAATTCTGGCGTCTCTGGTATTTATTTATAGGTATTTTGAATGCAAGCCTATGCATGGCCTGTTTGCACCGATTCACAAAATCTCCCTAGTTGAACTCGGAGCTCTGACACCATCACCACACTCACGTCCCGCCATGTCCACCAGCCTCCGCAGCTCCAGGGAGCGTAGTGGTAGCCAGGAGAGCGTGTCATCAATGTCGTCGACGGCATCAAGTGTGTCCAGATCGAGGGTAAGGTTGGGAGTGACATCACTGGCCAGCCAGGTACTTGCAGGCGTGTTTGCCTTGGTCTTTGTGTGTTGTCTTGTGCCGTGACTTCCAAGTCTAGTAGTTGACATAGAGAATTTGCTTGTAGCCAGAAAACTAATTAAAAATTGGTACAGTCAGTCGCCACCTCACACCTAGTAAACATTACTTATCTCTTGTCTTATCCATGCATGTTATGAAGCGTGATGGATAGGTGCAGCTTTGTGGCAATTGTATCGTTGGTTAAATGTGCCACATTGGCAAATGTTAACTTGTGCCATTGCAGCATTTCTGAGATATCCTTCTTCCCATTTGACACTTTTTTCTACCATCCTCCCATTTGACACTTTTCTTTAACCATCCTCCCATTTGATACTTTTATTCTCTCATTTGACACTGTTTTTCTCTCATTTGACACCGTTTTTCTCTCATTTGACACTTTTCTTCAACCATCCTCCCAATTGACACTTTTCTTCAACCATCCTCCCATTTGACACTTTTCTTCAACCATCCTCCCATTTGACACTTTTTTCTACCATCCTCCCATTTGACATTTGTCTTCTATCATCCTCCCATTTGACACTTTTGTTGTACATACACAGCTGTTAATATTTACTACACCATCTGGAGAAGAAAAAATTAACCCACATCACATAAATAAAATAAACCCACATAAATAAAATAAACCCACATAAATAAAATAAACCCACATAAATAAAATAAACCCACATAAATAAAATAAACCCACATAAATAAAACTAAACCCACATAAATAAAACTAAACCCACATAAATAATTATCTGCCTACACTCCTGACTCAACCCACATAAAAGATAATTCATCATCTGCCTACACTCCTGACTAACTCACATAAATGACAATCCATCATCTGCCTAAACTCCTGACTAACTCACATAAATGACAATCCATCATCTGCCTACACTCCTGACTAAACCCACACAAATGACAATCCATCATCTACCTAAACTCCTGACTAACTCACATAAATGACAATCCATCATCTGCCTAAACTCCTGACTAACTCACATAAATGACATTCCATCATCTACCTAAACTCCTGACTAAACCCACACAAATGACATTCCATCATCTACCTAAACTCCTGACTAAACCCACACAAATGACAATCCATCATCTACCTAAACTCCTGACGAACTCACACAAATGACATTCCATCATCTACCTAAACTCCTGACTAAACCCACACAAATGACAATCCATCATCTACCTAAACTCCTGACTAAACCCACACAAATGACGTTCCATCATCTACCTAAATTCCTGACTAAACCCACACAAATGACATTCCATCATCTACCTAAATTCCTGACTAAACCCACACAAATGACATTCCATCATCTACCTAAACTCCTGACTAAACCCACACAGACAATCCATCATCTACCTAAACTCCTGACTAACTCACACAAATGACATTCCATCATCTACCTAAACTCATAACTAAACCACACAAATGACAATCCATCATCTACCTAAACTCCTGACTAAACCCACACAGACAATCCATCATCTACCTAAACTCCTGACTAACTCACACAAATGACATTCCATCATCTACCTAAATTCATAACTAAACCCACACAAATGACAATCCATCATCTACCTAAACTCCTGACTAAACTCACACAAATGACAATCCATCATCTACCTAAACTCCTGACTAAACTCACACAAATGACAATCCATCATCTACCCAAACTCCTGACTAAACCCACACAAATGACAATCCATCATCTACCTAAACTCCTGACTAAACTCACACAAATGACAATCCATCATCTACCCAAACTCCTGACTAAACCCACACAAATGACATCCATCATCTACCTAAACTCCTGACTAAACCCACACAAATGACAATCATCTGCCTACACGCCTGATTAAACCAACTAAATGACAATCATCTGCCTACACGCCTGATTAAACCAACTAAATGACAATCATCTGCCTACATGCCTGATTAAACCCACATAAATGACATCTGCCTACACTTGTGACTAAACCCACACAAATGACAATCATCTGCCTACGTGCCTGATTAAACCAACTAAATGACAATCATCTGCCTACATGCCTGATTAAACCCACACAAATGACAATCATCTGCCTACATGCCTGATTACATCCACATAAATGACAATCCATCATCTGCCTACACACCTGACTAAACCCACTCAAATGGCAATCATCTGCCTACACGCCTGACTAAACCCACATAAATGACAATCATCTGCCTACACGCCTTACTAAACTCACACAAATGACAATCATCTGCCTACATGCCTGATTACACCCACATAAATGACAATCCATCATCTGCCTACATGCCTGACTAAACCCACACAAATGACAATCATCTGCCTACACACCTGACTAAACCCACACAAATGACAACTCATTGCCTTCCTGCCAGATATTGTCCACACATCTCACTAACTGCCCTCCATAAACCCACACAAATGACAACTCATTGCCTTCCTGCCAGATATTGTCCACACATCTCACTAACTGCCCTCCATAAACCCACACAAATGACAACTCATTGCCTTGCTGCCAGATATTGTCCACACATCTCACTAATTGCCCTCCATAAACCCACACAAATGACAACTCATTGCCTTCCTGCCAGATATTGTCCACACATCTCACTAACTGCCCTCCATAAACCCACACAAATGACAACCATTGCCTTCCTGCCAGATATTGTCCACACATCTCACTAATTGCCCTCCATAAACCCACACAAATGACAACTCATTGCCTTCCTGCCAGATATTGTCCACACATCTCACTAACTGCCCTCCATAAACCCACACAAATGACAACTCATTGCCTTCCTGCCAGATATTGTCCACACATCTCACTAACTGCCCTCCATAAACCCACACAAATGACAACTCATTGCCTTCCTGCCAGATATTGTCCACACATCTCACTAATTGCCCTCCATAAACCCACACAAATGACAACTCATTGCCTTGCTGCCAGATATTGTCCACACATCTCACTAACTGCCCTCCATAAACCCACACAAATGACAACTCATTGCCTTCCTGCCAGATATTGTCCACACATCTCACTAATTGCCCTCCATAAACCCACACAAATGACAACTCATTGCCTTCCTGCCAGATATTGTCCGAACATCTCACTAATTGCCCTCCATAAACTCATCTTACTTTCCCCTCATTTCTCCAGCCTTATACCATTTTAAACCCCCCAGTGAATGAACAACCACAGATAATATTTGCTGATGTCCAACTCTTAGATTTGTTGTTATTCCTTCATTAAAAACACCATTTATAATTTTCTTCACATGTTGTGATACTTACATTTTTTAACCAGATCTCTTTGATTCTTACCAAATTTGCATTTTTCTCGTTTGCGTATTTTTGTGTTTGTTTAATATCTTGAGATTTTTGCCGTTATTAAATATAACTAAATTTTTTCCGTTTAGTTTTGTATGTTTTTGTATTTCTCTTTTCTTTCAGTTGACCCCTCGAGTAGAGCAAGTAGTCGAAGTATTACTTTACTTTCTTGAATTATTACTTTTTTGTTGGCTTCACATTTTTTTCCCCCATTACTGCAGTTTTGTTTCACGAATTCACTTATTCCAGTTATCTGCACACACATAACACCACCCTTTTCATTTTGTTACATTATTGACTGAAGCACATTTTTAAAATGATGAAATTACACATCCAAGACCTTTTTGTAAGGGACATATAACTTGATTAATTTAAAGTAAAAATTAGAAAAAAACATTGAATGAAACGAACCAGGCATCTGCACCTAATGTTAACATGGGCACCACCTGGCAAACGAAGAAGAGGCAGACCATTGAGGACGTGGTGATGAACCATACATGATGAAATGATAGTAGTGAGCAGGTCCTGGCGAGAGTTATCCGTGCTTGACTCAGATTGCTCCAGATCAGATTAAGTGGAGATCTCTTGTGGAAGATCTCTTGTGGGTGCTCTGTGCTCTGATTGGAGTTAAGAGAATTAATTTTTACTATACTGGCTCAAAATCCACGTTTTTACTAAACATTTTTAAGAAGAAAAAAGATGAGGGCATGAGTGCATATCTTCTTAATATATATCATAGCAACTTTGATTAACTTCAAACTTTACTATGATGTATTTTGTATCAAAATTTGCAGAATTGAATGAACATATAAAGTATTTACAAAAATAGTTTTGCTAGAAAAGTTAAACTCAAAAATTACATGATTGACTTGCTATTTATAGAACTGGAAGGAATGAGCAACGTTCCCTTAACTCTGATGCCAATATATGTTTTGATGATCAATATTATTACTCAACGAAAAATCTGAATCCGAAGTTCCCTCCATGTGGTGGATAAATACATCATCTACATTTGTAACAGTAATCCATGATTGAATTAATTGTGAGGTGTGTTCGGCCGAAATCGTTAGTTACGTTTATAAGGAAACCATTTTCTTATCAGTGAAAATTCAATCACTTGAAATAAGACGATTAAAACTGATTAAAAACACAACGGAAACCTGCTTCTACTCCTTCTCAGAGATTGAGTGAGTTATAAACATCCAAAATAGGCTTTCTAAAAGATGAATTGGATTAAATACGATAAGATTTTATTTAAACACTAATAGAGACCAAATCTCATTCTGCTAGTATTAGACAAGCCAGAATTAACGAGTATGCAATTTTTAGCTATTATTAGACAAGCTGGATGGAAAGAGTTAAGGAGGAGTATGTAGTTGGGTGTGGTATACACTCAAAGGTATGACGACACTTTACAAAAAAAGGAACACAACAAAATACTGACGTTTCGGCCAGCAGCCTACTTCAGAAGATGGTGGACAATGACAACAAATGTTGAGGCACAGATACCTATAGCTACATGTGGGATGATGAAGTTAGGGAGAGGTGGATGAGGAAACGAAGAGCTGTGGTGATAAGTCTTAACTAGGGCACAAAGAGACGGATGACGTAGCAGCGTTATAAATTTAGTAGGGAACAGGCAAATAATTGCAGTCCTGCAGTAAAGCTGGTAGCAAGGAGCCGGGGTGTGGTAAACACTCCAAGGTATGGCGACAGCTTTACATAAAGGAACAACAAAATACTGACATTTTGGCCAGCGGCCTTCTTCAGAAGACGGGGACAACAGCAACAAACTGTCTGGATGGTCACAGTGTCACTATTCTTTACTCCCCACATGAGGCCCCGGTAACACACAGGATTGAGCTACATAGGCATCAGTAATGTGATTTGTTCATTCTAGAATTAGTCTGAATGACATAGGCATCAAATAATGTGATTTATTCATTCTAGAATTAGTCTGAGCTACATAGGCATCAATAATGTGATTTGTTCATTCTAGAATTAGTCTGAGCTACATAGGCATCAATAATGTGATTTGTTCATTCTAGAATTAGTCTGAGCTACATAGGCATCAATAATGTGATTTGTTCATTCTAGAATTAGTCTGAATGACATAGGCATCAAATAATGTGATTTGTTCATTCTAGAATTAATCTGAATGACATAGACATCAAATAATGTGATTTATTCATTCTAGAATTAGTCTGAGCTACATAGACATTAAACAATGTGATTTGTTCATTCTAGAATTAGTCTGAGTTACATAGACATCAAACAATGTGATTTGTTCATTCTAGAATTAGTGTGAGCTATATCTTATCTATCTATTGACATTTCGAGCCGTAGCCGGCCCATAGAGCGTAGACCAAAATACTCCTTCTCTTATCTGAATTTTTGTTCTAGCAGTTTTCAATTTTGAGCTATATAGACATCAAATAATGTGATTTGTTCATTCTAGAATTAGTTTGAGCTACATAGACATCAGTATTTTGTTGTGTTCCGTTTTCATAAAGCTCTCACCATACCTTGTAGGAGTGTTACACCCCACCACTTTCTCCTTGCTACCAGCTTTACTGCAGCATTGCAATTATTTTACCTATTCCCATCAAATAATGTGATTTGTTCATTCTAGAATTAGTCTAAGCTACATAGACATCAAATAATGTGATTTGTTCATTCTAGAATTAGTCTAAGCTACATAGACATCAAATAATGTGATTTGTTCATTCTAGAATTAGTCTAAGCAACATAGACATAAAATAATGTGATTTGTTCATTCTAGAATTAGTCTTATACTACAAAGACATCAAATAATGTGATTTGTTCATTCTATTATTAGTCTGAGCTACATAGACATCAAATAATGTGATTTGTTCATTCTAGAATTAGTCTGAGCTACATAGACATCAAATAATGTGATTTGTTCATTCTAGAATTAGTCTGAGCTACATAGACATCAAATAATGTGATTTGTTCATTCTAGAATTAGTCTGAGCTACATAGACATCAAATAATGTGATTTGTTCATTCTAGAATTAGTCTGAGCTACATAGACATCAAATAATGTGATTTGTTCATTCTAGAATTAGTCTAAGCAACATAGACATCAAATAATGTGATTTGTTCATTCTAGAATTAGTCTAAGCAACATAGACATCAAATAATGTGATTTGTTCATTCTTGAATTATTAGTGAATAACATAGACAGAAAATAATGTGATTTGTTCTTTTGTAATGTTTTGCGTGTCCATGCCACATAAACAAAAAACGAGTAGATGGGCACAGAGCTTGAGGCAGACCTGAATGAAGATGGAGTGATAATAGAGGCACCAAAAGCCATGTTAGATGTTGAGGGTTGAGGCTGTCCAAATGGCAAGACCTACAGCTTACTATCTCTCTCAGGTGCTGGGGCATGGGGTAAATATTTGACTACTGCAAACTGTAACATTTTGAAGAATTTGTCTTTTGATGCAGTCATTTTTATGATGGTATAGTAATCTTGGACTACCACGGACAAGGGGTAGGGTTTGATCCCAACCGACGGCTTCCGGGTTCACCCAGCCTTAAATGGGTACCGGATTTTTTTCTGGGAAAGTAAAGCAGCACGAGCGTAATACTGACCACATTACCCAAAAATCATGTGCTGAAGGTCTGTAATATATATGGTCACTAACACCATATTTCCCTATACACCACTTGGCGTGACGGGGGTACTTTACTTTTTTTTTTTTTTATAGTAATCTTCCTGTGAGTTACCAGGGCCTCATGAGGGAAGTAAAGAATAGTGACACTGTGACCTTCCAGGCATGTCGTAAGAGGCGACTAAGGAGATTGATCGATGGCTTGATAAGCCGTCATTGTAAAAAGTATTGTAATGGAAACAGTGCCATATATTTTAGAGCAGTGATCTCCGCAATATGCCACTTTGGCACGCAAGGTTTCTGTTTTTGAGATTGTGGTTCTGCCCTATGTGCTGTCTTTGGCTCGAAAGGACGATAGATAGATAGGAATAATGATAAAACAAGTGACATAGATACAGATAGTAATCTTACACATTTAGAATAGAGTATCTGGGTCTATGCCCTATGGGCAGTTCGAAAGG
This sequence comes from Megaustenia siamemsis, assembly GCA_032433765.1. Lineage (NCBI taxonomy): Eukaryota > Metazoa > Mollusca > Gastropoda > Stylommatophora > Ariophantidae > Megaustenia > Megaustenia siamemsis. Next base: position 1,871,222 of record JAVIAB010000026.1, on the reverse strand, counting down.
TCAATAGATAGATAGTAATCTAGGGTTAACCTCTTTTTCAACTTTCTGAGCTAGCTGTGTGCTTTAGATCAATTTTCATTTATTTTCTCACTGTTATTTCACATAAAAAAAAAATGTATGAAAGCAGCTGTACCACAGTGTGTTAAAGCACTTGGTAAGGAATGTGTCAAGCTGGTGATAGGCTAAACATGCACTAGTGAACATTCCAGGGCAGAGGTCTAGTTCATAACTTATTCTATTTCAGATATTTTATCTGTTTGTTACAGTTTTATGGTTTAATTAGTGTTTATATTCGTGTGCCTTGTCCGTTGTTCCATTAGAAGGCCTACTGAGTCGCAACATTGTTTTGGTTTTGTGTTGTCCCCCACTGACATAAAGCTGTTACACCATGCCCTTCCTCATCATCATCAAGTAGTACCGGGCCTACTGGCATAGGTGATCATGTCTCTCCACAACTTTTGATCTCAGCAGCTATTTATCATTTCTATTGTTGACCTTCTGCCAAGCCATTCTCTTAAGCTGTCTGTTATTTTTTCTCTTTGCTTCCCTCTATCTCTTTGTCCCTCAATTTTTCCAGGTGTTATAATATATTCCAGTTGTTCTCTTCTCATTACATGGCCAAAAAATGATTATTGTCTCTTCCTAATATTGGAAATTAGCTCTCTTTTTGCTTTGACCTCTCTCAGAACCTCTTCATTACTCTTCTTAGCTGTCCATGGTACTCTCAACATTCTTCTGTAAAACCACATTTCTACAGACTCCGGTGATTTTCTGTCTGTTGTCCTATTTAATGCCCTTCCTATCTATATGTATTTGTTCCGTCACTTCTCTGTTACCGGTCTACCTATTGAACCATCCTATGGGCTCACTATATAACACCCAACAGTCCAGTCTTCAAACAAATCAAGAGTCTATCTTTTGTCCTTTTGAGCTGAAGACCTGCTGAGCTTTGTCCTCTTGAGCCGAAGACCTGAGCTTTGTCCTCTTGAGCCGAATACCTGCTGAGCTTTTTCATTTTGAGACGAAGACCTGCTGAGCTTTGTCTCTTGAGCCGAAGACCTGCTGAGCTTTTTCATTTTGAGCCGAAGACCTGCTGAGCTTTGTCTCTTGAGCCGAAGACCTGCTGAGCTTTTTCATTTTGAGCCGAAGACCTGCTGAGCTTTGTCTCTTGAGCCGAAGACCTGCTGAGCTTTGTCCTCTTGAGCCGAAGACCTGCTGAGCTTTGTCCTCTTGAGCCGAAGACCTGCTGAGCTTTGTCCTCTTGAGCCGAAGACCTGAGCTTTGTCCTCTTGAGCCGAAGACCTGCTGAGCTTTTTCATTTTGAGCCGAAGACCTGCTGAGCTTTGTCTCTTGAGCCGAAGACCTGCTGAGCTTTTTCATTTTGAGCCGAAGACGGCACGTAGGGAAGAAATTATGTCCAACAATCTTTGCTATCAAGCATCAGACCTTGCACAGAATCAGCGTTGTATCGCACCATATACCCCTCTTCTAGACTCACCTGTCAATCGGGTCAAGGCAAAGAAATACATAAAAATACATACAAATGTGAAGCTGCAGTAAAGCTGAATGTGAGGGGAGAAATGAAATAAAAATATCATTAAACAATTTCTTTTTCTCATTTCTCCCTCATCTTTCAACCTTGGCAAGGGAAATGATGTCTACTGTTGTTGCTTCTTGATTTCAGTTTTCTTTTTTTTGTGTTTCTCTTGATTGGCCTATTTTTTTCCTTTTACCCTGTGGTTCCCTATTGAGGGCTTGCTTTGAGATTCTCTTGTTAATCCTTCACGTCTCTAGGCTGGCCACTTTGCCTTTTACCCTGTGGTTCCCTATTGAGGGCCGGCCTCCTTTGAGATTCTCTTGTTAATCCTTCACATCTCTAGGCTGGCCACTTTGCCTTTTACCCTGTGGTTCCCTATTGAGGGCCGGCCTCCTTTGAGATTCTCTTGTTAATCCTTCACGTCTCTAGGCTGGCCACTTTTCCTTTTACCCTGTGGTTCCCTATTGAGGGCTTGCTTTGAGATTCTCTTGTTAATCCTTCACGTCTCTAGGCTGGCCACTTTGCCTTTTACCCTGTGGTTCCCTATTGAGGGCCTCCTTTGAGATTCTCTTGTTAATCCTTCACGTCTCTAGGCTGGCCACTTTTTCTTTTACCCTGTGGTTCCCTATTGAGGGCCTCCTTTGAGATTCTCTTGTTAATCCTTCACGTCTCTAGGCTGGCCACTTTTTCTTTTACCCTGTGGTTCCCAATTGAGGGCCTCCTTTGAGATTCTCTTGTTAATCCTTCATGTCTCTAGGCTGGCCACTTTTTCTTTTACCCTGTGGTTCCCTATTGAGGGCCGGCCTCCTTTGAGATTCTCTTGTTAATCCTTCACATCTCTAGGCTGGCCACTTTTTCTTTTACCCTGTGGTTTCCATTAGAGGGTCTATTTGAGATTCTCTTATTGTCTCCTTATAGCCAACATGAACAGATAGAGTAGATTAAACTCACCACTAGAAGTCCTATCATCCATGCCTACCTGGTTATGCCCCCTAATCAAAGTAATCTTATGGAACATGGCTGTTGTTCATGCTACAGCTACATGGCATTGCTAGTGGTATCTGAGTATCAACCATAACTCTGAGAGCAAGCCTCTTATTGGCTCTTTTGATAGATCACATGATGTTTGAGGTAGTGTGAGGAGAAGAAGAAAGTGGAACCACTCTAGATCATCTTGTACAACCTATCGTCACCACAAACCTGTTATGATCATTGTGGATAGAAGATTGTGGATAGAAGATTGTGGAAGGATATGATCGCCTACACCAACCAGTGTGGCACATGATGATAAATATCAAAGTTGAAGGAATAGATCTGGCGACAGTTTAGAGCTACAACAACCGTGGCCATACTATAACCAGTGATGAAAAATATAAAACTGAATTAACAAAAGAATAGGAATGGCAAAAAGTGATTTTAATGTTATGAAAAATATACTAACATCAAAACAAATAACACCAGGGCTAAAACTAAGAATAGCAAAATGTTACATCTTCTCAATGTTCCTGTATGGTGCACAAACACGGACATTAGACGAGAAAACGGGGACAGAAAATTGAAACCTTTGAAATGTGGATTTATAGAATAGGAAGAATTGGATTGAAAGAAAAAACGAAGTTTTAAAACAACTAAAAATGGAAACTCAATACGACAACTCATCCACACTCACAAAAGGGGTGAATGAAAAGAAGAGAATTTGACAAATTTGATTTGAATGGAAAAAATGAAAATGTCATCAGAACAATAGTCTTCTTCTGCTGCAAGGAAGTTTACAAGAAGAGAGGAGAGGTAGGCAAAGAAAGAGGTTGGAAGACAAGGATGGCCAGGCCTCTGCAAGATCCCAAACAATAACTGAAGAGAAATGGAGAAGGTTGACAGTCTGTCATAAAGGTCAAGTACCAGACTTGAACCGGCGTCTTAGCACGTGAGTTTCCACCCATATGTGCTCGGCCGCCTATCCAGAAATGTTCGGAGATTTCTGTATAGTGTCGCCTCAAGCATCGAAACTCAGATGCGAGGCGACATTCCTCACCTTCCCAAGGTAATACCCTGGTACCCGTTTCTGCTAATGGCTGGGTCGACCGTGGGGGTAGTTTTTTTTTTCCAAACACGAGTACAATTCACACTGCTCCCAGTGGGAATCGAACACGGCTTGTCCGAATGTTGGTAGTCCAGTCGGGTGGTTTTCCCAACTCGTGTACTGAGGCCCCCTCTGTCATTTACTGCTCCAACAACCCTATAATGGACAAGAAAACAATTCACCAAATGTAGATAAGAACAATTCACCAAAAGTAAGCAATAGAAAGATTCATCAAAAGTAGGAAAGGGAATGATCCACCAAAAGTAGGCAAAATAGATTCAACAAAAGTAAGCAGTAAAAACTTATCACCAAAAGTAGGCAAGAGAATGATTCACCAAAAGTAGGCACAACAAGCAGACAATGAACCCTGACTATCCTGACCATTTCATTTCTGACTCAGATAGTCTGTTGCTTTCTGTTTGGTCCCTTTTTGTATGTTTCTGTTTACGTACCTCACAACCCATTATGACCTGTATGTCATTATTTTTGTTTATCATTAATTGCTTCTTGTTTTCAAGTGTGTAGAATGACTCATCTGCTGCATGTACTTGGTTATTTTTATTTTACTTCTGATGTTGTACGTTAGTCGTTAGTATATGACAATTTGTCATAGACTTTCATTGCTAAGATCCTTCAGTGGGATGAGTTTTAATTCCGGTGACTCCACTAGCACAGGCAGTTGAGCAATTATGGATTTTAATTTGTTTGCAGTGATACCGGGGCCTTCGACAAACCACAACCGTATTACAATTGACACATTTATATTTGTTGAGGGTAGGTTGGGTTGTCTGGAAGTAGGATCTCTGGTCAGGATTGTCCTGGGTTCAAACCCACCCTCCCTCTTCCCTGAATTTGTGGTTTCCTCACGGCCTTACCTTCCCTTAAATCTTTGGGTAGCGGGAACCTCACGGCCTTACCTTCCCTTAAATCTTTGGGTAGCGGGAACCTCACGGCCTTACCTTCCCTTAAATCTTTGGGTAGCGGGAACCTCACGGCCTTACCTTCCCTTAAATCTTTGGGTAGCGGGAACCTCACGGCCTTACCTTCCCTTAAATCTTTGGGTAGCGGGAACCTCACTGCCTTACCTTCCCTTAAATCTTTGGGTAGCGGGAACCTCACGGCCTTACCTTCCCTTAAATCTTTGGGTAGCGGGAACCTCACTGCCTTACCTTCCCTTAAATCTTTGGGATGTGGGAACCTCACGGCCTTACCTTCCCTTAAATCTTTGGGTAGTGGGAACCTCACGGCCTTACCTTCCCTTAAATCTTTGGGTAGTGGGAACCTCACGGCCTTACCTTCCCTTAAATCTTTGGGTAGCGGGAACCTCACGGCCTTACCTTCCCTTAAATCTTTGGGTAGCGGGAACCTCACGGCCTTACCTTCCCTTAAATCTTTGGGTAGCGGGAACCTCACGGCCTTACCTTCCCTTAAATCTTTGGGTAGCGGGAACCTCACTGCCTTACCTTCCCTTAAATCTTTGGGATGTGGGAACCTCACGGCCTTACCTTCCCTTAAATCTTTGGGTAGTGGGAACCTCATGGCCTTACCTTCCCTTAAATCTTTGGGTAGTGGGAACCTCACGGCCTTACCTTCCCTTAAATCTTTGGGTAGCGGGAACCAATGGGAGGTCTACACACGTCAGTAAACATTTGGCAGTAGGGTATTGGAAGGGCAAATTTGAGTAGAGAGAAGACACCAGATAGCTTGGTGGTATGGAAGACTGTTGACAACACAATTCATTCAATGCAACGTGGATAGAAAATTGTGGAAGAACATCGCCGGCGCTTGTGGTAGCCAAATGGTGGCCCATGGTCAGTTCTGGCCCACCAAACTATTTTTCCTGGCCCTTAAATTGCCCACAGAAACTCCTATATTAAGTATCTGTAAATAAAAAAGAGGCTGTAAGAGGCGACTAATGAAGTTGATCGATGGCTTGACAAGCTGTCATTGTAAAAAGTATTGTTATGGAAACAGAGCCATAGATTTTAGAAGCAGTGATCTCTGCAATATATGCCACTTTGACACGCTAGGTTTCTGTTTTTGAGATTGTGGTTCTGCCCTATGTGCCTTCTTCGGCTCGAAAGGACAATAGATAGAAATTTAAAAAATGTTCAAGTTGGTTAAACAAAAAAAAAAACAAAAAACTATTGATGCCGACAATAATCAAAGGCTTTGTTTATAGATGACGCTACAAAGTTGCTTTTCTGTCAGTGTCAAGTGGGAACAAACATTGATGATTAAGTCACATTGTGTCATTCTTTTATTACTCTTAACTTTGTCCCTCTAGTCCTGGTCTTGGCTATAATGCAGCCCTCTGCCAACCTTCAGTTGGCTACCACTGGCCAACACCAACTGGTATGGCACATGTTGGTATGTAAGATATCTGCTCTGTACTGGAAGGTGCTGAGTTCAATTCCCGCCACATGTGGTAGGAATGTTTGTCTTCAAATTTGTGGTTTCTTCGTGGCTCTACCCTCCCCTGGTCTCTGGGTAGTTCATGGCTTTACCCTCTCTTGATCTCTGGGTAGTTCATGGCTTTACCCTCTCCTGATCTCTGGGTAGTTCATGGCTTTACCCTCTCCTGATCTCTGGGTAGTTCATGGCTTTACCCTCTCCTGATCTCTGGGTAGTTCATGGCTTTACCCTCTCCTGATCTCTGGGTAGTTCATGGCTTTACCCTCTCCTGGTCTCTGGGTAGTTCATGGCTTTACCCTCTCCTGATCTCTGGGTAGTTCGTGGCTTTACCCTCTCCTGATCTCTGGGTAGTTCGTGGCTTTACCCTCCCCTGGTCTCTGGGCAGTTCATGGCTTTACCCTCTCCTGATCTCTGGGTAGTTCATGGCTTTACCCTCTCCTGATCTCTGGGTAGTTCATGGCTTTACCCTCCCCTGGTCTCTGGGTAGTTCATGGCTTTACCCTCTCCTGATCTCTGGGTAGTTCATGGCTTTACCCTCCCCTGATCTCTGGGTAGTTCATGGCTTTACCCTCTCCTGATCTCTGGGTAGTTCATGGCTTTACCCTCTCCTGATCTCTGGGTAGTTCATGGCTCTACCCGCTCCTGGTCTCTGGGTAGCTCGTGGCTTTACCCTCTCCTGATCTCTGGGTAGTTCGTGGCTTTACCCTCTCCTGGTCTCTGGGTAGTTCGTGGCTTTTACCCTCTCCTGATCTCTGGGTAGTTCATGGCTTTACCCTCTCCTGGTCTCTGGGTAGTTCATGGCTTTACCCTCTCCTGGTCTCTGGGTAGTTCGTGACTCTACCCTCTCCCGATCTCTGGGTAGTTCGTGGCTTTACCTTCTGGTCTCTGGGTAGTTCGTGGCTTTACCCTCTCCTGGTCTCTGGGTAGTTCGTGGCTTTACCCTCTCCTGGTCTCTGGGTAGTTCGTGACTCTACCCTCTCCTGGTCTCTGGGTAGTTCGTGACTCTACCCTCTCCCGATCTCTGGGTAGTTCGTGGCTTTACCTTCTCCTGGTCTCTGGTAGTTCGTGGCTTTACCCTCTCCTGGTCTCTGGGTAGTTCGTGGCTTTACCCTCTCCTGGTCTCTGGGTAGTTCGTGACTCTACCCTCTCCCGATCTCTGGGTAGTTCATGGCTTTACCCTCTCCTGATCTCTGGGTAGTTCGTGGCTTTACCCTCTCCTGGTCTCTGGGTAGTTCGTGACTCTACCCTCTCCCGATCTCTGGGTAGTTCATGGCTTTACCCTCTCCTGGTCTCTGGGTAGTTCGTGACTCTACCCTCTCCCGATCTCTGGGTAGTTCATGGCTTTACCCTCTTCTGGTCTCTGGGTAGTTCGTGACTCTACCCTCTCCCGATCTCTGGGTAGTTCGTGGCTTTACCTTCTCCTGGTCTCTGGGTAGTTCGTGGCTTTACCCTCTCCTGGTCTCTGGGTAGTTCATGGCTTTACCCTCTCCTGGTCTCTGGGTAGTTCATGGCTTTACCCTCTCCTGGTCTCTGGGTAGTTCATGGCTTTACCCTCTCCTGGTCTCTGGGTAGTTCGTGACTCTACCCTCTCCCGATCTCTGGGTAGTTCATGGCTTTACCTTCTCCTGGTCTCTGGGTATTCTGTTTATCCACTTTTGTCTTGGTCGGTCTCTTGGTCTGGTGTTCTTGTATCATTTGTTGGTAAATCTTATTAGATTTTGCTTTGTATCTTATTACGTGCCCAAACCACTTGATCTGTTGTCACTTAATGTATTCAATAGCTCATTACGTTCCTAATCATTTTCATAACTCTTCATTTCTGATCTTATCTCTCGGGCTGTTTTGTGTCATGCGTCTGACACACTATATATCTGTGGTGGTTATTTTTCTAATAGTTCTTGAGTCTAATGTCCATGTCTGGCACTGGTAGCGTAACGTTGGGATAAAGATAGTCTTATAAATAGCTCTCTTCGCTTCTAACGTTACTTCTTTGCTCGATAATAGTGGTGAGACCTGTCCAATAACTTGACAGGCCTTGTTACATCTTGAGTCTATTTCTCTTGCTTGCATTTTATTTGTCAGGCTGCTGCTTAAGTATTTGAATTCCTTGACTTGTTTTATGATATTGCCATCTATCGTTATGTTGATGTCTCATGTTTCTTTTGATATCGTCATTACTTCTCTCCTGTTTATATTGATTTCAATATTATTTTGTCTCCTAAGTCTGTCTAGGTGTTCTTGCATGTCTTCTATTTTCATGTCTATCAGTGCTCATTCATCTGCGAAAAGGAGCTCATAGATATTGTCCATATGAGACGGATTTGCCTGTTTGCAGATGTCTATGTACGAGATGACGTACGATGTCTATGTATGTCATGAACAGCTGGGGGGATAGTATGCATCCTTATTTTACTCCTGTTTTGATTTAGAAGGGGGTCCGTATAGCTTGCTGCTGTTCTTACTTTGCTGGTACTGTCATCATATAGGCTTCTGCAAAAGTTGATCAAATGTTGGTTAACACCGTAAGTTTATATGTCCCACAGTTGTTCTGTTTGTACGCGATCAAAAGCATTTTCTTGATTTATTAATGTTAAGTATAATCTTTGATTGTATTCGACTGAATATATGTGTTTATTCAGCTCAATCTGTGTTTTAAAAAATATTGTCTTTTAACACACTCTGTACCATCATCATCATGTACCATGCCGGTAGACGTAGGTGATCGTGTCCTTCCACAACCTTCTATCTACAGTGCATCATTTCTATTCTGTTGACTATTTTCCATGCCATGACACCAAGCTATCTAGTGTTTTCTTTCTTTGTTGTTCGTGATCTCACTTTCCCTTGTATTTTGCCAGTTGTAACCAAATATTCCAGTTTTCCTCTTCTCATGATGTGGCCGAAAAATGTTTCTGATGTTTATTAGGAGCTCCCTTTTTGTGTTGGCCTCATTGAGAATGTCCTCATTGGTCTTTTAGCTGTCCAGGGAACTTTCATCATTCTTCTGAGAAATCCCATCTCTGTGGCCTCAAATTGTCTTTTCATTTGTTTGTTTACTGTCCATGATTCACTTCCATAGGTCAGAATTGGTTCTATTTAGCAAAGATGAACTCTCATTTCTATTGGCATAGATTACATTCTGTACAACGAACTGTAAAAAGTAGTTTTTATTTTGTTTCTCTTATTTGATATTTCTGCAGTTATTTCCCCTTTAAAAAAAATTGCTTGTAATTCGCTTATTTAACCTCTATTCCAATTTCCTGAGTAAATTTTCCGAACAAGCCTCGTTTTTTTTTTAAAGATCAATTGTCAATAAATTTCTTGCTGTTATTTCAAATAAAAAATATTTGTGAAAAATGGCCGTGCCACAGTGAGTTAAGCCCCATGGCAGGGAATGTGTTCAGGTTTAAATAAATATGATTTATGTGTGTCGTTACGAAACTGTGCTTCTCACAAGAATGGAGGCTTTTTCATAGCTCCTAGCTTTGTTCTCAAATTGGTATTTTAGTTTATTTTTAATCATAAAAATGTTGCTATGTCAAGTACTGGGCCTGCTGGCTTAGGTGATCATGTCTCTCCACAATTTTAAATCTTGACAGTTATTTATTATTTCTGTTGTTGACCTTCTGCCAAGCCATTCTCTTAACCTCTATCTCTTCATCCCTCAATTTTCCAGTTGTTACAATATATTCCAGCTGTTCTCTTCTCATTACATGACCAAAAATGATGTTTCCTCCTAATATTGGAAATTAGCTCTCTTTTTGTTTTGGCCTCTTTCAGAACGTTTTCATTACTCTTCTTAGCTTAACCACATTTCTACGACTCCAGTAATTTTCTTGTTTGTTGTCCTATTGTCAATGATTCACATCGATATCCGATATGTACCTATCTGAGTCAGATATATCTTTATTTTGCTTACAGTAGCTTGATGACGATCGGGTATCACCTGTAGCACATATCCCCTACCGAACGATGGTTTTCCGTTGGAATCCCCCTTAACGTTGTCGTGATTTCTGTTATTGTGTCGATTCATGATTTTACAAAGAAGTTAGACGGTGCTATGTACATATAATAAATGATGTCTTGAGGAAACTACATTCCACTCGTTCTTGAGATTATTTTCCTGCAGTGGTCAATTTGTCTAATTTGTGACACCAAACAAAAAATACAAATATTCTAGAATTTTTAAATTTTGATAGTTATTTTAGTCCAATAATGTTTATGAGAATAGAGATTTCACAATTTTACTCATTTTTTTAGACACCAGTTCTGATGTAAAATTACCAAAAATGAACTTCAAAAATGGATAAAAGTTCTAGCTTCTCTTATGATCATAAAAATATATGATGTCATAGTCTTGTTTTAGAAATGAGAAAATTTGAATTTACAACTACTAAAATGTCATCACCAAAAAGTTGTGCTTATATTTGTTTCCTTTTTGCTTGGCTTTGCATGTTTCCTTCCTGCTAGATCTCTTATTTAACCACATTTATTTGCAATTATGCTTTCTTGTGGTGAGACACACCCTGAGACCCTCTAGTTCCATTTGGTTGTATTTGAGCATATTTGAAATACCGGCAACAAAATTTGTGGTCAAAGGTATGTGTGTGTTACCCTACCACCATTCTCTGAGCTTTATAAAACAGCGTGTCAGTTAAAGGGATAGCATTTCAAAACGTGACTTTTATTTGTAATAATGTGTAGATAATGATTTATGGCTTATGTAGATAGTACAAAGGCTAAACGTGGAGTATCTTTCTCTGGAAGCAGACTTTAGAAAATCTTTCTATGTGAAAAGTAAGTCAAGTAAAAGTTCCCTCCCTTGCCTTAATAGACGTATGAGGAATATGGTATTAGTGACCATATTTTTCTAAAACGCCATATTTGTGAGTGATGTGGCTGGTATCGCCTTAGGCCGTCTTTACTTCTCAGAAAAATATCTGGTGCCCATTTTTAGTGGCTGGGTGAACCCAGGAAAATCCGGCACTTCTGGGAATCAAACCTGGATCCTTCTGATCAGGAAGTGATCTCACTAACTGCTGAGCCACTGAGGCAACTCAACACATGCCCAAAGATGATGTTTTGAGCCAAAAGGCACAGATATCGTGACTTTGCCATAAACTTGAAAGCAGACTTTTTTGTTTTAAGATTGAAAGACTATTAATAATTTTTCTGCTGATATGAAACATTTAATATTTTGAAAACAGCTTTGATTATAGACATAGAAAGTAGACAATCAAGGACATTGAGGGCAAACATGATGTTTGGTTTACTTAAAGAGCAGACACTTTAATATCTTTTAAATAAAAAAAAAATTGACATATATTAATTGTAACATTTTCAAATTAAAAATACATTTTAATATCTTTCTGTTTAAAAGATAGACATTAATTGTAATGTCTTTCAAAGAGCAGACACAGACAGACATTAATTGTAACATCTTTGATGGAAAGAGCAGACACTTTAATATTTTTTAAATAACAAAAAAAATTGACAGATATTAATTGTAACATTTTTGAATTAAAAAGCAGACATTTTAATATCTTTCTGTTCAAAAGATAGACATTAATTGTAATGTCTTTCAAAGAGCAGACACAGACAGACATTAATTGTAACATCTTCAAATTAAAGAGCAGACATCATTTTAATATCTTTCTATTCAAAAGATAGACATAAATTGTAACATCTTTGATGGAAAGAGCAGACATTTTAATATCATTTTATTCAAAAGATAGACAGACATTAATTTAACACCTTTGATTGAAAGAGCAGACACAATAAAACTTTTGGGAAAAAAAGTAGACATGAAAATAATTATCTATTGTAAGTGAAGACTTTAGAAAATCTTTAAAATGAAAGAGCAGATATTAGGCAACATTTGGTTGGAAAAAGCAGACATTAGGCAACATCTGGTTGGAAGAAGCAGACATTAGGCATCATCTGGTTGGAAGAAGCAGACATTAGGCATCATCTGGTTGGAAGAAGCAGACATTAGGCAACATTTGGTTTGAAGAAGCAGACATTAGGCAACATTTGGCTGGAAAAAGCAGACAGACATTAGGCAACATTTGGTTGGAAGAAGCAGACAGACATTAGGCAACATTTGGTTGGAAGAAGCAGACAGACATTAGGCAACATTTGGTTGGAAGAAGCAGACAGGCATTAGGCAACATTTGGCTGGAAAAAGCAGACAGACATTAGGCAACATTTGGTTGGAAGAAGCAGACAGACATTAGGCAACATTTGGTTGGAAGAAGCAGACAGACATTAGGCAACATTTGGTTGGAAGAAGCAGACAGGCATTAGGCAACTTTTGGTTGGAAGAAGCAGACATTAGCAACTTTTGGTTGGAAGAAGCAGACATTAGGCAACTTTTGGTTGGAAGAAGCAGACATTAGGCAACATTTGGTGTGAAGCGGCAGACATTAGGCAACATTTGGTGTGAAGCGGCAGACATTAGGCAACATTTGGTTGGAAGAGGCAGACATTAGGCAACTTTTGGTTGGAAGAAGCAGACATTAGGCAACTTTTGGTTGGAAGAAGCAGACATTAGGCAACATTTGGTGTGAAGCGGCAGACATTAGGCAACATTTGGTTGGAAGAGGCAGACATTAGGCAACATTTGGTTGGAAGAAGCAGACATTAGGCAACAGTTGATTGGAAGAAGCAGACATGATTAAACTTGTCAGACATTCATGTGGGAACCATTTGGTAAGAGAAAACAAGGAAACCAGGAGAATGGCTACACAGAACAATGACTAGGGAAGGCTCAAGCATGGGACTGAGAAAAAAACCGAGAACAACAAGCACTAGCAGCAAATGGGCAGTTATGGAGAATTATGACTTCCTTTCTAAGTGTGCCGACTTTGGCCCAAGAGGAAAATGAATGAAGCCTTTATGGGAAGTCCTGAAAATATCTATCAGTTGAAAGGGAAGACGTTAGAAGTTTGTAAACTAAAGTGAACACTAGAAGATATCTCTTTACATGAAAAAGAAAACATTAAAACAGGTACCCATTGGAAAATAAATTTAGAATCGTTTATACCTTTTTTAAAATTGTTTTATTTCGACAGAACTTTATTCTTCATATTGTCTGCTTTATTTCAATCCTATATATTTATGCCTATATGTTCTTAAAAGTCTTCCATTTGACATTGAAATACTTTTCTGTTTGAAGTTTCATCATCAATGAGTTCCATCTCCGTATTAAAGGTTGGCTACCATGGAGCGCCATTCCGCTCTCTTGCTTTGATGGTGCAGGTTGTCATAGGTTGATTTGTCCATCTTTTGATGTAACTCATCCATTTTAGCCTTGGTCTGTCTCTTTTACCTTGTATTTTCCCTTTCAAGATTAATTTTAGTAGGCTGCTTTTATTTTTTAACATGGCCCAAAAATCTCATTTGTCTTGTTTGAATTGTGTTTAGTAGTTCTCTTTTCATTTTTAGTTGTTTCAAGACTTTTTCTTTTCTTTCCATCCAATTTTACCTATTCTTCTATATATATCCACATTTCATAGACTTAAGTGTTTTGCTGTGTTTTCTTGTCTGATGTCCATGTTTCTGCACCATAAAGGAGTGTATTTTGGTATTCTTAGTTTTAGCCCTGGTGTTATTTATTTTGATATTAGTATATATGTCATGACATTAACATTACTTTTTGCCATTCCTATTCTTTTAATTTCAGTTGTACATTTTCCATCACTGGTTATAGTATGTCCAAGGTAGTTGTAGCTCTGAGCTGTCTTCACGTCTATTCCTTCAACTTTGATATCCACTTGTAGGTTTTGAATATTTTCTTTGTTTATGATCAAAGGTTGTCTTTTTTATATTCATATTTATTTCGTATTTTCTTGCTTGTAGTTTCAAATATTGAAATTGATCAAATTTAAGCAAAATCAAAATAATATTCTCTTTGAAGTAACAGATTCTTGTTATATTCTAAACTATTAGAATAATTCTCAATAGAAGATTTTTCTTTTTGAAATATGACATATTACCTGTCCATTAAGAGAGAAATTTGTAAGTCTTCCTTCTGAAATATCAGACATTCTAATGGCAAACGAAAGATAGATAGATAGACATTCTAATAATTTATATGTTTAGAAAGTGATTGGAATAGTCTTGCTTTTATAATATCAGACATTCTAATATCAATCCATTGAAAGAGCAATTGTAATAGTTTTGCTTTTGAAATATAAGACATTCTAATATCAATCCATTGAAAGAGCAATTGTAATAGTTTTGCTTTTGAAATATCAGACATTCTAATATCAATCCATTGAAAGAGCAATTGTAATAGTTTTGCTTTTGAAATATAAGACATTCTAATATCAATCCATTGAAAGAGCAATTGTAATAGTTTTGCTTTTGAAATATCAGACATTCTAATATCAATCCATTGAAAGAGCAACTGTAATAGCTTTGCTTTTGAAATATCAGACATTCTAATTTCAATCCATTTAAGAAAGTGTTTGTAATAATCTTGTTTTAATAATAATAGTGAGCATTTTAAAAATATTTAACCTTTGGAAAAAGTAACAATTAGAGTAGTCCTCTCTTTGAGGAAGTAGAAATTGTAGTTTGTGTCCATTGAAAGGGCAGTTGTTAGATAGAAGATAAATGGAAGAATGGGCACAATGCCAGTCGTTGATGTCTAACTTATTTGCTAACACCCCCTGCCCTCAATTCCCCCCCTGCACAGGCATCGAAAACAGGACAGAGGCCCAACAGTTTGAATCTGTCTGCCACCACGGCCGCACTTCAGGTGAGTTGCTGCCCCTGATTAATAACATCCTGAATCTGGGTGAACGGTCCAGCTGTGGGTGTCAGCAGAAATCTTCCTAACAGGTCATGGAATCTATCATTCATTTCCTTGTGTAGGGACTGTAGAATTCCTCTTACAGGTCATTAAATCTATCATCTTTTATTTCCTTGTGTAGCGACTAGAATTCCTCTCACAGGTCATGGAATCTATCATCTTTAATTTTCTAGCGTAGCGACTGTAGAATTCCTCTCACAGGTCATGAAATCTATCATCTTTTATTTCCTAGTGTAGCGACTGTAGAATTCCGCTCACAGGTCATGAAATATATCATCTTTTATTTCCTTGTGTAGCGACTGTAGAATATCTCTCACAGGTCATGAAATCTATCTTTCATTTCCTTGTGTAGCGACTGTAGAATTCCTCTCACAGGTCATGAAATCTATCATCTTTTATTTCCTTGTGTAGCGACTGTAGAATATCTCTCACAGGTCATGAAATCTATCTTTCATTTCCTTGTGTAGCGACTGTAGAATTCCTCTCACAGGTCATGAAATCTATCATCTTTTATTTCCTTGTGTAGCGACTGTAGAATTCCTCTCACAGGTCATGAAATCTATCATCTTTTATTTCCTTGTGTAGCGACTGTAGAATTCCTCTCACAGGTCATGAAATCTATCATCTTTTATTTCCTTGTGTAGCGACTGTAGAATTCCTCTCACAGGTTATGAAATCTATCATCTTTTATTTCCTTGTGTAGCGACTGTAGAATTCCTCTCACAGGTCATGAAATCTATCATCTTTTATTTCCTTGTGTAGCGACTGTAGAATTCCTCTCACAGGTCATAAAATCTATCATCTTTTATTTCCTTGTGTAGCGACTGTAGAATTCCTCTCACGGGTCATGGAATCTATCATCTTTCATTTCCTGGTGTAGCAAGTCTGTATAATTCCTTTCACAGGTCATGGAATCTATCATCTTTCATTTCCTTGTGTAAAAAAAAGTAAAGTAAAGAGCCCCCTGTCACGCCAAGTGGCGTATAGGGAATATGGTGTTAGTGACCCATCACGCCAAGTGGCGTATAGCGAATATGGTGTTAGTGACCATAAATTTTACAGACCTTCGACACGTGATTTTTGTGGTAATGTGGTTGGTTTTACGCCCGTGTCGCTTTACTTTCCCAGAAAAAAATCTGGTACCCATTAAAGGCTGGGTGAACCCGGAAGCCGTCGGTTGGGATCGAACCCTACCTCTTGTCCTTTGTAGTCCAGTTCACTAACCACTGAGCTATCACGGCTCCCATTTTCTTGTGTAGCGACTGTAGAATTCTTCTCACAGGTCATGAAATCTATCATCTTTCATTTCTTTGTGTAGCATGTCTGCAGAATTCTTCTTACAGGTCATGAAATCTATCATCTTTCATTTCTTTGTGTAGCAAG
Organism: Megaustenia siamemsis; assembly: GCA_032433765.1. Lineage (NCBI taxonomy): Eukaryota > Metazoa > Mollusca > Gastropoda > Stylommatophora > Ariophantidae > Megaustenia > Megaustenia siamemsis. The sequence continues at coordinate 1,854,989 of JAVIAB010000026.1, read as the reverse complement.
TCTGTATGTAGAATTCTTCTCACAGGTCATGAAATCTATCATCTTTCATTTCCTTGTGTAGCAAGTCTGCAGAATTCCTCTTACAGGTCATGGAATCTATCATCTTTCATTTCCTTGTGTAGCAAGTCTGCAGAATTCCTCTTACAGGTCATGGAATCTATCATCTTTCATTTCCTTGTATAGCAAGTCTGCAGAATTCCTCTCACAGGTCATGAAATCTATCATCTTTCATTTCTTTGTGTAGCAAGTCTGCAGAATTCCTCTTACAGGTCATGGAATCTATCATCTTTCATTTCCTTGTGTAGCAAGTCTGCAGAATTCCTCTCACAGGTCATGGAATCTATCATCTTTCATTTCTTTGTGTAGCAAGTCTGTATGTAGAATTCCTCTTACAGGTCATGGAATCTATCATCTTTCATTTCTTTGTGTAGCAAGTCTGCAGAATTCCTCTCACAGGTCATGGAATCTATCATCTTTCATTTCTTTGTGTAGCAAGTCTGTATGTAGAATTCCTCTTACAGGTCATGGAATCTATCATCTTTCATTTCCTTGTGTAGCAAGTATGTATGTAGAATTCCTCTTACAGGTCATGGAATCTATCATCTTTCATTTCTTTGTGTAGCAAGTCTGTATGTAGAATTCCTCTTACAGGTCATGGAATCTATCATCTTTCATTTCTTTGTGTAGCAAGTCTGCAGAATTCCTCTCACAGGTCATGGAATCTATCATCTTTCATTTCCTTGTGTAGCAAGTCTGTATGTAGAATTCCTCTTACAGGTCATGGAATCTATCATCTTTCATTTCCTTGTGTAGCAAGTCTGCAGAATTCCTCTCACAGGTCATGGAATCTATCATCTTTCATTTCCTTGTGTAGCAAGTCTGCAGAATTCCTCTCACAGGTCATGGAATCTATCATCTTTCATTTCCTTGTGTAGCAAGTCTGCAGAATTCCTCTCACAGGTCATGGAATCTATACACCATCAGTCCGTCAGCTCCTTGTCAATCATGTCTTCCAACAAAATTAATGGACAGTATTTAGCCTTTTTTTATGACATTCTGTTTGTAGGTTTGTCTTTAATCTGAATGTTTTTTGTGTTTTACTCTTCATTGTTGGTCATGTCCTAAATGGGACACAGTCTGTTTTCGGGTTTATCTTATTCTGATTAGTTTCTTTTGTTTTACTTCTTCATTGTTGATTGTGTCCCGAGTGGGACACAGTCTTTGTCCCGAGTGGGACACAGTCCTCAGTCTGTTTTTGGGGTTGTCTTATTGATTAGTCATTAGTTCTTTTGGTTTTGCTTTTTCATTGTTGATCATGTCCCAAGTGGGACACTGTCTTTGTCCCGAGTGGGACACAGTCTTCAGTCTATATTGTGGCTGCTGGGGTGGAAAAATTGGGAAAAGCTGATATTCACACCAAAATTCAGTCCCTTGGGACTCTGCCTTTTGTGTAAGATCCACTTTTCTTGTCTGAAACGTCTAAAAAGTGAAATCCTTTTATAATCTTGTGAATATGCAGTCTTGCCAGTTTTTCCACTTTTTATTTGGTCAGGTAATTTCATTTGTCTTGGATATAATTGGATATGTTTTTTATGATGGGTTTTACAAGTGGGTCATAGATGTTTTTTTGAATTTGTTTTCATTTTCCTTCGATATAATCGGATGTGTATTTTATTATGGGTTTTACAAGTAGGTCAAGCTTTTTTTTGGGATTTGTTTTCATTTTCTTTATGCTCAAAATATTAATCATTAATATGTATAGTTTATCATTATATAGTTTATCATTAGAATTTAGGCATAGTTTATAATTTTATTAATCATTATATTAATCATAATTTAGGTATAGATTATCCATGGAATCAGTTTCTCTACAGTTGGGAATTTCCCCATAATCTAGGTATAGTTTATCATAATTTAGCTATAATCTAGGTATAGTTTATCATAATTTAGCTATAATCTATCTACTGTCCTTTCGAGCCAAAGACGGCACATAGGGCAGAACCACAATCTCAAAAACAGAAACCTTGCGTGTCAAAAAGGCACATATTGCAGAGATCACTGCTTCTAAAATCTATGGCTCTGTTTCCATAACAATACTTTTTACTATGACAGCTTGTCAAGCCATCGATCAACCTCCTTAGTCACTTCTTACGATATGCCTGGAAGGTCATAGAGTTACTATTCTTTACTTCCCTTATAACGAGGCCCCGGTAACACACGGGGTATAGTTTATCATAATTTAGCTATAATCTAGGTATAGTTTATCATAATTTAGTTATAATCTAGGTATCGTTTATCATAATTTAGTTATAATCTTGGTATCGTTTATCATAATTTAGTTATAATCTTGGTATCGTTTATCATAATTTAGCTATAATCTAGGTATAGTTTATCATAATTTAGTTATAATCTTGGTATCGTTTATCATAATTTAGTTATAATCTTGGTATCGTTTATCATAATTTAGTTATAATCTAGGTATAGTTTATCATAATTTAGTTATAATCTAGGTATAGTTTATCATAATTTAGTTATAATCTAGGTAGGTATAGTTTATCATAATTTAGTTATAATCTAGGTATAGTTTATCATAATTTAGTTATAATCTAGGTATAGTTTATCATAATTTAGTTATAATCTTGGTATTGTTTATCATAATTTAGTTATAATCTTGGTATTGTTTATCATAATTTAGTTATAATCTAGGTATAGTTTATCATAATTTAGTTATAATCTAGGTATAGTTTATCATAATTTAGTTATAATTTTTTATTATAATTCCATTTAAGATTATAGGAAACATAAATGGTATAGATGTTAATGTTGACTGTTTTCCATGCCATGACACCAAGCTATCTAGTATCTGCTCTCTTTGTTGTCCACGATCTTTCCCTGTATTTTGCCAGCTGTAACCAAGTATTCCAACTTTCCTCTTCTCATGATGTACCAGACAAATATTGATTCTTTCTGATGTTTTCTTATGAGCTCCCTTTTTGTGTTCTTTGCAAATTTCCTTGTTGGTCTATTTAGCTGTCCAGGGAACTTTCAACATTCTTCTAAGAAATCTCTGTGACCACTAATTGTCTTTTCATTTGTTTTTATTTTGATTTATTTATCCACGATTCATTTCCGTAGTTTCACTTCTATACATTTCATATTTTGGAGGACATCCTTTACCTTGATAGCCAGGTGGTTTAGAGGTTAGTGCACTTGCCTGTGACCTGATCGTTCGGGGTTCAAATGCCAGTTGAGGCCACTGTTTTAACCATCTTGCTTGCTTGTGCTTACCTGATAACTGAAGAAACACACCTCTTCATCATCCGCCCTTAAATGGATGTTAATTGTCGTTTATACGTTATGATTTGCAGTAAAACTGGGATATTTGCGTCTTCTGTCCCAACACATCCGACTTTAGCATGTTATTTTTGAGTACTAGGTTGTCTTCCCTTTTCGATCCCTGTTTGCTTGGTCAGACTATATCAGAATAGCTAAAGCAGCAATGTCTTTCAGAAGCCTTGAAAAGTTTGTGGAAATCAAAACTCATCAACACAAATCCAAAACTTAGATTATTCAAATCAAATGTACTATTTACCCTTACGTATGCATGGGAGAGCTGGAAAACAAGAGACATAGAAACAAAGTTGAACGCATCCGAAAATAAATGTCTAAGGAAAATACTTGGTATAGAATTAATTCAAACAAATGAGGAAATTAGAGAAATCGCCAATCAACCACTTATATCTTCAGTAATAAAGAAAAGACGTTGGACATGTGATAAGAGATAATAACCGAATAGCAAAGCAAGTCCTCATGTGGGGAAACAGGTAGGAGAAAAAGAGACAGACCCAGAGAGACACTGAGAAGAACATTGATCAGAGAAGCAAAGGCAGCAGGAATGGCTCCCTCAATGAGATCGAGATGCTTGCACAGAACAGAAACAAATAGCGAGATTTGATTAAAGGTCCTGGCTTGAGACTGCTAGAAAGAAAATTTCGAAAAAAGAGTATCTGGGTCTATGCCCTATGGGCTGCCCTCGGCTCGCAAGGTCAATAGATAGATGTTCAGAGATTTGGTAAGAAACCAGACACAATAACATTCAAATCTTTCTTACTTGAAACATCAAGACTGAGAGCAAGAGGGAGACTATATGGATAGATGGATTAAAAGAAATATGCTTGAACAAAAACATAGTCCGGATATGCCCAAGAGTGACGCTGCATCTTTAAGGCAACAATGAATGGACAAAAGAAGAAAAAGAGATTTTCTGGGAGAGAAAGACAGTGAGAAAGAGAACCAGCCTCTCAGCTGAGGTTTAGTCCTATGTTATTAACTCTTCATTACCCAACAGCATTTGCTATGGGACTACTATTACTCCAATGAGACTATTAATCTATTGTGATTAATCTGATTATGATTAATGATTATATGAGGTCAGGAAGTGAGGGTGCTTGTGTTGTTTATGGGGAATATGGTGTTAGTGCCCGCATTTTTTTAATTCTTTCATTCTCCTCTCAGGCTGAAGACGGCACATAGGACAGAAGTCATAGTTCTCCACGAATGACGATCTGCTGCTAGTTCTTCTAGGTCTTGGTTGTTTCTTAACCCCATGGTTGAGCCTTTCCTAGTAATTTTTCTGCGTGGCGATTCTCTCGGTCTTGTTTTCTTTTACCAGATGGTTTCCACATGAATGCCTGACGGGGAAGCCTTTCTTCATTCATTCTCAGCACATGACCTATGTATTTCCTTCTTATAATGCACGACACTTAGGGAAGAAAAAAAAACTATTGTTCATCAATACAGTTCTGGACTAGACTTTCCGTTTTAAGTAACAATAGATGTTTTACAATGGTTTCCTGTTAGCCCGCCATTCAACTGTCCTTTGTAAGAGGGGAGATAAACAACCTCTCCGACATGAACCTGATCACTAATTTTAAAATGAGCTTTTTTTTTTTTTATTTTTTAGCTTTTCAAGTAAATAAAAACCCAAACAAGAGAAAATACATGAAATATCTGGCAGACTTGATCACATCTTTATTATGTAAATTAGCTCATCCAATCCTGTCCCAAAAATTTCTCTTTCAAATCCTTTAAACTGATTTAACCAGCAGACAATCAAAGGGACATAACTCAATGGTGGTCCTATTAACTGTTATGGTAATCACATATATCTATTTATAGTATGTAGTTTCGTTCAGCTTATTCTCATGATATATTCAACTAACACACAGTACGTAGTTTCTTCTATAACTTTATGTATTCGACTAACACACAGTATGTAGTTTCTTCTGCCTGACGTATTGAAGTGAAACATGGACAGTAAATGGACACAAATAAGCCACAGATGTGAGTTCTCTGAAGAATTTGATGAGTTTCCTGGACAGTAAAAGAAGAGCAGTTAAAAAATTTGTCATGAGACCTTTACGTCACAATGAATACACCTAAGCTTTTGTTTTCTTTTTAAAGATAAAGTCAAAGGTAAAGTTAAAGACTTAAATTGGCGTCTTAGCACGCAAGTTTTCACCCATATATGTGTTCGGCCACCTATCCAGAAGTGTTCGGAGACTTCTGGATAGTGTCGCTTCAGGCATTGAAACTCATGATGGAGACAGCATTCCTCACATTCTCAGAGTAATAACACCTTAGTACTCATTTCTGCCAGCGGCTGGGTTGGCCGCGGGGTATTTTTTTTTTCTAATCACAAGTATAACAACACTTCTTCCAGCGGGAATCTAACACGGGTTGTCTGAACGTCAGTAGCCCAGTCGGGTGGTTTTCCCGACTAGGTTACTGAGGTCCCTCTATTTAAACAAATTTAACGTGAACTATGTCAACCAATCTCAGAACATTGTGATATATGAGACCTCTGAAGCTTGCGAAGCATCCATTTTAAGTTTAAATTTTTGGCTACTGCAAAATGCTTCATGATAAAAGTAGCCACACTTTATTTCATCAAGTACTGTGCCTGCTGGCGTAGGTGATCATGTCTCTCCACACCTTTTGGTCTCGACAGTTAATCATCTCTGTTGTTGACCTTCTGCCAAGCCATTCTCATAAGCTGTCTGGTATCTTTTTTCTTTTCTTCCCTCTATCTCTTCGTCCCTCAATTTGCTTAATTGTTAACACTATATTCCAGCTGTTACCTTCTCATTACATGGCCAAAAAATGTTTCTTCATAATTTGGTTATGGAAGGCCCCGGTATCACTGCAAATGAATTAAAATCCACAATTGCTCAACCGCCCGTGCCAGCGTAATCATCCGAATTAATATCTCATCTCTCAAACAAAGAAATGTAAATGTAGTCCCCATCGTAGCAGTCTCGGCACACGCCAAAAGACATAAGGCGAAACTGCACAGAAAGTGAACACAGCCCACTGTTCCCTGTCATACGATATCATCATTCATCGTAAACAATTGGAATATCGAAACATGATCAAAACTGATGAGACACACAGAGCACTTAACTCAGAAGCTCCTGCAACAAGCCGAACTTGGAATATGAGGAAACTGGAACAAGGAACACTTCACTTCATAATATTGGATATTAGCTCCCTTTTTGCTTTGGCCTCTTTCAGAATGTTTTCATTGCTCTTCTTAGCTGTCCATGGTAGTATTCTCAACATTCTTCTGTAAAACTTTATTTACCGGCTTCAAATAACTCAACATGTGAGGAACAGTCTCTTTGATAAAGACACAGAACAATTCAAATCAATAAGTAAACAAGTAAGTCAAGAAGTAAACAGAGGGATTAGAGATGAAATGATGAAACAAGAGAGACATGTGCTACATGTTGGGGGTTAGATATGTGGAAATAACGAAAGTTAAAATATATATCAAATGAAAGTGAGACTTAACTTATTGGTGAAATCCATCCACTCACTCTAGTGAGAGTGACTGTCTAATGTTAGTGGAAGGGATTGTTGGACAATCAGTCAACATTGATTGGACCCGGAGGTCAGACGGGATACCAAGATAGTGGAAAGGGTGAAGCAGTCAAGCATGACACAGGTAATGATCAGAGATATATGAGGGATGTGAAAGCTAATTAACCAACCAGACATGCCTGAGACACCCTGGTGATAAGAGAGGCATAATGGAGGATAATCCGTGTGCACTTTGCATATGTTAAAGAACCGTTGGCAATCAGATATAGAAAAGAATGGGCCGAAAATGGCAGCTGCCCATGTAAAATTGATAGGAAAAAACATTGCAAAAAACTTCCAAACTCTTGATAAAAAATACCTCTGAAGTAGGAGAATATCTGTTTGGTGAGGGACATCTGAGCACACATAACTGCCATTGTGATAAATAGGGATATTCACACAAAATTCATTCCCTTGGGACTTCGCTGGAGATATAAAGCTGGTGAAGGGAAACAACTATGGACATAATAGAAGAAATGTGAGATGGAGCAAAGAAGGCTTATAAACATCAGTTTGGGTAGGAGGTTGAGGGACGACAAGGTCATTATAGCTGCCAGCATAGAACAGAAGGAAAAATGGCTAGATCACCAGGGGTGTGTGAAGCGACTGGCATTTTGCGTATTCTAATGTAAAGTTAATAGAGACAGGTACAGGAGACTACAGGATGACTACATTCAGCACACGCATGGAGATTGAGTCTGTAACAGAAGCTATCACATGACTGGTGAAGAGACCAACAATACATTTGGTCATATTGACTTTGCAGGGAGTGGGTGCACCTACTTGACATGTCTCATGTTAGCAGTTTAACTATGATATATATCCCCTGACATGTGGAAGTTCATGGCAGTGTGTTTAGCCAACAGGTTGATGGGATCTGCCATTATGCAAGAAACCTTAAAAACAGACATGTATGACATTGCGAGGGCTTTAAAAGAACACCTCTCACAGGATGGCAAACAAGGAATCTGAGGATAACCCACACGTCAAAGGAATGGTGGAACACTGCCACGAGGGGTGAAAGTAGGAATAGCAGCCATGGTGGCAAAGAACACAGCATTTTCAATCAATGCGGGTGTCCGGTTAGTGCAATCGATAGGCTGTTGGCTTACCACGGCAACAGCCGGGGTTCGTACATTGGCGAGGACATCTGGGTTTTACTAATTCCCTAAAAATTAGTACCTCTGAAGTCGGAGTAAATCTGCCTGCATGGCGAGGGGCATCCTGTAATGGGATAAAACAGACTTTACATGCAAAATTCAGTCCCACAAAATTGAGTGGGTGGGACTTCGTCAGAGGTCAAAGCTGACGAAAGCGAACGAACGAACGAACGAACCAATCAATGCAGGACAGGGACAATCAATGGACGGACACTTCAATGGTTGCTGGAACAGGCAGCAGAGCCATGGGGATGTCTTGATTGCGATGACACCAGTCCGAACTAAAGACTGTAGGAGTACACGCTCTTTAAGCGGATGTATACAGCACTATATAGTCTTCCTCCTTTCAACTCCCTGTGGAGCATAGTTCAACAAATACTTTCAACTCCCTGTGGAGCATAGTTCAACAAATACTTTCAGCTCCCTGTGGAGCATAGTTCAACAAATACTTTCAGCTCCCTGTGGAGCATAGTTCAACAAATACTTTCAACTCCCTGTGGAGCATAGTTCAACAAATACTTTCAGCTCTCTGTGGAGCATAGTTCAACAAATACTTTCAGCTCCCTGTGGAGCATAGTTCAACAAATACTTTCAGCTCCCTGTGGAGCATAGTTCAACAAATACTTTCAGCTCCCTGTGGAGCATAGTTCAACAAATACTTTCAGCTCCCTGTGGAGCATAGTTCAACAAATACTTTCATCTCCCTGTGGAGCATAGTTCAACAAATACTTTCAGCTCTCTGTGGAGCATAGTTCAACAAATAATTTTTATTCCCTGTGGAGCATAGGTCTTCAAACAAGCACTTTTAGCTCCCTGTGGAGCATAGGTCTTCAACAAGCACTTTCAGCTCCCTGTGGAGATTAGGTCTTCAAACAAACACTTTCAATTCCCTGTGGAGAACAGGTCTTCAACAAGCACTTTCAGCTCCCTGTGGAGAACAGGTCTTCAACAAGCACTTTCAGCTCCCTGTGGAGAATAGGTCTTCAACAAGCACTTTCCAAGTCATTCTGTTTCTTGCCACTCTCTTTAGATCATTTCATGTCCTCCCCAAGCGTATTCATCCCTGCTTCCGTCTGTCTTCACCAAGTATATTTTGGTCTTCCTCTTTGTGGTATTCCTCCCCCAAGGATTAAAAAAAAAAAGGCCTGTTGTGTAATACTCTTATTTGGCTTCCGCAGTGTGTCCTATCCAGCGCCATCGTCTTTGTCCCATCTCTTTGTCCACTGGTATTTGTCTGATTACTTTTCCATATTTCTACGTTAGTGATTTTATCCTGCCATTTCCATCCTTTTATTCTGCGCAAGCATCCATTAAGGAAGGAATCTTCATTGATTGTAATTTTTGTTGTTCTCCATGTTTCACAGCCATATAATAGGACTGATTTAACATTGGAATTGACAATTTTTATATTTAACCAAAATCCTTATGCTTATTTTCTTACATATATGGCTGACTTATCCAACACGTAGTTCTTTCCAACATATTTTCTCATGTAGCCACTAACATAATATTGATATGAAAACTGGTAAATGATTTCATTTTGATTGAAATAAATTTGACAAATGGTTTAGTGAAACCACAAGGAGGCGGAGGCAAGCCCTCTTATGCCAGAGTACAAAATAAATCTGGTCATGCTGAAAATAATAAATTGATGCCGCACCACTGTCTATGGGCATGGCACCTGATGATGATAAACTTTCCTGACAGACCACACACACACCCCATTAGTAATTGTATTTATTTTTTTTTTTCAGATTGCTGTTTATTAATTAATACAAATTAATCATTTTTGTGAATTATATTTGCAATTATTAAAAAAAAAAGCAAAATAACCATTTAAAAGAAATATTTTTTGAAATATTTTCTTTGTTTTTTTTTTTCAAATTATTTTTTTTTCTAATGAATCTAATTTTTGAGTATCGGGTTGTCTTTCATCTTTGATCCTTACTCGCTTGACCAGACTAGGAAGGTTAGTCTGTTACTAGAGGCACTGCGGAGAGGTGGAGCAGGGACTGGATGGTTCTGGTTCACAGATCCTGGTGCAACTCATCAGCTGTGGGTCACTGACAACTTCCAGTTCTGGTGCTGTGAGGCACACCTTCACCTCCATCAATGAGATTCAGATACTTGCACAGAACAGAGACAAATGGCGAGATTTGATAAATGTTTTTTGCAAAGATTGAGACTGCTAGAAAAAAAATTCAGAAAAAAAGCATACCAGGGTCTTTGGCCTGTGGACCAGCCATGGCCCATAGGGTCGATAGATTACTGACAGTTTTAACCATACCATTCTTTCTGTTTTCATTTCTCCTGTTTTAATTTCTCCTGTTTTAATTTCTCCTGTTTTCATTTCTCCTGTTTTCATTTCTCCTGTTTCAGAAACATTTTATAGGAGGCCAAAGTGCCCAACAGCAGCAGAGTGGCAGTTGCCAGACAGTCACAGCTGATGGCAGCTGCCAGACAGTCACAGCTGATGTCAGCTGCCAGACAGTCACAGCTGATGGCAGCTGCCAGACAGTCACAGCTGATGGCAGCTGCCAGACAGTCACAGCTGATGGCAGCAGCCAGACGGTCACAGCTGATGGCAGCAGCCAGACGGCCACAGCTGATGGCAGCTGCCAGACAGTCACAGCTGATGGCAGCAGCCAGACGGTCACAGCTGATGGCAGCAGCCAGACGGTCACAGCTGATGGCAGCAGCCAGACGGTCACAGCTGATGACAGCAGCCAGACGGCCACAGCTGATGGCAGCAGCCAGACGGCCACAGCTGATGGCAGCTGCCAGACAGTCACAGCTGATGGCAGCAGCCAGACGGTCATTTCTGATGGCAGCAGCCAGACAGTCACAGCTGATGACAGCAGCCAGACGGTCACAGCTGATGACAGCAGCCAGACGGCCACAGCTGATGGCAGCAGCCAGACGGCCACAGCTGATGGCAGCAGCCAGACAGTCACAGCTGATGGCTCGCATCAGAAACAGAACCTTCCAGACCCTACTCCACCTCTTTATAGTGCCCCTAGTAAAAGACTTCCAGTCTAGTCTGGCCAAGTGAGCAGTGATTGAAAGGGAAGACAATCCAGTTATCAAAAATGCTGTGCTGAAGTCGGATGTGTTGAGCCGAAAGATGCAAATATTACAACTGTACTGCAAATCACATGCACAACACGTTCACTTAACATCTTTAAGGGCGGATGACAAAAAGATGTTTTCTTGTAATCACCGGGTGAACGCAAGCAAACAATGCAATTTTATCAAGTTGAAATTTTTACCATGTCACCTTTGAGGCATATTTTTTTGTTCGCTCCCAGTCACATGGACGGAAACTGATTTCTCATTTGGAAAAATGATCTCAGAGCCGTATAGAAAACTTGTCAGGCTCCAAATGAGCTGAATGTGGGTCTCTATCCCAATAGGGTCAAAAGTTATTTTTTGTCAGGTAGGAAATAAAAACTCAGACTCAACACCTTGCTGCAACTGCACTGGACAAGCTGCCTTTATTCTGCTGTTCTAAAAGTCCTCCCAGAGACCCTAGTAACGGGGAAAGTGGCTTGGTTTAACTCTTGCTGTACATTTCACCGCATAGTGTGCTACTCTCAAGTTTAGTGTGAACCGTCATCAAACCATATTCTTTTTGTCTTGTGTCATCTTGGTATTGGTGAAATCTAATACCTTGTTCAATTATCTAAACATTCATATACAATATGTTATATGTTAGATAAATATCAATATGTAGATTGATTCTTAAAACCATACAAAATTGTCTCGGAAATCTCTTCTGTTCATCATCATGTGCCATACCGGTTGGCGTAGGTGATCATGTCCCTCCACAATCTTTTATCTACAGTGCATCGTATCAGTTTTGCTGTTGATTGTTTTCCATGCCATGATACCAAGCTATCCAGTATTTTCTCTCTTTGTCGTCCGCAATCTCTATTTCCTTTTATTTTGCCAGTTGTAACCAAGTATTCCAATTTTCCTCTTCTCATGATGTGCCCAAAAAATGTTGATTGCTTCTTTCTGATGTTTTTTTAAGAGCTCCCTTTTTGTGTTGGCCTCTTTGAGAACTTCCTCATTGGTCTTTTTAGCTGTCCAGGGAACTTTCAGCATTCTTCTGTTACAGTGATATAAAGCTTCCGTACAGAAAGAGTTAAAGATAGTTCTTTATCTACAATTGTTATCTCCCTTAGTTTAGAATTTCTACAATTCTAAAGGTACTTGGTATATCTGTGTCTATGACCTTAGGGTCGTCTGTCCAGCAGCCAATGACATCATTACTCTGAAGGGAGATGGTGAGATGTTGGTCAGATTGATAATGTTTAAGATAGTTTGTTTGCCTAGTTGTACATTGTGGGAGAGGCTAATGCGTTGAATTGATGCTATTTTCAGAAAGCTTTGAAGGAGAAGGAGGAACACATAGAGCAGTTGCTACGGGAGCGAGACCTTGAGAGGTCAGAGGTTGCTCGGGCCGCAGCTCATGTAGATGAGGTAGGATTCTTGATGTATAAGTGTTATTTGTTGCAGGTGGTGTTGTTGCTAGTTCTGTTGATCTTGGTGTTGTTGATGCTGTTGGTATTGGTGGTTCTGTTATTGCTGGTGTTGTTCATGCTGCTGGTGTTGATGATGATGCTGCTGGTGTTGACGATGCTGCTGGTGTTGATGATGCTGCTGGTGTTGATGATAATGGTGCTGGTGTTGATGATGATGCTGCTGCTGGTGTTGTTGATGCTGCTGGTGTTGATGATGATGATGCCGATGATGATGATGCTGCCGGTGTTGATGATGATGATGATGATGATGCTGCCGGTGTTGATGATGATGATGATGATGATGCTGCCGGTGTTGATGATGATGCTGCCGGTGTTGATGATGATGCTGCCGGTGTTGATGATGATGCTGCCGGTGTTGATGATGATGCTGCCGGTGTTGGTGCTGCCGGTGTTGATGATGCTGCTGGTGTTGATGATGCTGCTGGTGTTGATGATGATAATGCTGTTGGTGGTGGTGTTGATGCTACTGGTGGTGGTGTTGATGCTGTTGGTGGTGTTATTGGTAGTGTTGTTGCTGGTGCTGTTGTTGTTGATGCCAGTGTTGTTGCTGGTTCTGTTGATGCAGGTGCTGTTGATGCTGATGCTGTTGTTGTTGATGCCGGTGTTGATGCTGTTGATGCTGATGCTGTTGATGCTGATGCTGTTGGTGCTGGTTCTGTTGATGAGGAAAAATTAAAAAATAAAAAAATGGTATGTAAGAAGCTTTACGTGACAAGTGGACGACACAGACTAAACAACGTTTCGGCTCAATAGGCCTTCATCAGGAACAAACAATAAAAACACACACACAAAACTGATAACGAAACAACCAAAACAAAAACAATCGAAATGTGTTAAAGAAAACAACAACAATAAATAAAACTATCCTGTGAAATCCAAAATAAAATCGTAACCAAGTGCGGCTGTCGTGAACGTCGAAAATCGTGCCAAAAAGTGCGTAAATGTAAACAGAACCAGAGGAGTTAACACAGGGGTCAGTGTGCAAACACAAAGGAGAAAGAATCGAATAGTAGACTGACAGGTGTAAAAAGACGCTAAGAGTGAGATGTCTGAGAGTGGGGTACAGTAAAAATAAATGAGGGGTAAGAAGCACAGAAAAAAATTATAGAGGAGAAAACCGAAGTGTCTCATAAGGGACTAGAGGAGAAGAACTATAAAAAGCATGGCATAGTAAGTAGACCAAAGAACCCAAATATGTGTAGTAGAGAAGGCTATGCAAAAGGGAAGGAGCAAGCAAAAAGAAACTATGCGTATGAGTGTGATACATTCATACCTCTCGGGGTCAGCGAACCATACTGGACTATAAGGCGATTTTCCAAAGTATAGCGGCTGCGGTCGCCAGAGTGACAAAGGACAATACCAGTGACACGGATGTCGTCTTTGCCCTTGTGATCAGGGGAGTTGAAGTGGGAAGATACCGGAGTACCAGTATTTTGTTGGACATCACGTAGATGTTCACAAAATCTTTCCGCTAATCTTCTCCCAGACTCACCAATATAGGTCATGTGGCATCGTTGGCATATGATGGCATAAATGATGTTGCGGGACACACATGTGAAGCTATGCTTGATCTCGAACCGTCCATTAGGGAACAAAACCGAGTCAGCAGGGAGCACATAGGCACAGGTAATACAGTTTCGACCACAAGGGGCCGTACCGAAGTGTTGAGGGTGGGAGCGAGGGAGATGGCTCCTAACCAAAATATCTTTCAGATTCCTGTCACGCTTAAACGCGATCATCGGGGGATCACTAAAAAGTAGACAGGTAGTGGGATCAGAGAGGAGAATGGAACGGTAGCGGTTGAGTATCTTCACAGCAGCTAAGTTGTGAGGGTGAGTATAGTTCTCTCAGAAGGGGGGCAGTTGGAAGGGGTGAGTGCCTCGGGACGGGAGATGAGGACCCGCTTGAGGGCAGACTGGAGGATCGAGTCTGGATAAAGCCGGCGGCTGAAGAAACCTAACATGAGGTGAGCCTGTAGGAGGAAATCTTGGTCATCCTGGCAGATGCGACGGAGACGCAATAACTGAGAGAACGGAATAGAATCACGACAAGAAGGTGAATGGGATGAAGTGTAGAGAAGATAGCAATGGGCGTCTGTGGGTTTATAGAAAACCGAAGTATGGAGGCCAGAAGTACCCAAAGAAACGATAAGATCTAGGAAGGTGACAGAGGAAGTGGATGTACAAGATGTGAACTTGATAGCTTTGTGATAGCCACTAATGTGGTCGATAAACCTGGAGAGGTCATCCTCAGGTAGATCGGTAAGTCCGAAGCAGTCATCAATGTACCGAAGGTATATGATGGGAAAGGGACCTTGATATGAATTGAGAAATTGGTACTCAAGGTAGCCCATAAATAGGCAAGCATAGCTAGGGCCCATCTTGGTGCCCATGGCTACTCCACTAACCTGATCATAGAAGTCACCATCAAACTCAAAGGTATTGAGGTTGAGTACAAGCTCAGTAAGGCGGAGAAGAGTGGCAGTATCCACAGAGGGGTGTTGTCTCTGGTCAAGAAAGAAACGTAGAGCTAAGAGGCCGTCGGAGTGAGGAATAGAGGTGTAGAGGGAGCTAACATCAAGGGTAAAAAGTCGGTATGAGCGACCATTGGAGAGAGAGATAGAAGAGAAGATATTAAGTGCATGGTTAGTGTCCTTGACATATGAAGGAAGACTGGCAACCATGGGCTGGAAGACACTGTCTAGATAGTCAGATATGTGTTCAGTCGGGCATGCACACGCAGACACGATGGGGCGTCCTGGATAGTCGATTTTGTGAATTTTGGGGAGCATGTAGAAAGATGGTTTCCCAAGACCACTATTCGGGATAATAAGGCGAGACGCGCTAGGGGGAAGGAGGTGGTCACGGATCAGTTCTTTGATGGCAGATTGGACCTGTTTATTGTGGGGGACAGTAGCGTCGTCAGGACGGGGTTTATAAAACGTGGTTTTGGATAGTTGTTTGTTGCCCTCTGAAATGTATAAGTCTCTGCGCCAAACTACCACCGCTCCCCCTTTATCGGCCGGTTTGATGACAATGTCTTCTCGGCGGCGGAGATTAGAGAGGGCTCGAAGCTCAGAGGGAGATAAATTAGAGCGGAGAAGTTTTCTAGGGCACAGTTGTTGTATCTCACGTGAGGTGACATTAATGTAGTGATCCAAGGCCTGGGATGCGCCGGGTTGAGGGGTCCAATCCGATTTACGGGAGTGGAAGCGGGAAAACTCGTCTACAGGGGTGGATAAGGTGGAAGTTGCAGTAGTGCCAGAGTAATGGAGCTTCAAGCGCATACGTCTATGGAAATCATGGACTTCTGTTGATGGATGGAAATCATGGAATTCTGTTGATGATGCTGCTGCTGGTGTTGTTGATGATGATGATGCTGCTGGTGGTGGTCTTGATGCTGTTCCTGGTGTTATTGGTAGTGTTGTTGCTTGTGCTGTTGTTGTTGATGCCAGTATTGTTGCTGGTTCTGTTGATGCTGGTTCTGTTGATGCAGATGCTGTTGTTGTTGATGCCGGTGTTGATGCTGGTTCTGTTGATGCTGGTGTTGTTGTTGATGCCGGTGTTGATGCTGGTGCTGTTGTTGTTGATGCTGGTGCTGATGCTGGTTCTGTTGATGCTGGTGTTGTTGTTGATGCTGGTTCTGTTGATGCCGGTGTTGTCGCTGGTTCTGTTGATGCTGGTCTTGTTGTTCTGTTGATGCTGATGCTGGTGCTGTTGTTGTTGATGCCAATGTTGATGCTGGTGGTGTTGGTGCTGCATCTATCTATCTGTCTGCCTTATTTATCAATCTATCTAATCTACCTACTTACCAATCTATCTACTTACCTACCTGGCCATCTATCTGTCTGCCTTATTTATCAATCTATCTAATCTACCTACTTACCAATCTATCTACTTACCTACCTGGCCATCTATCTGTCTGGCTATTCTATCCATATTATGTCTGCCTGTCATCTAATGTTATGTAACTAATCTGTCTAATCTATCTTATTTAATGTGTATTTCTATCGTAATCTATTTATCTTATCTGTCTGTCTGTTGATTGTCCTTTTGAGCCAAAGACAGTACATAGGGCAGAAATTCTAGATTTTCCATGTCAGACCATCTTTGCTACTGAGTGTCAGACCTTGCACAAGACTCATTGTATCTCGCCACATGTCCCGTTCTGGGCAAGCTACTCACTCTCACAAGGAAGCTGATACCTGCTGTTATTGTCTCTCACCTCTGTGTTGTTTTTAGTGTTTCTCTAGGTCAGCCTCTTTTTCTTTTACCCTCTGGTTACCATTTCAAGGCTTGCTTTGAGATTCTCTTGTCTCTTCTCATCACATGGCCAATATATGACCAATCTAAACCATACAAACACAATATCTTCGTCATCCTCGGTTAACAATCCCCCGTCTGTGATGTCATCACTATTAGTACTTAAATCCAAAATCAGGATGTAGTCAGAATAATTGGACGACATTTTATTTGTAAAAATCAATTTTAGACACTAGGTTGAAGAATTTAGACACTAGGTTGAAGAATTTAGATACTAGGGTAAAGAATTTAAACACTAGGTTGAAGAATTTAGACACTAGGATGAAGAATTTAGACACTAGGATGAAGAATTTAGACACTAGGTTGAAGAATTTAGACACTAGGTTGAAGAATTTAGACACTAGGTTGAAGAATTTAGACACCAGGTTGAAGAATTTAGACACCAGGTTGAAGAATTTAGACGCCAGGTTGAAGAATTTAGACGCCAGGTTGAAGAATTTAGACGCCAGGTTGAAGAATTTAGACGCCAGGTTGAAGAATTTAGACGCCAGGTTGAAGAATTTAGACGCCAGGTTGAAGAATTTAGACGCCAGGTTGAAGAATTTAGACGCCAGGTTGAAGAATTTAGACGCCAGGTTGAAGAATTTAGACGCCAGGTTGAAGAATTTAGACGCCAGGTTGAAGAATTTAGACGCCAGGTTGAAGAATTTAGACACTAGGATGAAGAAACACTGTCAACTTCCCAAATGGTGTCTTGTCGGACAAAAATTGAATGTGCTTTCGGATTAAGTATTTTATAGACTCAAGTGGAAAAATATAAAATATTTGTTTTTGTTTACATATTTTAAAAAGTCTTACATGTGAATTTTGATATTAGGTGATTTTCTTATATCCCCCCCCCCCCCCCAATATCTTGTAAAAAGGCTCAGCTAACATTGGGGCGGGCCCAATCATAAAAAAAAATTATACGATGGCTATATATAGCGGACGTTTGGAGTTAAACTTGTTAATGTTGTTATCCCTTTCAGGCGGAGAGCCAGCTGACCTATGTGAAAACGGAGCAGTCGAAGCTACGCATGGAGGCTGATGAGCAGATTGCCAAGTACCAGATCTTGGTGGCAGATCTCGAGAATGAGAAGCAGGAGCTCCTGGCTTTCCTGGAAGAGGAGAAGAGGTTCATTCACTCTTTGTCCACAGATCCTCTTTTTTTTGTTTGTCCACAGATCCTCTTTTTTTGTTTGTCCACAGATCCTCTTTTTTTGTTTGTCCACATATCCTTTTTTTTTGTTTGTCCACAGATCCTCTTTTTTGTTTGTCCACAAATCCTCTTTTTTTGTTTGTCCACAGATCCTCTTTTTTTGTTTGTCCACAGATCCTCTTTTTTTTTGTTTGTCCGCAGATCCTCTTTTTTTTTGTTTGTCCACAGATCCTCTTTTTTTTTGTTTGTCCACAGATCCTCTTTTTTTGTTTGTCCACAGATCCATTTTTTTGTTTGCCCACAGATCCTCTTTTTTTTTTTTTTTTGGTCTACAGATCCTCTTTTTTTGTTGTCTGTCCACAGATCCTCTTTTTTTTGTTTGTCCACAGATCCTCTTTTTTTTTGTTTGTCCACAGATCTATTTTTTTTTGTTTGCCCACAGATCCTCTTTTTTTTGTTTGCCCACAGATCCTCTTTTTTTGTTGTCTGTCCACAGATCCTCTTTTTTTTTTGTCCACAGATCCTCTTTTTTTGTTGTCTGTCCACAGATCCTCTTTTGTTGTCTGTCCACAGATCCTCTTTTTTTTGTTTGTCCACAGATCCTCTTTTTTTGTTTGTCCACAGATCCTCTTTTGTTGTCTGTCCACAGATCCTCTTTTTTTTGGTCTGTCCACAGATCCTCTTTTTTTTTTGTCTGTCCACAGATCCTCTGTTTGTCTGTCCACAGATCCTCTGTTTGTCTGTCCACAGATCCTCTGTTTTTTTGTTTGTCCACAGATCCTTTTTTGTTTTGTCCACAGATCCTCTTTTTTTTTGTTTGTCCACAGATCCTCTGTTTTTTTGTTTGTCCACAGATCCTCTTTGTCCACAAATCCTCTTTTCTTTGTCCACAGATCTCCTTATTGTTTGTCCACAGATTATTAGAAAGAATATAAATATTGGGTCAAATAATTGGTTCTCATCTTGTGACATTTAGTTATGACGACAGTAAAATAAAAATGTTCTTTTTCTACAGGAGAGTTGAAGACCTGCAGTTCCAACTTGAGGAGGAGACGTTGAAAGATGATACCGATGTAAGTTCTGATCTGTGTAGGCTTTGGTTGTAATTACTCTGCCAAGGATAATGTTTTATTACTACTTTTATTTTGGTACTAGCTGAAAAACTTGCCGATAGCTCTGGCACTGTGTGTGGTCTGACTGTGCGCAAAGAGGACATCATCAAGTTTATTCTTTTTTCCTTAAGAGAAGAGGAGGAGAATTGGAGGAGAAAAGAATGTATACATTGAGAGACTGATGAGTCTAAAGGTGCGACAAGGATGTTATACATTGAGAGACTGATGAGTCTAAAGGTGCGACAAGGATGTTATACATTGAGAGACTGATGAGTCTAAAGGTGCGACAAGGATGTTATACATTGAGAGACTGATGAGTCTAAAGGTGCGACAAGGATGTTATACATTGAGAGACTGATGAGTCTAAAGGTGCGACAAGGATGTTATACATTGAGAGACTGATGAGTCTAAAGGTGCGACAAGGATGTTATACATTGAGAGACTGATGAGTCTAAAGGTGCGACAAGGATGTTATACATTGAGAGACTGATGAGTCTAAAGGTGCGACAAGGATGTTATACATTGAGAGACTGATGAGTCTAAAGGTGCGACAAGGATGTTATACATTGAGAGACTGATGAGTCTAAAGGTGCGACAAGGATGTTATACATTGAGAGACTGATGAGTCTAAAGGTGCGACAAGGATGTTATACATTGAGAGACTGATGAGTCTAAAGGTGCGACAAGGATGTTTGTTATACATTGAGAGACTGATGAGTCTAAAGGTGCGACAAGGATGTTATACATTGAGAGACTGATGAGTCTAAAGGTGCGACAAGGATGTTATACATTGAGAGACTGATGAGTCTAAAGGTGCGACAAAGATGTTATACATTGAGAGACTGATGAGTCTAAAGGTGCGACAAGGATGTTATACATTGAGAGACTGATGAGTCTAAAGGTGCGACAAGGATGTTTGTTATACATTGAGAGACTGATGAGTCTAAAGGTGCGACAAGGATGTTTGTTATACAGGGTGTTTATAAAGTCTCACTACACTTGGTATCTAGGTCAATTTGAAAAAAAATGTTTATGACGTCATCACAATATGTGCTCCCACTGTCAATGAAATTTGTTGAATAAGTTTATTGCTACTGGAAATGTGGAAGATGCTCCACGATCTGGTAGGCCTGCTGTGAATGATGAAATATGTTTAGATATCCAAGACAGAATGCTTAAAAGTCCAGACAAGTCATTAAGAAAACTGTCGCAACAAGTGAACTTACCATTGAGCACATATTGTGATGACGTCATAAACATTTTTTTCAAATTGACCTAGATACCAAGTGTAGTGAGACTTTATAAACACCCTATACATTGAGAGACTGATGAGTCTAAAGGTGCGACAAGGATGTTATACATTGAGAGACTGATGAGTCTAAAGGTGCGACAAGGATGTTACACATTGAGAGACTGATGAGTCTAAAGGTGCGACAAGGATGTTATACATTGAGAGACTGATGAGTCTAAAGGTGCGACAAGGATGTTATACATTGAGAGACTGATGAGTCTAAAGGTGCGACAAGGATGTTATACATTGAGAGACTGATGAGTCTAAAGGTGCGACAAGGATGTTATACATTGAGAGACTGATGAGTCTAAAGGTGCGACAAGGATGTTATACATTGAGAGACTGATGAGTCTAAAGGTGCGACAAGGATGTTATACATTGAGAGACTGATGAGTCTAAAGGTGCGACAAGGATGTTATACATTGAGAGACTGATGAGTCTAAAGGTGCGACAAGGATGTTATACATTGAGAGACTGATGAGTCTAAAGGTGCGACAAGGATGTTATACATTGAGAGACTGATGAGTCTAAAGTGCGACAAGGATGTTATACATTGAGAGACTGATGAGTCTAAAGGTGCGACAAGGATGTTATACATTGAGAGACTGATGAGTCTAAAGGTAGAAACAAGGATGTTATACATTGAGAGACTGATGAGTCTAAAGGTGCGACAAGGATGTTATACATTGAGAGACTGATGAGTCTAAAGGTGCGACAAGGATGTTATACATTGAGAGACTGATGAGTCTAAAGGTGCGACAAGGATGTTTGTTATACATTGAGAGACTGATGAGTCTAAAGGTGCGACAAGGATGTTATACATTGAGAGACTGATGAGTCTAAAGGTGCGACAAGGATGTTATACATTGAGAGACTGATGAGTCTAAAGGTGCGACAAGGATGTTATACATTGAGAGACTGATGAGTCTAAAGGTGCGACAAAGATGTTATACATTGAGAGACTGATGAGTCTAAAGGTGCGACAAGGATGTTATACATTGAGAGACTGATGAGTCTAAAGGTGCGACAAGGATGTTTGTTATACATTGAGAGACTGATGAGTCTAAAGGTGCGACAAGGATGTTTGTTATACAGGGTGTTTATAAAGTCTCACTACACTTGGTATCTAGGTCAATTTGAAAAAAAAATGTTTATGACGTCATCACAATATGTGCTCCCACTGTCAATGAAATTTATTGAATAAGTTTATTGCTACTGGAAATGTGGAAGATGCTCCACGATCTGGTAGGCCTGCTGTGAATGATGAAATATGTTTAGATATCCAAGACAGAATGCTTAAAAGTCCAGACAAGTCATTAAGAAAACTGTCGCAACAAGTGAACTTACCATTGAGCACATATTGTGATGACGTCATAAACATTTTTTTCAAATTGACCTAGATACCAAGTGTAGTGAGACTTTATAAACACCCTATACATTGAGAGACTGATGAGTCTAAAGGTGCGACAAGGATGTTTGTTATACATTGAGAGACTGATGAGTCTAAAGGTGCGACAAGGATGTTATACATTGAGAGACTGATGAGTCTAAAGGTGCGACAAGGATGTTATACATTGAGAGACTGATGAGTCTAAAGGTGCGACAAGGATGTTATACATTGAGAGACTGATGAGTCTAAAGGTGCGACAAGGATGTTTGTTATACATTGAGAGACTGATGAGTCTAAAGGTGCGACAAGGATGTTTGTTATACATTGAGAGACTGATGAGTCTAAAGGTGCGACAAGGATGTTTGTTATACATTGAGAGACTGATGAGTCTAAAGGTGCGACAAGGATGTTATACATTGAGAGACTGATGAGTCTAAAGGTGCGACAAGGATGTTATACATTGAGAGACTGATGAGTCTAAAGGTGCGACAAGGATGTTATACATTGAGAGACTGATGAGTCTAAAGGTGCGACAAGGATGTTATACATTGAGAGACTGATGAGTCTAAAGGTGCGACAAGGATGTTATACATTGAGAGACTGATGAGTCTAAAGGTGCGACAAGGATGTTATACATTGAGAGACTGATGAGTCTAAAGGTGCGACAAGGATGTTATACATTGAGAGACTGATGAGTCTAAAGGTGCGACAAGGATGTTATACATTGAGAGACTGATGAGTCTAAAGGTGCGACAAGGATGTTATACATTGAGAGACTGATGAGTCTAAAGGTGCGACAAGGATGTTATACATTGAGAGACTGATGAGTCTAAAGGTAGAAACAAGGATGTTATACATTGAGAGACTGATGAGTCTAAAGTGCGACAAGGATGTTATACATTGAGAGACTGATGAGTCTAAAGGTGCGACAAGGATGTTATACATTGAGAGACTGATGAGTCTAAAGGTAGAAACAAGGATGTTATACATTGAGAGACTGATGAGTCTAAAGGTGCGACAAGGATGTTATACATTGAGAGACTGATGAGTCTAAAGGTGCGACAAGGATGTTATACATTGAGAGACTGATGAGTCTAAAGGTAGAAACAAGGATGTTATACATTGAGAGACTGATGAGTCTAAAGGTGCGACAAGGATGTTATACATTGAGAGACTGATGAGTCTAAAGGTGCGACAAGGATGTTATACATTGAGAGACTGATGAGTCTAAAGGTGCGACAAGGATGTTATACATTGAGAGACTGATGAGTCTAAAGGTAGAAACAAGGATGTTATACATTGAGAGACTGATGAGTCTAAAGGTGCGACAAGGATGTTATACATTGAGAGACTGATGAGTCTAAAGGTGCGACAAGGATGTTATACATTGAGAGACTGATGAGTCTAAAGGTGCGACAAGGATGTTATACATTGAGAGACTGATGAGTCTAAAGGTGCGACAAGGATGTTACACATTGAGAGACTGATGAGTCTAAAGGTGCGACAAGGATGTTATACATTGAGAGACTGATGAGTCTAAAGGTGCGACAAGGATGTTATACATTGAGAGACTGATGAGTCTAAAGGTGCGACAAGGATGTTATACATTGAGAGACTGATGAGTCTAAAGGTGCGACAAGGATGTTATACATTGAGAGACTGATGAGTCTAAAGGTGCGACAAGGATGTTATACATTGAGAGACTGATGAGTCTAAAGGTGCGACAAGGATGTTATACATTGAGAGACTGATGAGTCTAAAGGTGCGACAAGGATGTTATACATTGAGAGACTGATGAGTCTAAAGGTGCGACAAGGATGTTATACATTGAGAGACTGATGAGTCTAAAGGTAGAAACAAGGATGTTATACATTGAGAGACTGATGAGTCTAAAGGTGCGACAAGGATGTTATACATTGAGAGACTGATGAGTCTAAAGGTAGAAACAAGGATGTTATACATTGAGAGACTGATGAGTCTAAAGGTGCGACAAGGATGTTATACATTGAGAGACTGATGAGTCTAAAGGTGCGACAAGGATGTTATACATTGAGAGACTGATGAGTCTAAAGGTAGAAACAAGGATGTTATACATTGAGAGACTGATGAGTCTAAAGGTGCGACAAGGATGTTATACATTGAGAGACTGATGAGTCTAAAGGTGCGACAAGGATGTTATACATTGAGAGACTGATGAGTCTAAAGGTGCGACAAGGATGTTATACATTGAGAGACTGATGAGTCTAAAGGTGCGACAAGGATGTTATACATTGAGAGACTGATGAGTCTAAAGGTGCGACAAGGATGTTATACATTGAGAGACTGATGAGTCTAAAGGTGCGACAAGGATGTTATACATTGAGAGACTGATGAGTCTAAAGGTGCGACAAGGATGTTACACATTGAGAGACTGATGAGTCTAAAGGTGCGACAAGGATGTTATACATTGAGAGACTGATGAGTCTAAAGGTGCGACAAGGATGTTATACATTGAGAGACTGATGAGTCTAAAGGTGCGACAAGGATGTTATACATTGAGAGACTGATGAGTCTAAAGTGCGACAAGGATGTTATACATTGAGAGACTGATGAGTCTAAAGGTGCGACAAGGATGTTGTACATTGAGAGACTGATGAGTCTAAAGGTGCGACAAGGATGTTGTACATTGAGAGACTGATGAGTCTAAAGGTGCGACAAGGATGTTGTACATTGAGAGACTGATGAGTCTAAAGGTAGAAACAAGGATCTGGTCCATCTGGAGTGTTTAGTGGACAAAGTAGATCTATCTATAAACACCTTACAGGAACAATCAGTCTGTCTGCCTTCCTGCCTTTCAAGATCTAGTCGGCCCTAGGGTATAGATCCAGATACTCTTTCCCTGTTTCTAAATGTCCTTTCTAGCAGTCTCAATCCTTGTAAAGATCTTTTATCAAATCTCACCATTTGTCTCTGTTCTGTGCAAGCATCTCAATCTGAGGGAGCCGATTCCTGCTGTCTTTGCCTCCCTGATCAATGTTCTTCTCAGTGTCTCTGAGTCAGCCTCTTTTTCTTCTTTCCTGGTGTTTCCCACATGAGGGCTTACTTTGCTATTCGGTTATTATCTCTCCTCATCACATGTCCAACATATGACCATCGTCTTTTCTTTATTACTGAAGATATTAGTGGTTGATTGGCGATTTCTCTAATTTCCTCGTTTGTTTTGAACTCGTTCCACGCTATACAAAGTATTTTCCTTAGACATTTATTTTTGAATGCGTTCAACTTTGTTTCTATGTCTCTCGTTGTTTTCCAGCTCTTGCATGCATACGTAAGGGATAGTACATTTGATTTGAATAGCCTAAGTTTTATGTTTGTGCTGATGAGTTTTGATTTCCACAACTTTTCAAGGCTTCTGAAAGACATTGCTGCTTTAGCTATTCTGATTCTAATTTCTTTAATTAGTGAGAAAAGCAGATGCATCAACAGTCACCACATTGCATCAACAGTCACCACATTGCATCAACAGTCACCACATTGCATCAACAGTCACCACATTGCATCAACAGTCACCACATTACATCAACAGTCACCACATTACATCAACAGTCACCACATTGCATCAACAGTCACCACATTGCATCAACATTCAGTCTGTATGTTTCAAGAAATGCTGGGACAGGCATGGAGTGGATATGGCAATGTCCCGATTGCAATGAAACCCATGAATTCCGGGGGCCTCGGTAGCTTAGTTGGGAAAACCACCCGACTGGACTGCAGACGTTCGGACAGCCCGTGTTCGATTCCCGCTGGGAGCAGTGTGAGTTGTACTCGTGGTTGGAAAAAAAAATACCCCACGGTCGGCCCAGGCGTTGGCAGAAATGGGTACCAGGGTATTACCTTGGGAAGGTGAGGAATGTCGCCTCGCATCTGAATTTCGATGCTTGAGGCGACACTATACAGAAATCTCCAAACATTTCTGGATAGGTGGCCGAGCACATATGGGTGTAAACTCGTGTGCTAAGATGCCGATTCAAGTTTCGTACATTACCTTTACCATGAATTCCATGAATAGAATAGAAACTGTTTTGGTACTGATAGCTGATAATAGAATAGAAACTGTTTTGGTACTGATAGCTGATAATAGAATAGAAACTGTTTTGGTACTGATAGCTGATAATAGAATAGAAACTGTTTTGGTACTGATGGCTGATAATAGAATAGAAACTGTTTTGGTACTGATAGCTGATAATAGAATAGAAACTGTTTTGGTACTGATGGCTGATAATAGAATAGAAACTGTTTTGGTACTGATAGCTGATAATAGAATAGAAACTGTTTTGGTACTGATGACTGATAATAGAATAGAAACTGTTTTGGTACTGATAGCTGATAATAGAATAGAAACTGTTTGGTACTGATAGTTGATAATAGAATAGAAACTGTTTTGGTACTGATAGCTGATAATAGAATAGAAACTGTTTTGGTACTGATAGCTGATAATAGAATATAAACTGTTTTGGTACTGATAGCTGATAATAGAATATAAACTGTTTTGGTACTGATAGCTGATAATAGAATATAAAAATCGCTGACATTGTATGTGTAATGACCTCTGACATGTCCCCCAGAGTAAAGCAAGCGCAGCCAATGAACTACAAGTGAAGGAGCTCGAACGACAGATCAAGAAGGAGAAAGACAGAGCTGACAACCTGGAGAAGGATTTGGGTCAAATCAAAGTTAGTGCACTCTGTTTGACTGTTTATATATATATTCTGGGATGGGGGGATAGCGTCTCTTCCATTGGACGATGGTAAAGATCACATGTACAAGGTCAGCGTATTCTGGTGGATGAGAACTAAAGAGGGTGGGCAGTATGCCAATGCCCAGGCTAAATATTAGAAAAATGGAACAGAATATTCTTATAATAAACCATGTTTTTTCATTCATTGGGAGCCATCTCCACATAGGTTGGGTACCATGGAGTTGAGAAATGAAAGCAATAAATAGAGAATAAAAATAGAAAAAACTGTATGGTTATAGATTTACGTTATAAGTGAACGACACAAATTAGAACATTTTGACTCACTAGGCCTTCAGCAGGAGCAAACATACAACACATACACAGATAATGCATTTCAAACAAAAAATAATAAATAATAATTTTAAAAAATAATTTTGAGCTTGAATAAGAATAAAAAATAAAATAAGAATTAAAGATCTTCTCTGCAAACTGTACAGTGGCAAAAAGAAAAATGAACGCCACTGTGCACGCATGGAGCACATTGTTCTAATTTGTTTTGACCACTTATTACAGAAAGCTTTAACCATACTGTTTTTTCATATAAAATTACCACCTGAAAATTTGTGGAATTTGATAATTTACTGTGTGCAAACATCCCCTTCCCTAACCACCCTAATTACTACTTCAGGTGATCCCTGAGTGTTGGGTTTATTTCCTTTGATGTTGGATCAGACACACGTGGATGTCTTTTCATTCACTCTTTCTTTATACCTCTCGCGGGTTCTCCCACTTGCAGTGTTCGACTGATTTATGACAATGTCGGCCCCTCTCGGCCTTCGCTTTTGGGCTTCTAGCTTCCCTTGTACCATTGACCATCGTTTCCCAGCAGTTTGGCAGCTTCCCCACCCACCTCTCTGTGTCCCCCCCCCCCCCCCCCCCCCCCCCAATCGCCTGTCTCAATCACGTGGTACTTTCTTCACACATTCTTTACGCTCCCAGTCATTCTGACTTGTTTCAGCAGCACGGAGGACTGATTTGCTGCTCTAAGCTAAGTGCATTTTTGATTCATTTTTATATTTCTCCTTCTCGTTTTCCATTTTATATATCTCGACGCCCATCCTACATCTCCTCATGTAGTATTAATTTCTCTCTCCTTTCTTATTTCTACATCCTACTTTCCTAGCCCTCCACTTGATCATCTAACATGTAGTTATAGATAATTATGCTTCACCATTTGTTGTCGTTGTCCTTGTATTCTGAATAAGGCCAGAGGCCGAAACGTCAGTATTGTGTTGTGTTCCTTCCTTGTAAAGCTGTCATCATACCTTGGAGTGTCAAATACACCCCACCACTGGCTCCTAGACAACATAACACCTCCAGTAACTATGGGATACACAGTGTGGGTAACAACATAACACCTCCAGTAGCTATGGGATACACAGTGTGGGTAGACAACATAACACCTCCAGTAGCTATGGGATAGACAGTGTGGGTAGACAACATAACACCTCCAGTAGCTATGGGATACACAGTGTGGGTAGACAACATAACACCTCCAGTAGCTATGGGATAGACAGTGTGGTTAGACAACATAACACCTCCAGTAGCTGTGGGATAGACAGTGTGGTTAGACAACATAACACCTCCAGTAGCTATGGGATAGACAGTGTGGGTAGACAACATAACACCTCCAGTAGCTATGGGATAGACAGTGTGGGGAGACAACATAACACCTCCAGTAGCTATGGGATACACAGTGTGGTTAGACAACATAACACCTCCAGTAGCTATGGGATAGACAGTGTGGGTAGACAACATCACACCTCCAGTAGCTATGGGATAGACAGTGTGGGTAGACAACATCACACCTCCAGTAGCTATGGGATAGACAGTGTGGGTAGACAACGTCACACCTCCAGTAGCTATGGGATACACAGTGTGGGTAGACAACGTCACACCTCCAGTAGCTATGGGATAGACAGTGTGGGTAGACAACATAACACCTCCAGTAGCTATGGGATAGACAGTGTGGGTAGACAACATAACACCTCCAGTAGCTATGGGATAGACAGTGTGGGTAGACAACGTCACACCTCCAGTAGCTATGGGATAGACAGTGTGGTTAGACAACATAACACCTCCAGTAGCTATGGGATAGACAGTGTGGGTAGACAACATAACACCTCCAGTAGCTATGGGATACACAGTGTGGTTAGACAACATAACACCTCCAGTAGCTATGGGATAGACAGTGTGGGTAGACAACATAACACCTCCAGTAGCTATGGGATACACAGTGTGGGTAGACAACATAACACCTCCAGTAGCTATGGGATACACAGTGTGGTTAGACAACATAACACCTCCAGTAGCTATGGGATACACAGTGTGGGTAGACAACATAACACCTCCAGTAGCTATGGGATACACAGTGTGGGTAGACAACATAACACCTCCAGTAGCTATGGGATACACAGTGTGGTTAGACAACATAACACCTCCAGTAGCTATGGGATAGACAGTGTGGTTAGACAACATCACACCTCCAGTAGCTATGGGATAGACAGTGTGGGTAGACAACATCACACCTCCAGTAGCTATGGGATACACAGTGTGGTTAGACAACATAACACCTCCAGTAGCTATGGGATAGACAGTGTGGGTAGACAACATAACACCTCCAGTAGCTATGGAATAGACAGTGTGGGTAGACAACGTCACACCTCCAGTAGCTATGGAATAAACAGTGTGGGTAGACAACATAACACCTCCAGTAGCTATGGAATAGACAGTGTGGGTAGACAACATAACACCTCCAGTAGCTATGGAATAGACAGTGTGGGTAGACAACATAACACCTCCAGTAGCTATGGAATAGACAGTGTGGGGAGACAACATAACACCTCCAGTAGCTATGGGATAGACAGTGTGGGTAGACAACATAACACCTCCAGTAGCTATGGAATAGACAGTGTGGGTAGACAACGTCACACCTCCAGTAGCTATGGAATAGACAGTGTGGGTAGACAACATAACACCTCCAGTAGCTATGGAATAGACAGTGTGGGTAGACAACATAACACCTCCAGTAGCTATGGGATAGACAGTGTGGGTAGACAACATAACACCTCCAGTAGCTATGGGATACACAGTGTGGGTAACAACATAACACCTCCAGTAGCTATGGGATACACAGTGTGGGTAGACAACATAACACCTCCAGTAGCTATGGGATAGACAGTGTGGGTAGACAACATAACACCTCCAGTAGCTATGGGATACACAGTGTGGGTAGACAACATAACACCTCCAGTAGCTATGGGATACACAGTGTGGGTAGACAACATAACACCTCCAGTAGCTATGGGATACACAGTGTGGGTAGACAACGTCACACCTCCAGTAGCTATGAGATACACAGTGTGGGTAGACAACGTCACACCTCCAGTAGCTACGGGATACACAGTGTGGGTAGACAACGTCACACCTCCAGTAGCTACAGCACAATGGGGTTGAATGTCAAACCATAAATGTAATCTAATCCAGAAATGACAAAGGACAAGAGGTCAGATTCGATCCAAATGGACATCATTCGGGTTCACCCAGCCTTAAATGGGTACCGGAATTTTTCTGGGAAAGTAAAGCTGCACGGGTGTAATACCGACCACATTACCTCGAAAATCATGTGTTGGTTTGTAAAGAATTATGGTCACTAACACCATATTTCCCATACGCCACTTGGTGTGACGGGGCTCTTGACTTAATCCAGAAATGATTACAGCATCTGATTCCTGCTTCTACTAGGGTAAACACACACAGCTGTGCAGCAAAAGTTCAAAAACTCCATATGTAACAATTAAGTGGTAGTAATCACAATCGAAAGGTGCGCGTGGCCACGCGGCTAAAACTACTGTTCTGCTGGCTGAAAAGCCGGCGTACGGTGTTCGAAGCCCGCGGTAGACAGAAAGGATTTTTTCTATCGGGGGTGAAATAAAAATCCTGAGTCTCACACGTCGTGGCGACTGCTTGACCAAGCGGCCTTTATCCCTCAGGTTCTATCGTTGCCCCCCGACATACACCAGCAATGGTACTATGTGTCATAAAGATAGTTTTTTTTTTTTTTTTTTTTTAAATCACAGTTGAAGGAATAGACCTGGAGACAGTTCAGAGCTACAACTACCTTGGACATACTATAACCAGTGATGGAAAATGTACAACTGAAATAAACAAAAGAATAGGAATGGCAAAAAGTAATTTTAATACCATGAAAAAAATATACTAACAACAAAACAAATAACAGCAGGGCTGAAACTAAGAATAGCAAAATGTTACGTATTCTCAATATTCCAGTATGGTGCAGAAACATGGACATTAGACAAGAAAACAGAACAGAAAATTGAAGCCTTTGAAATGTGGATTTATAGAATAATAGGTAGAATTGGATGGAAAGAAAAGAGAACAAACGATGAAGTTTTAAAACAACTAAAAATGAATAGAGAACTACTATACACAATTCAAACAAGACAAATGAGATTTTTGGGGCACGTTAAAAGACAACAGCCTACTAAAAGTAATATTCAAAGGGAAAATACAAGGTAAAAGAGGCAGACCAAGACTAACATGGACGAGTAACATCAAAAGATGGACAAGTCAATCTATGACAACCTGCACCATCAAAGCAAGAAACAAAGTGGAATGGCGATCCATGGTAGCCAACCTTCGTTGAGAAGGCACTCGATGATGATGATGATGAACCTTTACCAGAGTATCGTAAAAACATGACTCACAGATAGGTATCGCAATCCTAGGTTAAATGTGTATTTAAGAGACTTTTTACCATTTACCATTTGTTGCTTTGCTGTCGTCTTGACAATAGGCTGTGTATTTTGTAGAAAAAACTGGAAGAACAGCAGAAGGCAAATCTTGAGGCTAAAACTTCACAAACATCAAGTCAGGACCAGATTGAGGAACTAACGCATAAACTAGCCCAGGCCGAATCTAAAGTGAGAACATTCGAGTTAAATCGGCTGGAAGATGGAGCCAAGGTTTGTAGATTACTTTAAGAACTGTAGATTACTTTAAGAACTGTAGATTACTTTAAGAACTAGATTACTTTAAGAACTAGATTACTTTAAGAACTAGATTACTTTAAGAACTAGATTACTTTAAGAACTAGATTACTTTAAGAACTGTAGATTACTTTAAGAACTGTAGATTTTTTAAGAACTGTAGATTACTTTAAGAATTGTAGATTACTTTAAGAATTGTAGATTACTTTAAGAATTGTATATTACTTTAAGAATTGTAGATTATTTTAAGAATTGTAGAATATTTTAAGAATTGTAGAATATTTTAAGAATTGTATATTACTTTAAGAATTGTAGATTATTTTAAGAATTGTAGAATATTTTAAGAATTGTAGAATATTTTAAGAATTGTAGAATATTTTAAGAATTGTAGAATATTTTAAGAATTGTAGATTATTTTAAGAATTGTAGATTATTTTAAGAATTGTAGATTACTTTAAGAATTGTAGATTTTGATGTTGAGTAGATTGTTTGAAATGTTATTCAGGTGTAGTAGTTTTCATATTTTCTAGAATGTTCAACAAAATCCTTAAAATACCTTGGATAATGAAAAAGAGCAATGAAGAGATATTAAATGATTTAAACATTGAACAGAACTGGCTTATAAACACCATTCTACAGAGGAAATTAAAATACTATGGTCACGTCAAAAGGCACAGCGGGCTGGAAAGAACAATAATGGAAGACATAGTTTCTGGGTGACGCATCAAGGGCAGACCAAGAAGATGGTGATTTTAAGACATAAAGGAGACATTGAACATGACAACAGTAGTATTCTGGATAGAGACGGGGATTCTTTCTGACGGGCTGTGGTGAATGCAACGTTCTGTGGGAGATCTGACTAGAGGCATAGATTCTCTGAGATGGGCTATGGTGAATGCAACATTCTCTTTGAGATCTGACTAGAGGCAGAAATTCCTTCAGGTGGGCTGATGTGAATGCACGTTCTGTGGGAGATCTGACTAGAGGCATAGATTCTCTGAGATGGGCTATGGTGAATGCAACATTCTCTTTGAGATCTGACTAGAGGCAGAAATTCCTTCAGGTAGGCTGTGGTGAATGCAACGTTCTGTGGGAGATCTGACTAGAGGCATAGATTCTCTGAGATGGGCTATGGTGAATGCAACATTCTCTTTGAGATCTGACTAGAGGCAGAAATTCCTTCAGGTGGGCTGTGGTGAATGCAACGTTCTGTGGGAGATCTGACTAGAGGCATAGATTCTTTGAGATGGGCTATGGTGTGGTGAATGCAATGTTCTGTGGGAGATCTAGAGGCAAAGATTCTTTGAGATGGGCTATGGTGTGGTGAATGCAACATTCTCTTTGAGATCTGACTAGATGCAGAAATTCTTTCAGACGGGCTGTGGTGAATGCAATGTTCTGTAAAGGACATGTGACCTGATGATGATGTTTTTCATATTTTACTTCCAAGTTTTGTTGAGAAGTTACTATTGTATCTGTCCCTGTGAAAGGTCTTTGCTAGTTGTTATTCTGTTTATCCCTGTGAAATGTCTTCATATAAGTGTCTGGATTTTCTGAGAAATATCTTAAGTTTCTGAATTCTCTGAGAAATGTGTAATAAGTTTCTGAATTCTCTGAGAAATGTGTAATAAGTTTCTGAATTCTTTGAGAAATGTCTTTATAAGTTTCTGAATTCTCTGAGAAATGTGTAATAAGTTTCTGAATTCTTTGAGAAATGTCTTTATAAGTTTCTGAATTCTCTGAGAAATATCTTCATAAGTTTCTGAATTCTCTGAGAAATATCTTAAGTTTCTGAATTCTCTGAGATAATCTTCATAAGTTTCTGAATTCTCTGAGAATAATCTTCATGAATTTCTGAATTCTCTGAGAAATATAAGTTTCTGAATTCTCTGAGAAATATAAGTTTCTGAATTCTCTGAGAAATATCTTAAGTTTCTGAATTCTCTGAGAAATATCTTAAGTTTCTGAATTCTCTGAGAAATATCTTAAGTTTCTGAATTCTCTGAGAAATATCTTAAGTTTCTGAATTCTCTGAGAAATATAAGTTTCTGAATTCTCTGAGAAATATAAGTTTCTGAATTCTCTGAGAAATATAAGTTTCTGAATTCTCTGAGAAATATCTTCATAAGTTTCTGAATTCTCCGAGAAATATCTTAAGTTTCTTAATTCTCCGAGAAATATCTTAAGTTTCTTAATTCTCTGAGAAATATAAGTTTCTGAATTCTCTGAGAAATATCTTAAGTTTCTGAATTCTCTGAGAAATATAAGTTTCTGAATTCTCTGAGAAATATCTTAAGTTTCTGAATTCTCTGAGAAATATAAGTTTCTGAATTCTCTGAGAAATATCTTAAGTTTCTGAATTCTCTGAGAAATATAAGTTTCTGAATTCTCTGAGAAATATAAGTTTCTGAATTCTCTGAGAAATATCTTAAGTTTCTGAATTCTCTGAGAAAGATTCTTCTCCTGACATTTCTATCACAATACATTTGTATCTCCTCCTGACAATTGTGTCATGAGTATTATTGAGAGTATGGCTTTCATTAAAATGAGATGGTCAAATCATTTTAATTTACCTTTCCTGTGTTTTTGATCCAAGCTGTAGATGCCAGCACACAAGTCAATTAGTGATATCAGATTTGTACTTACGATGTCGTTGTTTCTGTCCGTAGGTGACCCAAATCTCCATGGAGCTTGCCGAGAAGCAGCACAAGGTGAAGGACATGGAGGAGCAACTTGCCCTGCAGCGCCGTGAAATGTCTTCCATGTCTCAACAGCTCCATGAGTTGGTGCGTGCACAGCAGAATTCTCTCTTGTTATTTTCTTTCTTTTAACTCTTTCCGAATGGTAGCTTTTTATCGATGCAGCAGAACAGATTTCAAAGACAAAATTGTTCATGGTTTTAAGAACCAATCTACTTAATTATATTTATCTAACATATAACATATTATATATGAATGTTTAGATAATTAAACAAGGTATTAGATTTCACCAATATCAAGATGATACAAGACATATCAAAAGAATATTATTTGATGGCGTTCACACAGTAATCAAATTGAGCGTGGCGCACTATGCAATAAAATGTACGCTGCTGAAATCAGTATGGCGCACAGTGTGGCGAAACGTACGGGGAAAGAGTTCAATAAGCAGTACTTGTAAATACATTTGGGTGGACACACATCTGCCTCTGGACAAGAAGGTGCCAGGTTCAAATCCTGCCAATTCGTGGTTTCTTCATGACTTTACACCTGCCGTGGTAAAGTTGTGAGAAACAATTACAGATCTTCACATGCCGAAGGTGGATGTGCTGGGCCAACCCATCAATGAAAGCAACAACACATTTGTATCTACTTAATGGGTGGATGCTGTAGGTGGATGTGGTGGGCCAACCCGTCAATGAAAGCAACAGCACATTTGTACCTACTTAATGGGTGGATGCTGAAGGTGGATGTGGTGGGCCAACCACTCAATGAAAGCAACAGCACATTTGTATCTACTTAATGGGTGGATGCTGAAGGTGGATGTGGTGGGCCAACCACTCAATGAAAGCAACAACACATTTGTACCTACTTAATGGGTGGATGCTGTAGGTGGATGTGGTGGGCCAACCCGTCAATGAAAGCAACAACACATTTGTACCTACTTAATGGGTGGATGCTGTAGGTGGATGTGGTGGGCCAACCCGTCAATGAAAGCAACAGCACATTTGTACCTACTTAATGGGTGGATGCTGAAGGTGGATGTGGTGGGCCAACCACTCAATGAAAGCAACAGCACATTTGTATCTACTTAATGGGTGGATGCTGAAGGTGGATGTGGTGGGCCAACCACTCAATGAAAGCAACTGCACATTTGTACCTACTTAATGGGTGGATGCTGTAGGTGGATGTGGTGGGCCAACCCGTCAATGAAAGCAACAGCACATTTGTACCTACTTAATGGGTGGATGCTGAAGGTGGATGTGGTGGGCCAACCACTCAATGAAAGCAACAACACATTTGTATCTACTTAATGGGTGAATGCTGAAGAAGAAAATTCATGAATATTTATCACTGATCGCATAAATTAATATAATCATCAAGTGCCATGCATGCTGGCATAGGTGATCATGTCTCTCCACAACTTTTGATCTTGGCAGTTATTTATTATTTCTGTTGTTGACCTTCTGCCAAGCCATTCTCTTAAGCTGTCTGGTATCTTTTCTCTTTGCTTTCCATCTTTTCATCCCTCAATTTTTCCAGTTGTTACAATATATTCCAGTTGTTACAATATATTCCAGTTGTTCCTTCTCATTCTATCTATCTAATGTCCTTTCGAGCCGAAGATGGCACATAGGGCAGAACCACAATCTCAAAAACAAACCTTGTGTGCCAAAATGGCACATATTGCAGAAATCACTGCTCTTACATGGCCCCAAAAAAATGATTGTTCTTTCCTAAAGTTTGGAAATTAGCTTTCTTTTTGCTTTGGCCTCTTTCAGAACATTGTCATCGCTCTTCTTGTCTGCCCATGGTATTCTCAACATTCTTCTGTAAAACCACATTTCTACAGCCTCCAGTGTTATTCTTGTCTGTTGTCCTATTGTCCATGATTTACATCCATATGTTAAAACTGGCTCTACGTAACATTTAAGAACTCTTTTTCTTGTTTCTATTGTCAAAAATGGATTGCACAGTATCTTCGTTTTTTGGAAAGCTGCTTTTGCCTGAGCCATTCTGCATCTCACCTCTGTTGTATTAACATATTTAATATGTTGTATTAACATATTTAACTCTTTCCGTATGTTCGCCGCACTGTGCACCATGACGAATTTGGCAGTGTACATTTCACCGTGTAGTGCGCCACGCTCAATTTGATTAGTGTGAATGCCATCAAACCATATTCTTGTTACATGTCTTGTATCATCTTGATATTGGTGAAATCTAATACCTTGTTCAATTAGCTAAACATTCTTGTGTAATATGTTATATGTTAGATAATTTGTAAACGAGACGTCTTTATATAACTTCGTAATGTACACTTGGTGTTGCAAGTAACGGGTTAATGGGTCGATCTCGACCTGTGTCAGCCTCTACAAGACTGACCTCAGCCGTTATCGCACTGCTCTCATAATTTTCATTTTCCTCGTGCTGACCTGTTCTCCGGCCACTGAGAGCTTGTTCAGCCTTGACCTGGCTGATCGCCGTCGTACTTCGGTCTGTGTGGTAATACTATCTTTTCCTGTTTCACGCTAATTGTGCTGCGACAACCTTCCTGCTGTTAAGGTTCTTCCCCTTAGGGTTACGCTAGGCCAGAGACTGCAAACTGGTTAACACAAAACAAACACATTAGTGGTGACAATTCAGCCGGCTTTTAATTCTGCTCAGTCTTGGGCGGCAACACTATACATATGACATGATAGGTCAATCACACTTTGTTTATGCGCGCTCCTACCGTCTTCTAAGCTAAAGCCCTAACATTCGCCACCAGGGCTCTAATCTGTCTTATTCATACTTGTCACTAAATTAAGTTTGAACCGTTCCCCATTGAACGGCTCCCCTACTCTATCTATTGTCTATCGGCCTATTTCTGTCACCTTCCTATTCATCACAACTATAATTTGGCTGCGTCTGCTCACTAACCTGAGTTCGTCTGCTGGTTGAATATCTCTCCAGCGTGTGTCTGAATCCAACTAATTCTGTGAACACGCATCTATCGGGCTAAGGCAGTCCCAATGGGCCAACCAACACTTGGTCACCGGCCTATATCTACGCTTAACTTCTGGCCAAACGGATATTTCACAAAAGTGCTCGAATATTCCTTAATTCTTACTTCACACTATGATATTTCTATTGGGCTAAGACAGCCCCTATGACCAACCAACACTTGGTCACCCTTCTAACTCGGCGCATAACCTCTTGCCGGACTGATCTCTCACAAAGTGCTCACGATTCTACGTGTCTTCCTCTTAAATCTCAATCTTTTCGACCAATCACAATCACTTCCTGCGCGTCTGTCTGCCCCCTCGTTCTCGACCATAACTTTCACATTTTTCACGTGTACTTCATACCCTCGTCTCATTATTCTTTTCCGTGACTTCGTCTTATCATTAAAAAAATTTTTTCTCCTTGACCTCAACCTAGCGTCTCTTTATTCCTTTAACTCCTTCTCCACCCCTCTCCTTTCTACAAATTATGTAGATTGGTTCATATAACCATGACAAATTTTATCTCTGAAATCTCTTCCGTTGTGTCGATACAAAGCTTCTGTACGGAAAGAGTTTATAAACATATTTAAATATCAAATTATTGAGCTAAATGTTGTATAAATTAACATTTATCAGTTTTATTACAATAAACTTGTGAAGTAGCTGTATAAATTAACATTTATCAGTTTTATTACAATAAACTTTTGAAGTAGCTGTATAAATTAACATTTATCAGTTTTATTACAATAAACTTTTGAAGTAGCTGTATAAATTAACATTTATCAGTTTTATTACAATAAACTTTTGAAGTAGCTGTATAAATTAACATTTATCAGTTTTATTACAATAAACTTTTGAAGTAGCTGTATAAATTAACATTTATCAGTTTTATTACAATAAACTTTTGAGGTAGTTGTATAAATTAACATTTACAATAAATTAGCTTATAAATATAAAACCTTGTGAGATCTGCTCATCTGAATTAGCTCTACCACCATTTTTTTCCCCCTCTTTTTGCCTTAATTTTTTTCTGATAAATACTTCTTGCACTCAATCTGTCATATTTTAGTGACTACAAGTCTCAGACACATGACCCTCAAGGCATCAAATGAAAGGGATAGGTTTCTTAACCATCAACATTTAAAAAAAAAAAATAATAATAACCAAAACTTTTAGGAAAAAAAACAACTTTTGGATTTGTCCAATTAGCAATAAAGATGACCTGTAAACTAAACTGAATGCAACAACTACTCCTAGTTTGTGTACATTTGATGACATTATTGCAACTAGCTTTAGGGTATTCCTTACCCTGGAGTCCTCTAATGACAGATCTGAGAATGACTGTGGACTAAACTAAACTGAATGCAACAACTACTTCTAGTTTGTGTACATTTGATGACATTATTGCAACTAGCTTTAGGGTATTCCTTACCCTGGAGTCTTCTAATGACAGATCTGAGAATGACTGTGGACTAAACTAAACTGAATGTAACAACTACTTCTAGTTTGTGTACATTTGATGACATTATTGAAACTAGCTTTAGGGTATTCCTTACCCTGGAGTCTTCTAATGACAGATCTGAGAATGACTGTGGACTAAACTAAACTGAATGTAACAACTACTTCTAGTTTGTGTACATTTGATGACATTACTGCAACTAGCTTTAGGGTGTTCCTAACCCTGGAGTCTTTTAATGACAGATCTGAGAATGACTGTGGACTAAACTAAACTGAATGTAACAACTACTTCTAGTTTGTGTACATTTGATGACATTATTGCAACTAGCTTTAGGGTATTCCTTACCCTGGAGTCTTCTAATGACAGATCAGAGAATGACTG
Source organism: Megaustenia siamemsis (assembly GCA_032433765.1). NCBI lineage: Eukaryota > Metazoa > Mollusca > Gastropoda > Stylommatophora > Ariophantidae > Megaustenia > Megaustenia siamemsis. Next base: position 1,815,793 of record JAVIAB010000026.1, on the reverse strand, counting down.
TGGACTAAACTAAACTGAATGTAACAACTACTTCTAGTTTGTGTACATTTGATGACATTATTGCAACTAGCTTTAGGGTATTCCTTACCCTGGAGTCTTCTAATGACAGATCTGAGAATGACTGTGGACTAAACTAAACTGAATGTAACAACTACTTCTAGTTTGTGTACATTTGATGACATTACTGCAACTAGCTTTAGGGTGTTCCTAACCCTGGAGTCTTTTAATGACAGATCTGAGAATGACTGTGGACTAAACTAAACTGAATGTAACAACTACTTCTAGTTTGTGTACATTTGATGACATTATTGAAACTAGCTTTAGGGTATTCCTTACCCTGGAGTCCTCTAATGACAGATCTGAGAATGACTGTGGACTAAACTAAACTGAATGTAACAACTACTTCTAGTTTGTGTACATCTGATGACATTATTGCAACTAGCTTTAGGGTATTCCTTACCCTGGAGTCTTCTAATGACAGATCAGAGAATGACTGTGGACTAAACTAAACTGAATGTAACAACTACTTCTAGTTTGTGTACATCTAATGACATTATTGCAACTAGCTTTAGGGTATTCCTTACCCTGGAGTCTTCTAATGACAGATCTGAGAATGACTGTGGACTAAACTAAACTGAATGTAACAACTATTTCTAGTTTGTGTACATTTGATGACATTATTGAAACTAGCTTTAGGGTATTCCTTACCCTGGAGTCTTCTAATGACAGATCTGAGAATGACTGTGGACTAAACTAAACTGAATGTAACAACTACTTCTAGTTTGTGTACATTTGATGACATTATTGCAACTAGCTTTAGGGTATTCCTTACCCTGGAGTCTTCTAATGACAGATCTGAAAATGACTGTGGACTAAACTAAACTGAATGTAACAACTACTTCTAGTTTGTGTACATTTGATGACATTATTGAAACTAGCTTTAGGGTATTCCTTACCCTGGAGTCTTCTAATGACAGATCTGAGAATGACTGTGGACTAAACTAAACTGAATGTAACAACTACTTCTAGTTTGTGTACATTTGATGACATTATTGCAACTAGCTTTAGGGTATTCCTTACCCTGGAGTCTTCTAATGACAGATCTGAGAATGACTGTGGACTAAACTAAACTGAATGTAACAACTACTTCTAGTTTGTGTACATTTGATGACATTACTGCAACTAGCTTTAGGGTGTTCCTAACCCTGGAGTCTTTTAATGACAGATCTGAGAATGACTGTGGACTAAACTAAACTGAATGTAACTACTACTTCTAGTTTGTGTACATTTGATGACATTATTGCAACTAGCTTTAGGGTATTCCTTACCCTGGAGTCTTCTAATGACAGATCTGAGAGTGACTGTGGACTAAACTAAACTGAATGTAACAACTACTTCTAGTTTGTGTACATTTGATGACATTATTGAAACTAGCTTTAGGGTATTCCTTACCCTGGAGTCTTCTAATGACAGATCAGAGAATGACTGTGGACTAAACTAAACTGAATGTAACAACTACTTCTAGTTTGTGTACATCTGATGACATTATTGCAACTAGCTTTAGGGTATTCCTTACCCTGGAGTCTTCTAATGACAGATCTGAGAATGACTGTGGACTAAACTAAACTGAATGTAACAACTACTTCTAGTTTGTGTACATTTGATGACATTATTGCAACTAGCTTTAGGGTATTCCTTACCCTGGAGTCTTCTAATGACAGATCTGAAAATGACTGTGGACTAAACTAAACTGAATGTAACAACTACTTCTAGTTTGTGTACATTTGATGACATTATTGAAACTAGCTTTAGGGTGTTCCTAACCCTGGAGTCCTCTAATGACAGATCTGAGAATGACTGTGGACTAAACTAAACTAAACTGAATGTAACAACTACTTCTAGTTTGTGTACATTTGATGACATTATTGCAACTAGCTTTAGTATATTCCTTACCCTGGAGTCTTCTAATGACAGATCAGAGAATGACTGTGGACTAAACTAAACTGAATGTAACAACTACTTCTAGTTTGTGTACATTTGATGACATTATTGCAACTAGCTTTAGGGTATTCCTTACCCTGGAGTCTTCTAATGACAGATCAGAGAATGACTGTGGACTAAACTAAACTGAATGTAACAACTACTTCTAGTTTGTGTACATTTGATGACATTATTGCAACTAGCTTTAGGGTATTCCTTACCCTGGAGTCTTCTAATGACAGATCTGAGAATGACTGTGGACTAAACTAAACTGAATGTAACAACTACTTCTAGTTTGTGTACATTTGATGACATTACTGCAACTAGCTTTAGGGTGTTCCTAACCCTGGAGTCTTTTAATGACAGATCTGAGAATGACTGTGGACTAAACTAAACTGAATGTAACAACTACTTCTAGTTTGTGTACATTTGATGACATTATTGCAACTAGCTTTAGGGTATTCCTTACCCTGGAGTCTTCTAATGACAGATCTGAGAATGACTGTGGACTAAACTAAACTGTTTGAATGTAACAACTACTTCTAGTTTGTGTACATTTGATGACATTACTGCAACTAGCTTTAGGGTATTCCTTACCCTGGAGTCCTCTAATGACAGATCTGAGAATGACTGTGGACTAAACTAAACTAAACTGAATGTAACAACTACTTCTAGTTTGTGTACATTTGATGACATTATTGCAACTAGCTTTAGGGTATTCCTTACCCTGGAGTCCTCTAATGACAGATCTGAGAATGACTGTGGACTAAACTAAACTGTTTGAATGTAACAACTACTTCTAGTTTGTGTACATTTGATGACATTACTGCAACTAGCTTTAGGGTATTCCTTACCCTGGAGTCCTCTAATGACAGATCTGAGAATGACTGTGGACTAAACTAAACTGAATGTAACAACTACTTCTAGTTTGTGTACATTTGATGACATTACTGCAACTAGCTTTAGGGTATTCCTTACCCTGGAGTCCTGTAATGACAGATCTGAGAATGACTGTGGACTAAACTAAACTGAATGTAACAACTACTTCTAGTTTGTGTACATTTGATGACATTACTGCAACTAGCTGTAGGGTATTCCTTACCCTGGAGTCCTCTAATGACAGATCTGAGAATGACTGTGGACTAAACTAAACTGAATGTAACAACTACTTCTAGTTTGTGTACATTTGATGACATTACTGCAACTAGCTTTAGGGTATTCCTTACCCTGGAGTCTTCTAATGACAGATCAGAGAATGACTGTGGACTAAACTAAACTGAATGTAACAACTACTTCTAGTTTGTGTACATTTGATGACATTATTGCAACTAGCTTTAGGGTATTCCTTACCCTGGAGTCCTCTAATGACAGATCTGAGAATGACTGTGGACTAAACTAAACTGAATGTAACAACTACTTCTAGTTTGTGTACATTTGATGACATTATTGCAACTAGCTTTAGGGTATTCCTTACCCTGGAGTCCTCTAATGACAGATCTGAGAATGACTGTTGACTAAACTAAACTGAATGTAACAACTACTTCTAGTTTGTGTACATTTGATGACATTACTGCAACTAGCTTTAGGGTATTCCTTACCCTGGAGTCTTCTAATGACAGATCTGAGAATGACTGTTGACTAAACTAAACTGAATGTAACAACTATTTCTAGTTTGTGTACATTTGATGACATTATTGCAACTAGCTTTAGGGTATTCCTTACCCTGGAGTCTTCTAATGACAGATCAGAGAATGACTGTGGACTAAACTAAACTGAATGTAACAACTACTTCTAGTTTGTGTACATTTGATGACATTATTGCAACTAGCTTTAGGGTATTCCTTACCCTGGAGTCTTCTAATGACAGATCTGAGAATGACTGTGGACTAAACTAAACTGAATGTAACAACTACTTCTAGTTTGTGTACATTTGATGACATTACTGCAACTAGCTTTAGGGTATTCCTTACCCTGGAGTCCTCTAATGACAGATCTGAGAATGACTGTGGACTAAACTAAACTGAATGTAACAACTATTTCTAGTTTGTGTACATTTGATGACATTATTGAAACTAGCTTTAGGGTATTCCTTACCCTGGAGTCTTCTAATGACAGATCAGAGAATGACTGTGGACTAAACTAAACTGAATGTAACAACTACTTCTAGTTTGTGTACATTTGATGACATTATTGCAACTAGCTTTAGGGTATTCCTTACCCTGGAGTCCTCTAATGACAGATCTGAGAATGACTGTGGACTAAACTAAACTAAACTGAATGTAACAACTACTTCTAGTTTGTGTACATTTGATGACATTATTGCAACTAGCTTTAGTATATTCCTTACCCTGGAGTCTTCTAATGACAGATCAGAGAATGACTGTGGACTAAACTAAACTGAATGTAACAACTACTTCTAGTTTGTGTACATTTGATGACATTATTGCAACTAGCTTTAGGGTATTCCTTACCCTGGAGTCTTCTAATGACAGATCTGAGAATGACTGGACTAAACTAAACTGAATGTAACAACTACTTCTAGTTTGTGTACATTTGATGACATTACTGCAACTAGCTTTAGGGTGTTCCTAACCCTGGAGTCTTTTAATGATAGATCTGAGAATGACTGTGGACTAAACTAAACTGAATGTAACAACTACTTCTAGTTTGTGTACATTTGATGACATTATTGCAACTAGCTTTAGGGTATTCCTTACCCTGGAGTCTTCTAATGACAGATCTGAGAATGACTGTGGACTAAACTAAACTGAATGTAACAACTATTTCTAGTTTGTGTACATCTGATGACATTATTGCAACTAGCTTTAGGGTATTCCTTACCCTGGAGTCTTCTAATGACAGATCTGAGAATGACTGTGGACTAAACTAAACTGTTTGAATGTAACAACTACTTCTAGTTTGTGTACATTTGATGACATTACTGCAACTAGCTTTAGGGTATTCCTTACCCTGGAGTCCTCTAATGACAGATCTGAGAATGACTGTGGACTAAACTAAACTAAACTGAATGTAACAACTACTTCTAGTTTGTGTACATTTGATGACATTACTGCAACTAGCTTTAGGGTATTCCTTACCCTGGAGTCCTCTAATGACAGATCTGAGAATGACTGTGGACTAAACTAAACTAAACTGAATGTAACAACTACTTCTAGTTTGTGTACATTTGATGACATTATTGCAACTAGCTTTAGGGTATTCCTTACCCTGGAGTCTTCTAATGACAGATCTGAGAATGACTGTGGACTAAACTAAACTGTTTGAATGTAACAACTACTTCTAGTTTGTGTACATTTGATGACATTACTGCAACTAGCTTTAGGGTATTCCTTACCCTGGAGTCCTCTAATGACAGATCTGAGAATGACTGTGGACTAAACTAAACTGAATGTAACAACTACTCCTAGTTTGTGTACATTTGATGACATTACTGCAACTAGCTTTAGGGTATTCCTTACCCTGGAGTCCTGTAATGACAGATCTGAGAATGACTGTGGACTAAACTAAACTGAATGTAACAACTACTTCTAGTTTGTGTACATTTGATGACATTACTGCAACTAGCTTTAGGGTATTCCTTACCCTGGAGTCCTCTAATGACAGATCTGAGAATGACTGTTGACTAAACTAAACTGAATGTAACAACTACTTCTAGTTTGTGTACATTTGATGACATTATTGCAACTAGCTTTAGGGTATTCCTTACCCTGGAGTCTTCTAATGACAGATCAGAGAATGACTGTGGACTAAACTAAACTGAATGTAACAACTACTTCTAGTTTGTGTACATTTGATGACATTATTGCAACTAGCTTTAGGGTATTCCTTACCCTGGAGTCTTCTAATGACAGATCTGAGAATGACTGTGGACTAAACTAAACTGAATGTAACAACTACTTCTAGTTTGTGTACATTTGATGACATTATTGCAACTAGCTTTAGGGTATTCCTTACCCTGGAGTCCTCTAATGACAGATCTGAGAATGACTGTGGACTAAACTAAACTGAATGTAACAACTACTTCTAGTTTGTGTACATTTGATGACATTATTGCAACTAGCTTTAGAGTATTCCTTACCCTGGAGTCTTCTAATGACAGATCTGAGAATGACTGTGGACTAAACTAAACTGAATGTAACAACTACTTCTAGTTTGTGTACATTTGATGACATTACTGCAACTAGCTTTAGGGTATTCCTTACCCTGGAGTCCTCTAATGACAGATCTGAGAATGACTGTGGACTAAACTAAACTAAACTGAATGTAACAACTACTTCTAGTTTGTGTACATTTGATGACATTATTGCAACTAGCTTTAGGGTATTCCTTACCCTGGAGTCTTCTAATGACAGATCTGAGAATGACTGTGGACTAAACTAAACTGAATGTAACAACTATTTCTAGTTTGTGTACATTTGATGACATTATTGAAACTAGCTTTAGGGTATTCCTTACCCTGGAGTCTTCTAATGACAGATCAGAGAATGACTGTGGACTAAACTAAACTGAATGTAACAACTACTTCTAGTTTGTGTACATTTGATGACATTATTGCAACTAGCTTTAGGGTATTCCTTACCCTGGAGTCCTCTAATGACAGATCTGAGAATGACTGTGGACTAAACTAAACTAAACTGAATGTAACAACTACTTCTAGTTTGTGTACATTTGATGACATTATTGCAACTAGCTTTAGGGTATTCCTTACCCTAGAGTCTTCTAATGACAGATCTGAGAATGACTGTGGACTAAACTAAACTGAATGTAACAACTACTTCTAGTTTGTGTACATTTGATGACATTACTACAACTAGCTTTAGGGTATTCCTTACCCTGGAGTCCTCTAATGACAGATCTGAGAATGACTGTGGACTAAACTAAACTGAATGTAACAACTACTTCTAGTTTGTGTACATTTGATGACATTACTGCAACTAGCTTTAGGGTGTTCCTAACCCTGGAGTCTTTTAATGACAGATCTGAGAATGACTGTGGACTAAACTAAACTGAATGTAACAACTACTTCTAGTTTGTGTACATTTGATGACATTATTGCAACTAGCTTTAGGGTATTCCTTACCCTGGAGTCTTCTAATGACAGATCTGAGAATGACTGTGGACTAAACTAAACTGAATGTAACAACTATTTCTAGTTTGTGTACATTTGATGACATTATTGCAACTAGCTTTAGGGTATTCCTTACCCTGGAGTCTTCTAATGACAGATCTGAGAATGACTGTGGACTAAACTAAACTGTTTGAATGTAACAACTACTTCTAGTTTGTGTACATTTGATGACATTACTGCAACTAGCTTTAGGGTATTACTTACCCTGGAGTCCTCTAATGACAGATCTGAGAATGACTGTGGACTAAACTAAACTAAACTGAATGTAACAACTACTTCTAGTTTGTGTACATTTGATGACATTACTGCAACTAGCTTTAGGGTATTCCTTACCCTGGAGTCCTCTAATGACAGATCTGAGAATGACTGTGGACTAAACTAAACTAAACTGAATGTAACAACTACTTCTAGTTTGTGTACATTTGATGACATTATTGCAACTAGCTTTAGGGTATTCCTTACCCTGGAGTCCTCTAATGACAGATCTGAGAATGACTGTGGACTAAACTAAACTAAACTGAATGTAACAACTACTTCTAGTTTGTGTACATTTGATGACATTATTGCAACTAGCTTTAGGGTATTCCTTACCCTGGAGTCCTCTAATGACAGATCTGAGAATGACTGTGGACTAAACTAAACTGTTTGAATGTAACAACTACTTCTAGTTTGTGTACATTTGATGACATTACTGCAACTAGCTTTAGGGTATTCCTTACCCTGGAGTCCTCTAATGACAGATCTGAGAATGACTGTGGACTAAACTAAACTGAATGTAACAACTACTTCTAGTTTGTGTACATTTGATGACATTATTGCAACTAGCTTTAGGGTATTCCTTACCCTGGAGTCTTCTAATGACAGATCTGAGAATGACTGTGGACTAAACTAAACTGAATGTAACAACTACTTCTAGTTTGTGTACATTTGATGACATTATTGCAACTAGCTGTAGGGTATTCCTTACCCTGGAGTCTTCTAATGACAGATCTGAGAATGACTGTGGACTAAACTAAACTAAACTGAATGTAACAACTACTTCTAGTTTGTGTACATTTGATGACATTATTGCAACTAGCTGTAGGGTATTCCTTACCCTGGAGTCTTCTAATGACAGATCTGAGAATGACTGTTGACTAAACTAAACTAAACTAAACTGAATGTAACAACTACTTCTAGTTTGTGTACATTTGATGACATTATTGCAACTAGCTTTAGGGTATTCCTTTCCCTGGAGTCTTCTAATGACAGATCTGAGAATGACTGTGGACTGAACTAAACTGAATGTAACAACTACTTCTAGTTTGTGTACATTTGATGACATTATTGCAACTAGCTTTAGGGTATTCCTTTCCCTGGAGTCTTCTAATGACAGATCTGAGAATGACTGTGGACTAAACTAAACTGAATGTGACAACTACTTCTAGTTTGTGTACATTTGATGACATTATTGCAACTAGCTGTAGGGTATTCCTTACCCTGGAGTCTTCTAATGACAGATCTGAGAATGACTGTGGACTAAACTAAACTGAATGTAACAACTACTTCTAGTTTGTGTACATTTGATGACATTATTGCAACTAGCTTTAGGGTATTCCTTTCCCTGGAGTCTTCTAATGACAGATCTGAGAATGACTGTGGACTAAACTAAACTGAATGTGACAACTACTTCTAGTTTGTGTACATTTGATGACATTATTGCAACTAGCTGTAGGGTATTCCTTACCCTGGAGTCTTCTAATGACAGATCTGAGAATGACTGTGGACTAAACTAAACTGAATGTAACAACTACTTCTAGTTTGTGTACATTTGATGACATTATTGCAACTAGCTTTAGGGTATTCCTTACCCTGGAGTCTTCTAATGACAGATCTGAGAATGACTGTGGACTAAACTAAACTGAATGTAACAACTACTTCTAGTTTGTGTACATTTGATGACATTATTGCAACTAGCTTTAGGGTATTCCTTTCCCTGGAGTCTTCTAATGACAGATCTGAGAATGACTGTGGACTAAACTAAACTGAATGTAACAACTACTTCTAGTTTGTGTACATTTGATGACATTATTGCAACTAGCTGTAGGGTATTCCTTACCCTGGAGTCTTCTAATGACAGATCTGAGAATGACTGTGGACTAAACTAAACTAAACTGAATGTAACAACTACTTCTAGTTTGTGTACATTTGATGACATTATTGCAACTAGCTTTAGGGTATTCCTTACCCTGGAGTCCTCTAATGACAGATCTGAGAATGACTGTGGACTAAACTAAACTAAACTGAATGTAACAACTACTTCTAGTTTGTGTACATTTGATGACATTACTGCAACTAGCTTTAGGGTATTCCTTACCCTGGAGTCCTCTAATGACAGATCTGAGAATGACTGTGGACTAAACTAAACTGAATGTAACAACTACTTCTAGTTTGTGTACATTTGATGACATTACTGCAACTAGCTTTAGGGTATTCCTTACCCTGGAGTCCTCTAATGACAGATCTGAGAATGACTGTGGACTAAACTAAACTGAATGTAACAACTACTTCTAGTTTGTGTACATTTGATGACATTATTGCAACTAGCTTTAGGGTATTCCTTACCCTGGAGTCTTCTAATGACAGATCTGAGAATGACTGTGGACTAAACTAAACTGAATGTAACAACTACTTCTAGTTTGTGTACATTTGATGACATTACTGCAACTAGCTGTAGGGTATTCCTTACCCTGGAGTCCTCTAATGACAGATCTGAGAATGACTGTGGACTAAACTAAACTGAATGTAACAACTACTTCTAGTTTGTGTACATTTGATGACATTACTGCAACTAGCTTTAGGGTATTCCTTACCCTGGAGTCCTCTAATGACAGATCTGAGAATGACTGTGGACTAAACTAAACTAAACTGAATGTAACAACTACTTCTAGTTTGTGTACATTTGATGACATTATTGCAACTAGCTTTAGGGTATTCCTTACCCTGGAGTCTTCTAATGACAGATCTGAGAATGACTGTGGACTAAACTAAACTGAATGTAACAACTACTTCTAGTTTGTGTACATTTGATGACATTACTGCAACTAGCTTTAGGGTATTACTTACCCTGGAGTCCTCTAATGACAGATCTGAGAATGACTGTGGACTAAACTAAACTAAACTGAATGTAACAACTACTTCTAGTTTGTGTACATTTGATGACATTACTGCAACTAGCTTTAGGGTATTCCTTACCCTGGAGTCCTCTAATGACAGATCTGAGAATGACTGTGGACTAAACTAAACTAAACTGAATGTAACAACTACTTCTAGTTTGTGTACATTTGATGACATTATTGCAACTAGCTTTAGGGTATTCCTTACCCTGGAGTCCTCTAATGACAGATCTGAGAATGACTGTGGACTAAACTAAACTAAACTGAATGTAACAACTACTTCTAGTTTGTGTACATTTGATGACATTATTGCAACTAGCTTTAGGGTATTCCTTACCCTGGAGTCCTCTAATGACAGATCTGAGAATGACTGTGGACTAAACTAAACTGTTTGAATGTAACAACTACTTCTAGTTTGTGTACATTTGATGACATTACTGCAACTAGCTTTAGGGTATTCCTTACCCTGGAGTCCTCTAATGACAGATCTGAGAATGACTGTGGACTAAACTAAACTGAATGTAACAACTACTTCTAGTTTGTGTACATTTGATGACATTATTGCAACTAGCTTTAGGGTATTCCTTACCCTGGAGTCTTCTAATGACAGATCTGAGAATGACTGTGGACTAAACTAAACTGAATGTAACAACTACTTCTAGTTTGTGTACATTTGATGACATTATTGCAACTAGCTGTAGGGTATTCCTTACCCTGGAGTCTTCTAATGACAGATCTGAGAATGACTGTGGACTAAACTAAACTGAATGTAACAACTACTTCTAGTTTGTGTACATTTGATGACATTATTGCAACTAGCTTTAGGGTATTCCTTTCCCTGGAGTCTTCTAATGACAGATCTGAGAATGACTGTGGACTAAACTAAACTGAATGTAACAACTACTTCTAGTTTGTGTACATTTGATGACATTATTGCAACTAGCTGTAGGGTATTCCTTACCCTGGAGTCTTCTAATGACAGATCTGAGAATGACTGTGGACTAAACTAAACTAAACTGAATGTAACAACTACTTCTAGTTTGTGTACATTTGATGACATTATTGCAACTAGCTTTAGGGTATTCCTTACCCTGGAGTCCTCTAATGACAGATCTGAGAATGACTGTGGACTAAACTAAACTAAACTGAATGTAACAACTACTTCTAGTTTGTGTACATTTGATGACATTACTGCAACTAGCTTTAGGGTATTCCTTACCCTGGAGTCCTCTAATGACAGATCTGAGAATGACTGTGGACTAAACTAAACTGAATGTAACAACTACTTCTAGTTTGTGTACATTTGATGACATTACTGCAACTAGCTTTAGGGTATTCCTTACCCTGGAGTCCTCTAATGACAGATCTGAGAATGACTGTGGACTAAACTAAACTGAATGTAACAACTACTTCTAGTTTGTGTACATTTGATGACATTATTGCAACTAGCTTTAGGGTATTCCTTACCCTGGAGTCTTCTAATGACAGATCTGAGAATGACTGTGGACTAAACTAAACTGAATGTAACAACTACTTCTAGTTTGTGTACATTTGATGACATTACTGCAACTAGCTGTAGGGTATTCCTTACCCTGGAGTCCTCTAATGACAGATCTGAGAATGACTGTGGACTAAACTAAACTGAATGTAACAACTACTTCTAGTTTGTGTACATTTGATGACATTACTGCAACTAGCTTTAGGGTATTCCTTACCCTGGAGTCCTCTAATGACAGATCTGAGAATGACTGTGGACTAAACTAAACTAAACTGAATGTAACAACTACTTCTAGTTTGTGTACATTTGATGACATTATTGCAACTAGCTTTAGGGTATTCCTTACCCTGGAGTCTTCTAATGACAGATCTGAGAATGACTGTGGACTAAACTAAACTGAATGTAACAACTACTTCTAGTTTGTGTACATTTGATGACATTACTGCAACTAGCTTTAGGGTATTACTTACCCTGGAGTCCTCTAATGACAGATCTGAGAATGACTGTGGACTAAACTAAACTAAACTGAATGTAACAACTACTTCTAGTTTGTGTACATTTGATGACATTACTGCAACTAGCTTTAGGGTATTCCTTACCCTGGAGTCCTCTAATGACAGATCTGAGAATGACTGTGGACTAAACTAAACTAAACTGAATGTAACAACTACTTCTAGTTTGTGTACATTTGATGACATTATTGCAACTAGCTTTAGGGTATTCCTTACCCTGGAGTCCTCTAATGACAGATCTGAGAATGACTGTGGACTAAACTAAACTAAACTGAATGTAACAACTACTTCTAGTTTGTGTACATTTGATGACATTATTGCAACTAGCTTTAGGGTATTCCTTACCCTGGAGTCCTCTAATGACAGATCTGAGAATGACTGTGGACTAAACTAAACTGTTTGAATGTAACAACTACTTCTAGTTTGTGTACATTTGATGACATTACTGCAACTAGCTTTAGGGTATTCCTTACCCTGGAGTCCTCTAATGACAGATCTGAGAATGACTGTGGACTAAACTAAACTGAATGTAACAACTACTTCTAGTTTGTGTACATTTGATGACATTATTGCAACTAGCTTTAGGGTATTCCTTACCCTGGAGTCTTCTAATGACAGATCTGAGAATGACTGTGGACTAAACTAAACTGAATGTAACAACTACTTCTAGTTTGTGTACATTTGATGACATTATTGCAACTAGCTGTAGGGTATTCCTTACCCTGGAGTCTTCTAATGACAGATCTGAGAATGACTGTGGACTAAACTAAACTAAACTGAATGTAACAACTACTTCTAGTTTGTGTACATTTGATGACATTATTGCAACTAGCTGTAGGGTATTCCTTACCCTGGAGTCTTCTAATGACAGATCTGAGAATGACTGTTGACTAAACTAAACTAAACTAAACTGAATGTAACAACTACTTCTAGTTTGTGTACATTTGATGACATTATTGCAACTAGCTTTAGGGTATTCCTTTCCCTGGAGTCTTCTAATGACAGATCTGAGAATGACTGTGGACTGAACTAAACTGAATGTAACAACTACTTCTAGTTTGTGTACATTTGATGACATTATTGCAACTAGCTTTAGGGTATTCCTTTCCCTGGAGTCTTCTAATGACAGATCTGAGAATGACTGTGGACTAAACTAAACTGAATGTGACAACTACTTCTAGTTTGTGTACATTTGATGACATTATTGCAACTAGCTGTAGGGTATTCCTTACCCTGGAGTCTTCTAATGACAGATCTGAGAATGACTGTGGACTAAACTAAACTGAATGTAACAACTACTTCTAGTTTGTGTACATTTGATGACATTATTGCAACTAGCTTTAGGGTATTCCTTACCCTGGAGTCTTCTAATGACAGATCTGAGAATGACTGTGGACTAAACTAAACTGAATGTAACAACTACTTCTAGTTTGTGTACATTTGATGACATTATTGCAACTAGCTGTAGGGTATTCCTTACCCTGGAGTCTTCTAATGACAGATCTGAAAATGACTGTGGACTAAACTAAACTGAATGTAACAACTACTTCTAGTTTGTGTACATTTGATGACATTATTGCAACTAGCTTTAGGGTATTCCTTACCCTGGAGTCTTCTAATGACAGATCTGAGAATGACTGTGGACTAAACTAAACTGAATGTAACAACTACTTCTAGTTTGTGTACATTTGATGACATTATTGCAACTAGCTTTAGGGTATTCCTTTCCCTGGAGTCTTCTAATGACAGATCTGAGAATGACTGTGGACTAAACTAAACTGAATGTAACAACTACTTCTAGTTTGTGTACATTTGATGACATTATTGCAACTAGCTGTAGGGTATTCCTTACCCTGGAGTCTTCTAATGACAGATCTGAGAATGACTGTGGACTAAACTAAACTAAACTGAATGTAACAACTACTTCTAGTTTGTGTACATTTGATGACATTATTGCAACTAGCTTTAGGGTATTCCTTACCCTGGAGTCCTCTAATGACAGATCTGAGAATGACTGTGGACTAAACTAAACTAAACTGAATGTAACAACTACTTCTAGTTTGTGTACATTTGATGACATTACTGCAACTAGCTTTAGGGTATTCCTTACCCTGGAGTCCTCTAATGACAGATCTGAGAATGACTGTGGACTAAACTAAACTGAATGTAACAACTACTTCTAGTTTGTGTACATTTGATGACATTACTGCAACTAGCTTTAGGGTATTCCTTACCCTGGAGTCCTCTAATGACAGATCTGAGAATGACTGTGGACTAAACTAAACTGAATGTAACAACTACTTCTAGTTTGTGTACATTTGATGACATTATTGCAACTAGCTTTAGGGTATTCCTTACCCTGGAGTCTTCTAATGACAGATCTGAGAATGACTGTGGACTAAACTAAACTGAATGTAACAACTACTTCTAGTTTGTGTACATTTGATGACATTACTGCAACTAGCTGTAGGGTATTCCTTACCCTGGAGTCCTCTAATGACAGATCTGAGAATGACTGTGGACTAAACTAAACTGAATGTAACAACTACTTCTAGTTTGTGTACATTTGATGACATTACTGCAACTAGCTTTAGGGTATTCCTTACCCTGGAGTCCTCTAATGACAGATCTGAGAATGACTGTGGACTAAACTAAACTAAACTGAATGTAACAACTACTTCTAGTTTGTGTACATTTGATGACATTATTGCAACTAGCTTTAGGGTATTCCTTACCCTGGAGTCTTCTAATGACAGATCTGAGAATGACTGTGGACTAAACTAAACTGAATGTAACAACTACTTCTAGTTTGTGTACATTTGATGACATTACTGCAACTAGCTTTAGGGTATTCCTTACCCTGGAGTCCTCTAATGACAGATCTGAGAATGACTGTGGACTAAACTATATTCAATGAAACTGTTTGATTTTGTTCACAGAAGGAGGAACTTAAAGCTAGCAATGATAAGAGGAAGAAACAAGATGAGTACATAAAAGGTAAGTAAAAAGTACCCTGGAGGCATTACAATAGATGGATAAAGAAAGAAAGAGACACCACATGGAGTACAGGAAATATGGTTTAAGTGCCCATATTTTTACATTTGGAAATGTGGTTGGAATTACATTAGTGACACCTTTCTTTCGCTGAAATCTGTTTTAAACACATTCTGTACCAGGCGCCACATAACATGGAGACAAATAATAATAAATTAACATTATTATAGGGGGAAACATTTATTTCCGAGTTGTGTATTGTAACCTTATGCTATAGTCATGAGAACACCTGTGTGAAAGACATTGCCAATCACAGCTAATTTTTTAGTTAGCTGAGTTGGCAGTATTCCCTAGCATTTGGCTTCTCGTGACAAGGCGCTGTGCCAAGGAGTACCAAGTTCGATCTTGCTCCAGACAATCTATTGTTCTTTTTTTTTTCTGTTGATTATTTGTAATTTTTTCTCAAGTGCTATAGATATACCTCCTTCCCCCTAATATTCGCTACACGGCTTGGGTTACCAGGCCATTTAACCCACAAGCCAGTTTTTTTGCAGCTTTTAATATATTAATGTTCTTCAGTTATTGCCACTATATCTTTGTAATTATCTTATTTAACTTGTTTACAACTTGAAAAATGCAAGGAAAGAAAGACCGTGGACAACAAAGAGAAAAGATCCTGGGTAGCTTGGTGTCATGGTAAACAGTGAACAACAGAGTAGATACGATGAACTGTGATGAGAAGAGACAACAGGAGAACATCAATACAAGTCTTCAAATGGGAACCAGTTGGTAAAAGAAAAATAGTCAATCTTAGAGAAACACTTAAAAAAGAACCACGTGGCATGAGACAGGGTTCAGCTCCTTTTCTAAGTCTGAGAAGCACTGAACAGGGACACATGGTGACATACAACGTGGGTCCTGTGCAAGGTTTGACGTTTAATAGCAAAGATCGTCGGACACAGGGAGTCTAGAATTTCTGCCTTATTTTGCCATTTGCTTGAAAGGACTATGGATAGACAGACTGTGGACAGAGTTGTGGAAGGAGATGGTCGCCTATGTCAGGCAGTATCAACATGATGTTGATTAACCATTATTCTCACAACTTGCCGGTTTGTCATTCACTGTTCTACTTTCCATCTCTCCCAGAACTTGTTGATAAATTGAAAGATACTGAGAACAAACACAATGATATGATGGATGAGATACGCAACGACTGTGGACAGAGTTGTGGAAGGAGATGGTCGCCTATGTCAGGCAGTATCGCACATGATGTTGATTAACCATTATTCTCACAACTTGCCGGTTTGTCATTCACTGTTCTACTTTCCATCTCTCCCAGAACTTGTTGATAAATTGAAAGATACTGAGAACAAACACAATGATATGATGGATGAGATACGCAACGACTGTGGACAGAGTTGTGGAAGGAGATGGTCGCCTATGTCAGGCAGTATCGCACATGATGTTGATTAACCATTATTCTCACAACTTGCCGGTTTGTCATTCACTGTTCTACTTTCCATCTCTCCCAGAACTTGTTGATAAATTGAAAGATACTGAGAACAAACACAATGATATGATGGATGAGATACGCAACGACTGTGGACAGAGTTGTGGAATGAGATGGTCGCCTATGTCAGGCAGTATCGCACATGATGTTGATTAACCATTATTCTCACAACTTGCCGGTTTGTCATTCACTGTTCTACTTTCCATCTCTCCCAGAACTTGTTGATAAATTGAAAGATACTGAGAACAAACACAATGATATGATGGATGAGATACGCAACGACTGTGGACAGAGTTGTGGAATGAGATGGTCGCCTATGTCAGGCAGTATCGCACATGATGTTGATTAACCATTATTCTCACAACTTGCCGGTTTGTCATTCACTGTTCTACTTTCCATCTCTCCCAGAACTTGTTGATAAATTGAAAGATACTGAGAACAAACACAATGATATGATGGATGAGATACGCAACGACTGTGGACAGAGTTGTGGAAGGAGATGGTCGCCTATGTCAGGCAGTATCGCACATGATGTTGATTAACCATTATTCTCACAACTTGCCGGTTTGTCATTCACTGTTCTACTTTCCATCTCTCCCAGAACTTGTTGATAAATTGAAAGATACTGAGAACAAACACAATGATATGATGGATGAGATACGCAACGCCAACTCAAACACTGCAGGTACTGATTGTTCTTTTGTGTTTGTTCTCATATTCTTGGAGTCCATACGTGTCCCATTTTGTTGTTTATTTAATATTATGGGGTCCATGTTTGTTCTATTTTGTTGTTTATTTAATGTTCTCGGGTCTGTTTGTTCTGTTTATTTAATATTCTGGGGTCCATGTTTGTTCTATTTTGTTGTTTATTTAATGTTCTGGAGTCTATGTATGTTCAATTTTGTTTATTTAATGTTCTAGGGTCTGTTTGTTCTGTTGTTTATTTAATATTCTTGGGTCTGTTTGTTCTATTTTGTTTATTTAATGTTCTAGGTCTGTTTGTTCTGTTGTTTATTTAATATTCTGGGGTCCATATTTGTTCTATTTTGTTGTTTATTTAATGTTCTGGGGTCTATGTTTGTTCTATTTTGTTTATTTAATGATTTAGGGTCTGTTTGTTCTATTTTATTTATGTAGTGTTCTAGGGTCTGTTTGTTCTATTTTGTTTATTTAATATTCTAGGATCTGTTTGTTCTATTTTATTTATGTAGTGTTCTAGGGTCTGTTTGTTCTATTTTGTTGTTTATGTAATGTTCTAGGGTCTGTTTGTTCTATTTTGTCATTTAATGTTCTAGGGTGTATGTTTATTCTATTTTGTTGTTTATTTAATGTTCTAGGGTCTATTTGTTCTATTTTGTGGGTTTTGATGTTCTAGGATCTGTTTGTTCTATTTTGTTGTTTATTTAATGTTCTGATTCCATATTTGTTCTATGTTGTTGTTTACTTAATGTTCGGTTGTTCTTAATTTGTTGTTTACCTATGTTATGCTAATGAGTAACTGTCCAAAGGAATCATATAGTTTCCTAAGATGTCAAAACAGCAGCTTCTTGGCTGAAACTCAGAGCCAAGATGTCAAAACAGCAGCTTCTTGGCTGAAACTCAGAGCCAAGATGTCAAAACAGCAGCTTCTTGGCTGAAACTCAGAGCCAAGATGTCAAAACAGCAGCTTCTTGGCTGAAACTCAGAGCCAAGATGTCAAAACAGCAGCTTCTTGGCTGAAACTCAGAGCCAAGATGTCAAAACAGCAGCTTCTTGGCTGAAACTCAGAGCCAAGATGTCAAAACAGCAGCTTCTTGGCTGAAACTCAGAGCCAAGATGTCAAAACAGCAGCTTCTTGGCTGAAACTCAGAGCCAGGATGTCAAATCAGCAGCACATTGGCTGAAACTCAGAGCCAGGATGTCAAACAGCAGCTTCTTGGCTGAAACTCAGAGCCAAGATGTCAAATTAGTAGCACCTTGGCTGAAACTCAGAGCCAAGATGTCAAATCAGCAGCACCTTGGCTGAAACTCTGAGCCAAGATGTCAAATCAGCAGCACCTTGGCTGAAACTCTGAGCCAAGATGTCAAATCAGCAGCACCTTGGCTGAAACTCAGAGCCAAGATGTTAAACAGCAGTAACTTTCCTGAAAGTGGTCAGTGACTTAAGGCTGACTGTTTTCATCAGGATCAGTGGCAGCCGCTGATAAGATCCACCTCCCCATTGTGCCTGGTAACAGAGTAACCAGTCTGGTGACGCTAATAGCAATTGAAGAAGGAAAGGAACCCAATATCCAAAAACGTTATGCTGAAGTCTGATGTATTGGGCCTAAAGATATCCAGCTTCCTGTGAATCACAATATACGGGTTTGAGAACCGACTCTTAGCATGTTTTGGCACTCTCCAGCCGAGAGGGTTCAACTCTTTCCACTCTTTTCTTTAATCACTGGTCTCCTTTTTTTTTTGTGTGTCCTATCCCTATTCCTCCCTGTATTATCTTTATTACCTACATCTGTCCTCTCTCTTTTCTCCTCTGGTTTTCTTCGTACCCTATGGGACATCTCCTTCCATTTTTCCAGTTTTTCCATTCTGTGGTTCCCTTTTTTCTAATTAAATCCTACCTGCCTTATTATCTATTTATCTTTTAACCAGACTCTGCATATATCCTTTCCACTGTCTATTTCTGCCTTTTTTTGACCTGTGTTGTGTTTTCTGGCATGGATATATGCATTTAATTTGTATAGTTTTTTCGTTATCATGTGCTATACTAAGGACAAGGGATAGGGTTCGATCCCAATCAACGGCTTCTGGGTTCACCCAGCCTTAAATGGGTACCGGATTTTTTTTCTGGGAAAGTAAAGCAGCACGGGCATAATACCAACCACATTACCCCAAAAATAATGTGCTGAAGGTCTGTAAAATATAGGGTCACTAACACCATATTTCCCTATACGCCACGTGGCGTGATGGGGGTACTTTACTTTTTACTACTTTATGAGCCATACTGGTTGGCGTAGGCGATCATGTCCTTTCACAATCTTCTATCTACAGTGCATCGTATCAGTTCTGTTGTTGGCTGTTTTCCATGCCATGACACCAAGCCATCTAGTATTTTCTCTCTTTGTCGTCTGATCTCTCTTTCCTTTTATTTTGCCAGTTGTAACCAAGTATTCCAACTTTCCTCTTCTCATGATGTGCCCGAAAAATGTTGTTTCTTTTTGATGTTTTTTGAGAGCTGCCTTTTTGTGTTGGTCTCTTTGAGAATTTCTTCATTGATCTTTTTAGCTGTCCAGGGAACTTTCAATATTCTTCTGAGAAATCCCATCTCTGTGGCCTCTAATCGTCTTTTCATTTGTTTTTTGTTATACCTGATGGTTTTTGCTGCAATGTTGTAGATTGTCTTATCTTTCTATTAGGTTTACCTGCTCCATACCATTATATGTTTGTTTTATGTGCTCTCTGCAGCTCTACTACAGCCTGCATATTTTGTATGTTTGGTATTTGTGCTTACCTCCAACCACAGTACAACACATCTACACCACTTTTAACATCCTAGTGGTAGTGCAGAGAGTCATTACCTGGTGGACACAGCAACAGGAGATTCAAGTACCCAGAATTTCATCACAATTTTTATTCCTAAATAGTTGATAATAGTCAAGATGCAACAAATCTTGTCAAATCATTGGACAGGCATCACCACTATTGTCCAACAAGGAATAACTCTAGAGGCAAAACTGGCACTCTACAATATAATCTTCATCCCAATGTTGTGCTACCAATGCCAGACCTGGACCCTAGATGCAAGAACAATAAGAAAAATAACCTCTACTGAGATAAAATGTGTTTCGTCGAATGACAGGAAACAGTCTGAGAGATAAGATAGATTGACGGAATAGTAGAAACGCTAGGAAACATAACAGCAGGAGAGGCCAACAGAAGAGCAAAAGATGGATTGATGGAATATTAGAAACGATAGGAAACATAACAGCAGGAGAGGCCAACAGAAGAGCACAAAGGAGGATTGATGGAATATTAGAAACGCTAGGAAACATAACAGCAGGAGAGGCCAACAGAAGAGCAAAAGATGGATTGATGGAATATTAGAAACAATAGGAAACATAACAGCAGGAGAGGCCAACAGAAGAGCACAAAGGAGGATTGATGGAATATTAGAAACGCTAGGAAACATAACAGCAGGAGAGGCCAACAGAAGAGCAGAAGATGGATTGATGGAATATTAGAAACACTAGGAAACATAACAGCAGGAGAGGCCAACAGAAGAGCAAAAGATGGATTGATGGAATATTAGAAACAATAGGAAACATAACAGCAGGAGAGGCCAACAAATGAGCAAAAGATGGATTGATGGAATATTAGAAACACTAGGAAACATAACAGCAGGAGAGGCCAACAGAAGAGCAGAAGATGGATTGATGGAATATTAGAAACACTAGGAAACATAACAGCAGGAGAGGCCAACAGAAGAGCAAAAGATGGATTGATGGAATATTAGAAACACTAGGAAACATAACAGCAGGAGAGGCCAACAGAAGAGCAGAAGATGGATTGATGGAATATTAGAAACACTAGGAAACATAACAGCAGGAGATGTCAACAGAAGAGCAAAAGATGGATTGATGGAATATTAGAAACACTAGGAAACATAACAGCAGGAGAGGCCAACAGAAGAGCAAAAGATGGATTGATGGAATATTAGAAACACTAGGAAACATAACAGCAGGAGAGGTCAACAGAAGAGCAAAAGATGGATTGATGGAATATTAGAAACACTAGGAAACATAACAGCAGGAGAGGTCAACAGAAGAGCAAAAGATGGATTGATGGAATATTAGAAACACTAGGAATCATAACAGCAGGAGAGGCCAACAGAAGAGCAAAAGATGGATTGATGGAATATTAGAAACACTAGGAATCATAACAGCAGGAGAGGCCAACAGAAGAGCAAAAGATGGATTGATGGAATATTAGAAACACTAGGAATCATAACAGCAGGAGAGGCCAACAGAAGAGCAAAAGATCACAAATTATATCTCCCCTCGACGCTGAAAGATAAATGAGGATGGAAAGAAAAAGAAGAAATAGTTCATCGGTTTTTTTAATTTTTTTATTTAGATCTTCAAAGACAGCTATCAGCAAGCAAGACCAAAGCTGAAGAATTAGCAACTGACAGAGCCATACTGGTAGGTTTAATATTTCTTACTGTTTTCATGTGCCAGAGTTTTTTTTTTTAATTGTTCAGATTTTATTAACAGTGTTTCTTCATAGCCATACATGAAAATTATGCTAAACCAAACTGGCACTATATCTACAGTCTATTTATATAGGTTATAGTATTTCTCCTTTTCATTTTTCTCCTCAAATGTAAACATTATTATTGTAACAGCCAAATTTGTTGTGATTCCTATTTTAACACTAAAACTTTATCACAACTTATCAGTTTTTTTCTGTTGCAGCATATTTCATTTAAAAAAATGATATAACTCTATATTTCATTTTAAAAAATTATATAACTCCATATTTCATGAAAAAAATATATAACTCCATATTTCATTAAAAGAATGATATAACTCCATATTTCATGAAAAGAATGATATAACTCCATATTTCATGAAAAGAATGATATAACTCCATATTTCATCAAAAGAATGATATAACTCCATATTTCATAAAAAAAATGATATAACTACATATTTCATCAAAAGAAGGATATAACTACATATTTCATTAAAAAAATGATATAACTACATATTTCATCAAAAGAAGGATATAACTACATATTTCATCAAAAGAATGATATAACTCCATATTTCATCAAAAAAATGATATAACTCCATATTTCATCAAAAAAATGATATAACTCTATATTTCATTTTAAAAAATTATATAACTCCATATTTCATGAAAAAAATATATAACTCCATATTTCATCAAAAGAATATATAACTCCATATTTCATCAAAAGAATATATAACTCCATATTTCATCAAAAGAATGATAGAACTGCATATTTCATCAAAGGAATGGTATAACTCCATATTTCATCCAAAGAATTATATAACTCCATATTTCATCAAAAGAATGATAGAACTGCATATTTCATCAAAAGAATGATATAACTCCATATTTCATCAAAAGAATGATAGAACTGCATATTTCATCAAAGGAATGGTATAACTCCATATTTCATCCAAAGAATTATATAACTCCATATTTCATCAAAAGAAGACATTGACTTGATATGTCAAAACAATAACTGAACAATAATTTACTCTTCTATAACCTTTTAGAGTTCTAATTTACATATAACCAACACCTAATTTAACATATGTCTATAGACATACATATATGTATAAGCTATATGTGTAATAGTCTTCTTTTACTATTTTGGCCACACGTTTGCTCGTCTTCGTTGTACGTCCTTTACTACTGTTTATGTGAATCTTGACAATATTGATTGTTAGCTATAACATATATGTGCAACATACATAACAAAGGTTTTACTGGAAAATGATTTCATTTTGCCATCAGAATGACAGTCAGTCGTTGACCTGTCCAAGTAGAAATGTTGGTGATTTCATTGTTTTACTGAATGTTTCTTGTCATGCTGTAATCTTTGATGTTTTTTGGCTCATCTTGTGTAGTGTTAGCTTTCAAAATATTTCAAAGTGGACGATGTAATAACAGTTTATTATACATTCTGAGGAAGCTGTAGTGATAGAGAGTAAGTACATTGTGATAAAGCCTCCAAGACAATGCATTGTGATGAAGTCTTGGTAACACTACATTGTGATGAAGAGTCAATGATACTAAATTGTGTTCAAGGAAGACTCAATGATACTACATTGTGTTGAAGGAATACTCATTGATACTACATTGTGTTCAAGGAAGACTCAATGATGCTACATTGTGTTGAAGGAAGACTCAATGATACTACATTGTGATGAAGGAAGACTCAATGATGCTACATTGTGATGAAGAGTCAATGATACTACATTGTGTTGAAGGAAGACTCAATGATGCTACATTGTGTTGAAGGAAGACTCAATGATGCTACATTGTGTTGAAGGAAGACTCAATGATGCTACATTGTGTTGAAGGAAGGCTCAATGATGCTACATTGTGATGAAGAGTCAATGATACTACATTGTGTTGAAGAGTCAAGGATACTACATTGTGTTGAAGGAAGACTCAATGATGCTACATTGTGATGAAGAGTCAATGATACTACATTGTGTTGAAGGAAGACTCAATGATGCTACATTGTGTTGAAGGAAGACTCAATGATGCTACATTGTGATGAAGAGTCAATGATACTACATTGTGTTGAAGGAAGACTCAATGATGCTACATTGTGATGAAGGAAGACTCAATGATACTCCAGTGTGTTGAAGGAAGACTCAATGATGCTACATTGTGTTGAAGGAAGGCTCAATGATGCTACATTGTGTTGAAGGAAGACTCAATGATACTACATTGTGTTGAAGGAAGGCTCAATGATGCTACATTGTGTTGAAGGAAGGCTCAATGATGCTACATTGTGTTGAAGGAAGACTCAATGATGCTACATTGTGTTGAAGGAAGACTCAGTGATACTACATTGTGTTGAAGATACACTCAATGATACTACATTGTGTTGAAGATATACTCAATGATACTACATTGTGTTGAAGATATACTCAATGATACTACATTGTGTTGAAGATATACTCAATGATACTACATTGTGATGAAGAGTCAATGATGCTACATTGTGTTGAAGGAAGACTCAATGATGCTACATTGTGTTGAAGGAAGGCTCAATGATGCTACATTGTGGTGAAGGAAGATTCAATGATACTACATTGTGTTCAAGGAAGAGTCAATGATACTACATTATGTTGAAGGAAGACTCAATGATGCTACATTGTGTTGAAGATATACTCAATGATACTACATTGTGTTGAAGGAAGGCTCAATGATGCTACATTGTGTTCAAGGAAGAGTCAATGATACTACATTGTGTTGAAGGAAGACTCAATGATGCTACATTGTGGTGAAGGAAGATTCAATGATACTACATTGTGTTCAAGGAAGAGTCAATGATACTACATTATGTTGAAGGAAGACTCAATGATGCTACATTGTGTTGAAGATATACTCAATGATACTACATTGTGTTGAAGGAAGGCTCAATGATGCTACATTGTGTTGAAGAGTCAATGATACTACATTGTGTTGAAGGAAGAGTCAATGATACTACATTGTGTTGAAGGAAGACTCAATGATACTACATTGTGTTCAAGGAAGACTCAATGATGCTACATTATGTTGAAGGAAGACTCATTGATACTACATTGTGTTGAAGGAAGACTCAATGATGCTACATTGTGATGAAGGAAGACTCAATGATACTAAATTGTGTTCAAGGAAGACTCAATTATACTACATTGTGTTGAAGGAAGACTCATTGATACTACATTGTGTTCAAGGAAGACTCAATGATGCTACATTGTGTTGAAGACTCATTGATACTACATTGTGTTGAAGGAAGACTCAATGATGCTACATTGTGATGAAGGAAGACTCAATGATACTACATTGTGTTGAAGGAAGACTCATTGATACTACATTGTGTTCAAGGAAGACTCAATGATGCTACATTGTGTTGAAGGAAGACTCAGTGATACTACATTGTGTTGAAGGAAGACTCAATGATGCTACATTGTGATGAAGGAAGACTCAATGATACTACATTGTGTTGAAGGAAGACTCAATGATGCTACATTGTGTTGAAGGAAGACTCAATGATTCTACATTGTGATGAAGAGTCAATGATGCTACATTGTGTTGAAGGAAGACTCAATGATACTACATTGTGATGAAGAGTCAATGATGCTACATTGTGTTGAAGGAAGACTCAATGATGCTACATTGTGTTGAAGGAAGACTCAATGATGCTACATTGTGTTGAAGGAAGACTCAATGATACTACATTGTGTTGAAGGAAGACTCAATGATGCTACATTGTGTTGAAGGAAGGCTCAATGATACTACATTGTGTTGAAGGAAGACTCAATGATGCTACATTGTGTTGAAGGAAGACTCAATGATACTACATTGTGTTGAAGGAAGACTCAATGATACTACATTGTGTTGAAGGAAGACTCAATGATACTCCAGTGTGTTGAAGGAAGACTCAATGATGCTACATTGTGTTGAAGGAAGACTCAATGATGCTACATTGTGTTGAAGGAAAACTCAATGATGCTACATTGTGTTGAAGGAAGACTCAATGATGCTACATTGTGTTGAAGGAAGACTCAATGATACTACATTGTGTTGAAGGAAGGCTCAATGATGCTACATTGTGTTGAAGGAAGGCTCAATGATGCTACATTGTGTTGAAGGAAGACTCAGTGATACTACATTGTGTTGAAGATACACTCAATGATACTACATTGTGTTGAAGATATACTCAATGATACTACATTGTGTTGAAGATATACTCAATGATACCACATTGTGACGAAGAGTCAATGATACTACATTGTGTTGAAGGAAGAATAAATGATGCTACATTGTGTTGAAGGAAGAATAAATGATGCTACATTGTGTTGAAGGAAGACTCAATGATGCTACATTGTGGTGAAGGAAGATTTAATGATGCTACATTGTCTTGAAGGAAGACTCAGTGATGCTACATTATGTTGAAGGAAGACTCAATGATGCTACATTGTGTTGAAGATATACTCAATGATACTACATTGTGTTGAAGGAAGGCTCAATGATGCTACATTGTGTTGAAGAGTCAATGATACTACATTGTGTTGAAGGAAGAGTCAATGATACTACATTGTGTTCAAGGAAGAGTCAATGATACTACATTGTGTTGAAGGAAGACTCAATGATGCTACATTGTGTTGAAGGAAGGCTCAATGATGCTACATTGTGTTGAAGGAAGACTCAGTGATACTACATTGTGTTGAAGATATACTCAATGATGCTACATTGTGTTGAAGGAAGGCTCAATGATGCTACATTGTGTTGAAGGAAGACTCAATGATGCTACATTGTGTTGAAGGAAGACTAATGAGGCTACATTGTGTTGAAGGAAGACTCAGTGATACTACATTGTGTTGAAGATATACTCAATGATACTACATTGTGTTGAAGGAAGGCTCAATGATGCTACATTGTGTTGAAGGAAGGCTCAATGCTACATTGTGTTGAAGGAAGACCCAATGATACTACATTGTATTGAAGGAAGACTCAATGATGCTACATTGTGTTGAAGGAAGGCTCAATGATGCTACATTGTGTTGAAGGAAGGCTCAATGATGCTACATTGTGTTGAAGGAAGGCTCAATGATGCTACATTGTGTTGAAGGAAGGCTCAATGATGCTACATTGTGTTGAAGGAAGGCTCAATGATGCTACATTGTGTTGAAGGAAGACTCAATGATACTACATTGTGATGAAGAGTCAATGATACTACATTGTGTTGAAGGAAGACTCAATGATGCTACATTGTGTTGAAGGAAGACTCAATGATGCTACATTGTGATGAAGGAAGACTCAATGATGCTACATTGTGATGAAGAGTCAATGATACTACATTGTGTTGAAGGAAGACTCAATGATGCTACATTGTGTTGAAGGAAGACTCAATGATGCTACATTGTGTTGAAGGAAGACTCAATGATGCTACATTGTGATGAAGAGTCAATGATACTACATTGTGTTGAAGGAAGACTCAATGATGCTACATTGTGTTGAAGGAAGACTCAATGATGCTACATTGTGATGAAGAGTCAATGATACTACATTGTGTTGAAGGAAGGCTCAATGATACTACATTGTGTTGAAGGAAGACTCAATGATGCTACATTGTGTTGAAGGAAGACTCAATGATACTACATTGTGTTGAAGGAAGACTCAATGATACTACATTGTGTTGAAGGAAGACTCAATGATACTCCAGTGTGTTGAAGGAAGACTCAATGATGCTACATTGTGTTGAAGGAAGGCTCAATGATGCTACATTGTGTTGAAGGAAGACTCAATGATACTACATTGTGTTGAAGGAAGGCTCAATGATGCTACATTGTGTTGAAGGAAGGCTCAATGATGCTACATTGTGTTGAAGACTCAATGATGCTACATTGTGTTGAAGGAAGACTCAGTGATACTACATTGTGTTGAAGATACACTCAATGATACTACATTGTGTTGAAGATATACTCAATGATACTACATTGTGTTGAAGATATACTCAATGATGCTACATTGTGTTGAAGAGTCAATGATACTACATTGTGTTGAAGGAAGAGTCAATGATACTACATTGTGTTGAAGAGTTAATGATACTACATTGTGTTCAAGGAAGAGTGAATGATACTACATTGTGTTGAAGGAAGACTCAATGATGCTACATTGTGTTGAAGGAAGGCTCAATGATGCTACATTGTGTTGAAGGAAGACTCAGTGATACTACATTGTGTTGAAGATATACTCAATGATGCTACATTGTGTTGAATGAAGGCTCAATGATGCTACATTGTGTTGAAGGAAGACTCAATGATGCTACATTGTGTTGAAGGAAGACTAATGAGGCTACATTGTGTTGAAGGAAGACTCAGTGATACTACATTGTGTTGAAGATATACTCAATGATACTACATTGTGTTGAAGGAAGGCTCAATGATGCTACATTGTGTTGAAGGAAGGCTCAATGCTACATTGTGTTGAAGGAAGACTCAATGATACTACATTGTATTGAAGGAAGACTCAATGATGCTACATTGTGTTGAAGGAAGGCTCAATGATGCTACATTGTGTTGAAGGAAGGCTCAATGATGCTACATTGTGTTGAAGGAAGGCTCAATGATGCTACATTGTGTTGAAGGAAGACTCAATGATACTACATTGTGATGAAGACTCAATGATGCTACATTGTGTTGAAGGAAGGCTCAATGATGCTACATTGTGTTGAAGGAAGGCTCAATGATGCTACATTGTGTTGAAGGAAGGCTCAATGATGCTACATTGTGTTGAAGGAAGACTCAATGATACTACATTGTGATGAAGACTCAATGATGCTACATTGTGTTGAAGGAAGACTCAATGATGCTACATTGTGTTGAAGGAAGACTCAATGATGCTACATTGTGATGAAGGAAGACTCAATGATGCTACATTGTGATGAAGAGTCAATGATACTACATTGTGTTGAAGACTCAATGATGCTACATTGTGTTGAAGGAAGACTCAATGATGCTACATTGTGATGAAGAGTCAATGATACTACATTGTGTTGAAGGAAGACTCAATGATACTACATTGTGATGAAGAGTCAATGATGCTACATTGTGATGAAGAGTCAATGATGCTACATTGTGTTGAAGGAAGACTCAATGATGCTACATTGTGATGAAGAGTCAATGATACTACATTGTGTTGAAGGAAGACTCAATGATACTACATTGTGTTGAAGGAAGGCTCAATGATGCTACATTGTGTTGAAGGAAGGCTCAATGATGCTACATTGTGTTGAAGGAAGGCTCAATGATGCTACATTGTGTTGAAGGAAGACTCAATGATGCTACATTGTGTTGAAGGAAGACTCAATGATGCTACATTGTGATGAAGAGTCAATGATACTACATTGTGTTGAAGGAAGACTCAATGATACTACATTGTGATGAAGAGTCAATGATGCTACATTGTGATGAAGAGTCAATGATGCTACATTGTGTTGAAGGAAGACTCAATGATGCTACATTGTGATGAAGAGTCAATGATACTACATTGTGTTGAAGGAAGACTCAATGATACTACATTGTGTTGATGGAAGGCTCAATGATGCTACATTGTGTTGAAGGAAGGCTCAATGATGCTACATTGTGTTGAAGGAAGGCTCAATGATGCTACATTGTGTTGAAGGAAGGCTCAATGATACTACATTGTGTTGAAGGAAGGCTCAATGATACTACATTGTGTTGAAGGAAGGCTCAATGATGCCACATTGTGTTGAAGAGTCAATGATACTACATTGTGTTGAAGGAAGAATAAATGATACTACATTGTGTTGAAGAGTCAATGATGCTACATTGTGTTGAAGGAAGGCTCAATGATACTACATTGTGTTGAAGGAAGGCTCAATGATGCTACATTGTGTTGAAGGAAGGCTCAATGATGCTACATTGTGTTGAAGGAAGACTCAATGATACTACATTGTGTTGAAGGAAGGCTCAATGATACTACATTGTGTTGAAGGAAGGCTCAATGATGCTACATTGTGTTGAAGGAAGGCTCAATGATGCTACATTGTGTTGAAGGAAGGCTCAATGATGCTACATTGTGTTGAAGGAAGACTCAATGATACTACATTGTGTTGAAGGAAGGCTCAATGATACTACATTGTGTTGAAGGAAGGCTCAATGATGCCACATTGTGTTGAAGAGTCAATGATACTACATTGTGTTGAAGGAAGAATAAATGATGCTACATTGTGTTGAAGGAAGACTCAATGATGCTACATTGTGGTGAAGGAAGATTCAATGATGCTACATTGTCTTGAAGGAAGACTCAGTGATGCTACATTATGTTGAAGGAAGACTCAATGATGCTACATTGTGTTGAAGATATACTCAATGATACTACATTGTGTTGAAGGAAGGCTCAATGATGCTACATTGTGTTGAAGGAAGAGTCAATGATACTACATTGTGTTGAAGGAAGAGTCAATGATACTACATTGTGTTGAAGGAAGAGTCAATGATACTACATTGTGTTGAAGGAAGACTCAATGATACTACATTGTGTTGAAGATATACTCAATGATGCTACATTGTGTTGAAGGAAGGCTCAATGATGCTACATTGTGTTGAAGGAAGACTCAATGATGCTACATTGTGTTGAAGGAAGACTAATGAGGCTACATTGTGTTGAAGGAAGACTCAGTGATACTACATTGTGTTGAAGATATACTCAATGATACTACATTGTGTTGAAGGAAGGCTCAATGATGCTACATTGTGTTGAAGGAAGGCTCAATGCTACATTGTGTTGAAGGAAGACTCAATGATACTACATTGTATTGAAGGAAGACTCAATGATGCTACATTGTGTTGAAGGAAGGCTCAATGATGCTACATTGTGTTGAAGGAAGGCTCAATGATGCTACATTGTGTTGAAGGAAGGCTCAATGATGCTACATTGTGTTGAAGGAAGACTCAATGATACTACATTGTGATGAAGACTCAATGATGCTACATTGTGTTGAAGGAAGGCTCAATGATGCTACATTGTGTTGAAGGAAGGCTCAATGATGCTACATTGTGTTGAAGGAAGGCTCAATGATGCTACATTGTGTTGAAGGAAGACTCAATGATACTACATTGTGATGAAGAGTCAATGATACTACATTGTGTTGAAGGAAGACTCAATGATGCTACATTGTGTTGAAGGAAGACTCAATGATGCTACATTGTGATGAAGGAAGACTCAATGATGCTACATTGTGATGAAGAGTCAATGATACTACATTGTGTTGAAGACTCAATGATGCTACATTGTGTTGAAGGAAGACTCAATGATGCTACATTGTGTTGAAGGAAGACTCAATGTTGCTACATTGTGTTGAAGGAAGACTCAATGATGCTACATTGTGTTGAAGGAAGACTCAATGATGCTACATTGTGTTGAAGGAAGACTCAATGATGCTACATTGTGTTGAAGGAAGACTCAATGATGCTACATTGTGTTGAAGGAAGACTCAATGATGCTACATTGTGATGAAGAGTCAATGATACTACATTGTGTTGAAGGAAGACTCAATGATGCTACATTGTGTTGAAGGAAGACTCAATGATGCTACATTGTGATGAAGAGTCAATGATACTACATTGTGTTGAAGGAAGACTCAATGATACTACATTGTGTTGAAGGAAGGCTCAATGATGCTACATTGTGTTGAAGGAAGGCTCAATGATGCTACATTGTGTTGAAGGAAGGCTCAATGATGCTACATTGTGTTGAAGGAAGACTCAATGATACTACATTGTGTTGAAGGAAGGCTCAATGATACTACATTGTGTTGAAGGAAGGCTCAATGATGCTACATTGTGTTGAAGGAAGACTCAATGATGCTACATTGTGTTGAAGGAAGACTCAGTGATACTACATTGTGTTGAAGATACACTCAATGATACTACATTGTGTTGAAGATATACTCAATGATACTACATTGTGTTGAAGATATACTCAATGATACCACATTGTGATGAAGAGTCAATGATACTACATTGTGTTGAAGGAAGAATAAATGATGCTACATTGTGTTGAAGGAAGACTCAATGATGCTACATTGTGGTGAAGGAAGATTCAATGATGCTACATTGTCTTGAAGGAAGACTCAGTGATGCTACATTATGTTGAAGGAAGACTCAATGATGCTACATTGTGTTGAAGATATTCTCAATGATACTACATTGTGTTGAAGGAAGGCTCAATGATGCTACATTGTGTTGAAGAGTCAATGATACTACATTGTGTTGAAGGAAGAGTTAATGATACTACATTGTGTTCAAGGAAGAGTCAATGATACTACATTGTGTTGAAGGAAGACTCAATGATGCTACATTGTGTTGAAGGAAGGCTCAATGATGCTACATTGTGTTGAAGGAAGACTCAATGATACTACATTGTGTTGAAGGAAGACCCAATGATGCTACATTGTGTTGAAGGAAGACTCAATGATGCTACATTGTGTTGAAGGAAGACTCAATGATGCTACATTGTGTTGAAGGAAGACTCAGTGATACTACATTGTGTTGAAGATATACTCAATGATACTACATTGTGTTGAAGATATACTCAATGATACTACATTGTGTTGAAGGAAGGCTCAATGATACTACATTGTGTTGAAGGAAGACTCAATGATACTACATTGTGTTGAAGGAAGACTCAATGATACTACATTGTGATGAAGGAAGACTCAATGATACTACATTGTGATGAAGGAAGACTCAATGATACTACATTGTGATGAAGGAAGACTCAATGATACTACATTTTGTTGAAGGAAGCCTCGATGATACTACATTGTGATGAAGGAAGACTCAATGATACTACATTGTGATGAAGGAAGACTCAATGATACTACATTATGATGAAGGAAGCCTTGATGATACTACATTATGATGAAGGAAGCCTTGATGATACTACATTATGATGAAGCCTTGATGCTAAGTGTTAGTACACTTAGTTCTGTTCAGAATGGTCTAGGTTCGATTTCCAAAAATGTCTGATTATTTTTTAGACTAACAAGGCTTTGGGATTCACCCAGATTCACCCAATCTAAAAATAGGTACCAGAGATTTTCTGGAAAGAAAAAGCAGCCTGATATAAACCAGATCACAAGAAGAGAATTCCAAAACAGGCTCTTCTTTAGGAAATATCAGGACATGGAGAAAGACATAGACACTGAAAAGAATACTTATAAGAGAAGCAAAGTTGGCAGGCACAGACTCATTAGATAAGATTGAACATCTCGCCAAAAATAGAAATGTGTGGCTAAAAACATTACAAAGCCCTATGTGATGTCTACGGCACTGGAAGGGTCAAGGTCAAAATGAATTTGGTTATATCAAACAAAGTTTGCCAAATCATCGGACAGTGGTCACCACAGAGGTCAATAGAAGAAGAAAAAGATGGATTGATGGAATATTGGAAACACTAGGAAACATAACAGCAGGAGAGGTCAACAGAAGAGCAAAAGATGGATTGATGGAATATTAGAAACACTAGGAAACATAACAGCAGGAGAGGCCAACAGAAGAGCAAAAGATGGATTGATGGAATATTGGAAACACTAGGAAACATAACAGCAGGAGAGGTCAACAGAAGAGCAAAAGATGGATTGATGGAATATTGGAAACACTAGGAAACATAACAGCAGGAGAGGCCAACAGAAGAGCAAAAGATGGATTTGATGGAATATTGGAAACACTAGGAAACATAACAGCAGGAGAGGTCAACAGAAGAGCAAAAGATGGATTGATGGAATATTGGAAACACTAGGAAACATAACAGCAGGAGAGGCAAACAGAAGAGCAAATGATGGATTGATGGAATATTGGAAACACTAGGAAACATAACAGCAGGAGAGGCCAACAGAAGAGCAAAAGATGGATTGATGGAATATTGGAAACACTAGGAAACATAACAGCAGGAGAGGCCAACAGAAGAGCAGAAGATGGATTGATGGAATATTGGAAACACTAGGAAACATAACAGCAGGAGAGGTCAACAGAAGAGCAAAAGATGGATTGATGGAATATTGGAAACACTAGGAAACATAACAGCAGGAGAGGTCAACAGAAGAGCAAAAGATGGATTGATGGAATATTGGAAACACTAGGAAACATAACAGTAGGAGTGGTCAACAGAAGAGCAAAAGATGGATTGATGGAATATTAGAAACACTAGGAAACATAACAGCAGGAGAGGTCAACAGAAGAGCAAAAGATGGATTGATGGAATATTGGAAACACTAGGAAACATAACAGCAGGAGAGGCCAACAGAAGAGGTGTAAACTATATCTTCCCTTGAAGGTTATAGATGACGAAGGAAATGAAAAGATAAGAAATGTAATTGAAGATGAGTGATCCAAATGACTCCTGTAGGCACTGTGGCATGTTTCAGCAGAGACAAGCAACTATGTCAATGTTCAATTATCTTATCTTTGTGTCAATGTTTGCAACTTAGACAAAAATAAGGTCAAGTCTGTGTTTCATGAATTGTGTCCATGTTTTGAAGTTTTTTTGCTGTGCTCATCTGGGGGCCTGTTATATGCTTGTTGCGTGTTATATTTCCAAGCGAATGCTATTAAAGTACTAATTTTCCTGTACCATTTATATTGGTCTCTCCTTGTGTAAATTTACCAGAATAATTATTTATTTGTTAAGTTCAATGTACTCTCTTATGTAAGGAAACACCAAATTAGTGCTCCATTTGTCACATCTTTTTTCTTTGTCAGCAACTTTATGGTGTGCCATGACAAATATTGACATGCCTGTTTTATGTTTTTGTTGTTGGTTAGTTGATGAAAGTTTTTATTTCTTGATAGAAGCTGTTTTAATTGGTGTGTACCATGTTTTCAGTGACTTTTGTTGATATTGTGTTTTCATTGGTTGATGTTATTATGTTTTTATTGGTTGGTAGATACTTTATTTTCATTGGTTGATATTATGTTTTTATTGGTTGGTTGATACTGTGTTTTCATTGGCTGATTCACGTGCATCACTGCATCCGTCATCAGTAATAAGTGTCATAGTGTTCTGCATTGCTTTAGTTTCAGCTGGTCAGTGCTTACGTGGCCTTATTTCAGCTTGACGTCAGTACTTATGTTTAATATGTGGTTTAACAACATGCTGTTTTATTGTGATCTTTCGATTGGCCAGATCTTTATTTAACAAACTTTTTCTGACCAATAGAAATCTTCAAAATGAAATGATTTAATAACCATGATTTATGGTTAACAAACCAACATTATAGCACTCTGGGTGGCCCCAAAGGTGGTACTCAGTGCCTTTCAACAAATGGCAACAGGTTTGCATGCTGTTGGTTCCACTAGCTCGCTGATTAAACAAACTGCTCTATCTTTTTCTACTTCAACTGTTGTTTGTTCCATATGTCTGCAGCATCTTATTTTGATCAGTGGTACTGCAATAGTAAATGACATCATTGCACACAAACAAAATTAAATCAACTTATGAACTTTCATTTTCTTGTAATATCATAATGAACTCTGAAAGGTTTCATATTGAATCATATGATTTATGTTTTAAACATAGATTGTTACATACATTGTAGTTTTCATTTTCATTATCAAATATTTTTAAAAAATGATTTATTTTAATTGTAAAATTAATATACTTCTTTCGTCAAATCTAATAAGTGCATTTTAATGATCAAATTCGTAAGATAGGTACACTTTGCTTTTCAAATCCAATAAGATAAGTACGCTTTGCATATCAAATCCAAAAAGATAAGTACACTTTGCTTATCAAATCCAAAAAGATAAGTACACTTTGCTTATCAAATCCAATAAGATAAGTACACTTTGCTTATCAAATCCAATAACATAAGTGCACTTTGCTTATCAAATCCAATAAGATAAGTACACTTTGCTTATCAAATCCAATAAGATATGTACACTTTGCTTATCAAATCCAATAAGATAAGTACACTTTGCTTATCAAATCCAATAAGATATGTACACTTTGCTTATCAAATCCAATAAGATATGTACACTTTGCTTATAAAATCCAATAAGATAAATACATTTTGCTTATCAAATCTAATTGTTATTCCATTTGCTTCATCACTACAAAATATGATCAGCATATTATAAACTGGCCACAATTTTCATTTGCCAGGTTGGTTCTGTAATTGAGGATAAGCACAAATATACAAAATATTAAATACTGTGGGGCCGCAAGTAGAGCTGATAGAACATGTCAAATAAACATGGTATGGAGCAGCTATTCTAATAGAAAGACAAGACACAAATTACAGACATTTCAGCAAAAGCCTTCAGCAGGTTATGGTTTTAGTTAGTTGAAGGCCCCAGTATCACTGCAAACGAATTAAAATCCATAATTACTTAACCGCCCATGCCTGTACAATCATCCGAATTAACATCTCATTAAATATCCAAACAAAGAGGCTAAGACGCGCCTACCAGCACCAGAGCTGGAAGTTGTCAGCGACCCACAGCTGATGGCTTGCGCCAGGATCGGTGAACCAAAACCATTCAGACCCTGCTCCACCTCTCCGTGGTGCCTCCAGTATCAGACTAACCTGTCTAGTCTGGCCAACCGTGCAGGGATCAAATAGAGAAGACAACCCGGCACTCAAAAATGTCGTGCTGAAGTCGGATGTGTTGGGCTGACAGGCGCAAATATAACAATTATACTGCAAACCACAACACAGCGCAGACACATCCACTACGTCCTTGTAAGGGCGGATGATGAAGAGGAATATTCTAGTCTACCACGATACTCTAGAATACTTTAGTCATCGGGCGAACACAACCAACCAACCATCCAAACAAAGAAAGGAAGCTGCAGTCCTCATAATACCAAACACAGCATACGTCAAAAGACATAAGGCGTATCCGCACCGAAAGTGAACGCAGCTGAACTCTCCGTCATATGATATCATCATTCATCGTAAGCAATCGGAATATTGAAACGCCATCGGGATGAACATCGGGATGAAAAGCACAGCTCACGGTGGGCACAGAGCACTTAACTCAGTAGCAAGCCAGGCTTGGTATACGAGGAAACTACAAGAAGAAACACTTTTCAGACAGTGCCTGAATGGTTCCTGCTACCTATCCGCCATATTGACTGGAAGTCACCCTCCCTTGGTCTCTCAGTAGTGGATCTGGCTCTCGTGGAAAACGGTGAAAAGCAAGAGGTCCCGTGTGCACTCGCATGAACCCTCAGCAGTTAAAAAGCCTAAAAGAGCAGTCTAAAATCAGACACATGCCCGGTCAAAAATTAAGAAAAAAAAAACCTGTGCTAAAGATAAATGTGTCAGGCTCAAAGGCTTTGCCATAAACCAGCAACACAAACATAATCACGCTTGCTTTATCGGGCGAGTGCTATGGCAAACTGGTAATACATATGAAGTTTTTAAAGTAGAGGTTCTGCCGTACTTCCTAACCCTTTGTATGGAGTCATTAGATTTAGCATACATGACTGAATTATAACATATATTTCTTGTCGTTTTGCTAGTTTTGTATCTTCTTGAAAGCTTACTCTATTTATTCTGCATTTTATTCACTGTATCCAGATTTTCAATATTTTAAATTATGTATGTCATAAAACGTGTGTGTGAAACATAATTATACAATTATAGCCGCAAGTTAACTGTTTTATACGGCCAGGGGAAATAATCATTAGGGCTACAAAATTGAGTAAATTGTTTGTTGGCGGTAAATTATTTAGGGGAGTATAAAATGTTTATGGCAAGGAAGAATTGTTTAGGGGAGTATAAAATGTTTATGGCGAGGAAGAATTGTTTAGGGGATTAGAAATTGTTTAGGGGATTAGAAATTGTTTATGGCAAGGAAGAATTGTTTAGGGGAGTATAAAATGTTTATGGCGAGGAAGAATTGTTTAGGGGATTAGAAATTGTTTAGGGGATTAGAAATTGTTTATGGCAAGGAAGAATTTTTTAGGGGAGTATAAAATGTTTATGGCAAGGAAGAATTGTTTAGGGGATTAGGAATTTTTTTTGGGATTAGAAATTGTTTATGGCAAGGAAGAATTGTTTAGGGGAGTAGAAATTGTTTATGTCAAGGAAGAATTGTTTAGGGGAGTAGAAATTGTTTAGGGGATTAGAAATTGTTTATGTCAAGGAAGAATTGTTTAGGGGAGTAGAAATTGTTTATGGCAAGGAAGAATTGTTTAGGGGAGTAGAAATTATGTCAAGGAAGAATTGTTTAGGGGATTAGAAATTGTTTATGTCAAGGAAGAATTGTTTAGGGGAGTAGAAATTGTTTATGTCAAGGAAGAATTGTTTAGGGGAGTAGAAATTGTTTATGTCAAGGAAGAATTGTTTAAGGGAGTAGAAATTATGTCAAGGAAGAATTGTTTAGGGGAGTAGAAATTGTTTATGGCAAGGAAGAATTGTTTAGGGGATTAGAAATTGTTTATGGCAAGGAAGAATTAATTTTTTTTGTTTAAAGTAAGTTGTTCATGACTAAGAAGCAGTTTGTCAGGAATAAGTTGTTTATTGTAGGGAATAAATTGTTTGTTATAGGGAATAGATTGTTTGTTTGCTGTA
Source organism: Megaustenia siamemsis (assembly GCA_032433765.1). Taxonomy (NCBI): domain Eukaryota; kingdom Metazoa; phylum Mollusca; class Gastropoda; order Stylommatophora; family Ariophantidae; genus Megaustenia; species Megaustenia siamemsis. The sequence continues at coordinate 1,777,154 of JAVIAB010000026.1, read as the reverse complement.
GGGAATGAGTTGTTTGTTTGCTGTAGGGAATAAGTTGTTTGTTTGCTGTAGGGAATAGATTGTCTGATGTAGGGAATAGATTGTTTGTTGCAGGGAATATATTTCTAGATTTCCCATGTGTTAATACAAGTTATTGAACATAAATTTTGATGCATCATCAAGAGAAAAATGTCAGTAAATTAAACAGTAGGAGAGGGACAAATAACAGCCTGACAAACAAACCTTCCAGCCAACTGGATGAACAAGTTATATCTGGTAAATTAACATTAACCAACATAAAATGATGATTTAGCAATATGTGATGAAATTACCATGGCCAACAAAAATGATGTAGCAATATATGGTAAAATAACCAACAAAATAAACAAAATGATGTAGTTATATGTGAATTAGCTTTAACTCCCCCCCCCCCCCCAAAAAAAAAAAAAAAAAAATCCTGTAGCAATGTATGGTAAAGTAATTTTTGCCTACATAAAACACCCTAGGAACAATATATGATAATGTAATTTTTGCCTACATAAAACACCCTAGGAACAATATATGATAAAGTAATTTATGCCTACATAAAACACCCTAGGAACAATATATGATAAAGTAATTTTTGCCTACATAAAACACCCTAGGAACTATATGATAAAGTAATTTTTTGCCTAATTCTGTCTACTGGAATATATCATAAAAAGCACACACAAAATCATCAGAAATGTTGAATTGATATATTGGCTAAAATATCTGCTTTTGTCTTGGCTCTTCCAAATTTGGACTCATGTTCTGTATTGTGAGCTAGCCTGTATACGATGTTTGATAATCTTAGTTTGAAGAAACTTGTTTTTTTTTTCTATATTCTTTATTTGTAGCTGTTATATCAATAGCCCTTTCTGGGGGTGGGGTGGGTCTGATGGTAAATTGAAATGTAATAAATGAAGATAAAATTGTATCTAGCCCCAAAATTAGAGACGAGACAGGAGACAGGCCATGACGTTTCTGCCATCGTCACATACCAAGATCAATACGATGGGTAAATACTATTCTAAAATAAACAAAGAAATATAAATACAAAAGACATACACTGATCTGAAAAATGGCGGAAAGAAACGGTGGCTGTTGGTTACATGATTGATAGACCAGGCAGGATTCAATTTTACCAAAAAGAGCCAAACAGTGAAAAAATGAGAAAGGGGGCCCAATGAGGATGAATGAAAAGAGGGGGTCCCATAGGGTGGGATGAAAGAGGGAGAGAGAGAAGACGGGTTGCAAGAGGGAGGAAGAGCAGGGGAGGTAATAAAGATTGTGCAGAAAAGGATAAAGATAGGACACAGGAAAGAATGGGAGAGAAGACGAGAGAGTAAAAAGTTTAGACCTGTTGGATTGACCTCAGAGTGCCAAAAATGGGCTATGAGTTGGTTCTCCAAAGCGAACAGACTGTGGGTATCAGAGGAACAGGAGTCAATCCTAGTAACCCAGTAATTTAAATTAACTACAGGGACTTAATCTACTTATGCCCTATGCCCCACCAGGGAGTTGAAAGTGTTTGTTGAGACATGCCCCATAGGGAGTTGAAAGTGTTTGTTTGAGACCTATGCCCCACAGGAAGTTTGCAGTGTTTGTTGAAGACATATGTCCCACAGGGTGTTGAAATTGTTTATTGAAGACATATGCCCACAGGGAGTTGAAAATGTTTGTTTGAGACCTATGCCCCACAGGAAGTTTGCAGTGTTTGTTGAAGACATATGCCCCACAGGGTGTTGAAATTGTTTATTGAAGACATATGCCACACAGGGTGTTGAAATTGTTTATTGAAGACATATGCCCACAGGGTGTTGAAATTGTTTATTGAAGACATATGCCCCACAGGGTGTTGAAATTGTTTATTGAAGACATATGCCCCACAGGGTGTTGAAATTGTTTATTGAAGACATATGCCCACAGGGTGTTGAAATTGTTTATTGAAGACATATGCCCACAGGGAGTTGAAAATGTTTGTTTGAGACCTATGCCCCACAGGAAGTTTGCAGTGTTTGTTGAAGACATATGCCCACAGGGAGTTGAAAGTGTTTGTTTGAGACCTATGCCCCACAAGAAGTTTGCAGTGTTTGTTGAAGACATATGCCCACAGGGTGTTGAAATTGTTTATTGAAGACATATGTCCCACAGGAAGCTGAAAGTGTTTGTTTGAGACCTATGCCCCACAGGAAGTTTGCAGTGTTTATTGAAGACATATGCCCACAGGGTGTTGAAATTGTTTATTGAAGACATATGCCACACAAGAAGTTTGCAGTGTTTGTTGAAGACATATGCCCACAGGGTGTTGAAATTGTTTATTGAAGACATATGTCCCACAGGAAGCTGAAAGTGTTTGTTTGAGACCTATGCCCCACAGGAAGTTTGCAGTGTTTATTGAAGACATATGCCCACAGGGTGTTGAAATTGTTTATTGAAGACATATGCCACACAGGGTGTTGAAATTGTTTATTGAAGACATATGCCCACAGGGTGTTGAAATTGTTTATTGAAGACATATGCCCCACAGGGTGTTGAAATTGTTTATTGAAGACATATGCCCCACAGGGTGTTGAAATTGTTTATTGAAGACATATGCCCACAGGGTGTTGAAATTGTTTATTGAAGACATATGCCCACAGGGAGTTGAAAATGTTTGTTTGAGACCTATGCCCCACAGGAAGTTTGCAGTGTTTGTTGAAGACATATGCCCACAGGGAGTTGAAAGTGTTTGTTTGAGACCTATGCCCCACAAGAAGTTTGCAGTGTTTGTTGAAGACATATGCCCACAGGGTGTTGAAATTGTTTATTGAAGACATATGTCCCACAGGAAGCTGAAAGTGTTTGTTTGAGACCTATGCCCCACAGGAAGTTTGCAGTGTTTATTGAAGACATATGCCCACAGGGTGTTGAAATTGTTTATTGAAGACATATGCCCACAGGGAGCTGAAGGTTGTCAATAACTAAATGTTAGAAATTGGAACAGTTGAAAGTGAAGATATAGTCTTGAGACTTCACAGATTGGAATCAATGTTGATGTGATAGTGTGGATGTGAAGCTAGGTAGACACTCCTACAATTAGCTGCTGGAACTGTAAACAACTGAGCACTTACGTATTTGTTCATAATGCCATGACATACCAACATGGCAGAAAAGTGGCTAGGGAATCTGCAAGTGTAGCATGACGGTGTCCAGCATGAGAATCGAGAAAGAAGCAGCGACGGTGACGATAACATAGTTGGTTACACAGAACGTGGATCACGTAGTCTTGGTGATGAACTTTCAAAGTATGCTACAGAAGATTGACAATGTCTGCGGCAGGAGTGGATGCAGCTATTTGATGGCTGTAAAGTGAGTGCATTAACCTGGGTGTACTGTCATGGGCATGTTGGTGTACACGAAATAGCCGATAAGTGGTGGCCTGAATGTGGCCTGACTCTGGACAAAGAGGACATCGCCAAGCTTGTTCTTCACTCCTTAAGAGATGAGGAGGATTGGTGAGACAAGGATGTTCACATTGAGAGACTGACAAGGAGGAGGAGGATTGGTGGGACAAGGATGTATACATTGAGAGACTTAGGAGGAGGAGGATTGGTGGGACAAGGATGTTCACATTGAGAGACTTAGGAGGAGGAGGATTGGTGGGACAAGGATGTTCACATTGAGAGACTGACAAGGAGGAGGAGGATTGGTGGGACAAGGATGTACACATTGAGAGACTTAGGAGGAGGAGGATTGGTGGGACAAGGCTGTTCACATTGAGAGACTGACAAGGAGGAGGAGGATTGGTGGGACAAGGATGTATACATTGAGAGACTTAGGAGGAGGATTGGTGGGACAAGGATGTATACATTGAGAGACTTAGGAGGAGGATTGGTGGGACAAGGATGTACACATTGAGAGACAGAGGAGGAGGATTGGTGGGACAAGGATGTATACATTGAGAGACAGAGGAGGAGGATTGGTGGGACAAGGATGTACACATTGAGAGACTTAGGAGGAGGATTGGTGGGACAAGGATGTATACATTGAGAGACAGAGGAGGAGGATTGGTGGGACAAGGATGTACACATTGAGAGACTTAGGAGGAGGATTGGTGGGACAAGGATGTATACATTGAGAGACTTAGGAGGAGGATTGGTGGGACAAGGATGTACACATTGAGAGACAGAGGAGGAGGATTGGTGGGACAAGGATGTATACATTGAGAGACAGAGGAGGAGGATTGGTGGGACAAGGATGTATACATTGAGAGACAGAGGAGGAGGATTGGTGGGACAAGGATGTATACATTGAGAGACTGAGGAGGAGGATTGGTGGGACAAGGATGTATACATTGAGAGACTGAGGAGGAGGATTGGTAGGACAAGGATGTATACAATGAGAGACTGAAGAGGAGGAGGATTGGTGGGACAAGGATGTTTATATTGAGAGACAGAGGAGGAGGACTGGTGGGACAAGGATGTATACATTGAGAGACTGAGGAGTCTAAAGGTGGAAAAGGGATCTGGTGGATCTGGAGTGTTTAGTGGGGAAAAGTAGATGTACAGTTAAAACCTTACAGGAAGAGTTAGACTGCATGCATTCTGACCAGAAATACTGGGACAGACAGTGGAACGGATATGGGGATGCCCCCTACAGCAATGAAACTGGTTCCATGTATAGGGTAGAATAGAATAGCTGTGACATCAAGTATAACTAAAATGAGCAATCATTTTTCAGTGACAACTTTTAATTGGCTACAGCAGTAATGAAACAGTTATTTAAAAACAGAAGTCTGACTATGGGGGCATTTATAGCGGGGACTTTATAGCTTTGACGAGAGAGATAAACTGAAGTGACTGTTTATCAAGTGGCTCAGCGGTGAACAACACTGAGATAAGTCTGAAGATACAGTAGGGACTTTAGAGCTCTTTACAAAGAATGAAGACTGTTAGTGATTTTTTACATTACAAAGAAGATTGAATGAAGACTGTTAGTGATTTTTTACATTACAAAGAAGATTGAATGAAGACTGTTAGTGATTTTTTACATTACAAAGAAGATTGAATGAAGACTGTTAGTAATTTTTTACATTACAAAGAAGATTGAATGAAGACTGTTAGTGATTTTTTACATTACAAAGAAGATTGAATGAAGACTGTTAGTGATTTTTTACATTACAAATAAGATTGAATGAAGACTGTTAGTAATTTTTTACATTACAAAGAAGATTGAATGAAGACTGTTAGTGATTTTTTACATTACAAAGAAGATTGAATGAAGACTGTTAGTGATTTTTTACATTACAAAGAAGATTGAATGAAGACTGTTAGTGATGTTTTGTAGAAGTCTTTGCTAAGATTTATTTTTTAGCAGTTCAGAGATGTCAGTATGGAAGTAGAGTAACAAGTGAGCTGCTGGAACCATTAGTATGCATCCTTTGCTTTATCTACTTCAGAAGGTCAGAGTTCCTAAGAGTCTGCCCGGAGTGCCATGATATTGATTGGGTTAATCAGTAATGAGTATAACACACATAACAGTTTCGTCCACCTCTTGTAGAACTACATTTACAAACTAATATTCATGAAACATCCTGTGTACCTTTGTGGCTAGAAAGCATTTGATGTCAAAAGCTCTTAATTATTCTTCCGCTAACTGTTGTCTGTGTCATTGTTGGTGTCATCGCTGTGGACATTTTGATGACATCAGGAATTACAGTTGTCGAAGCTGGTGACAAATTCTGGGGATAGCTCAAGCCAGCTGGCCACACTCAATGACCAGTTAACAGACAGGAATAGGTTAGTTCTTGCCACTAATACTTCCCCATCTATCCGCAGAGCATATGCTGACATATAAATGAGTGTTTGTACGTTTACAGCAGATTGTATAATACCAAATTACCATATTTTATTCAACTTATTTTATTAAAATATTCAATGTAAAATTATTATTTTTTTTTTAAAGTAAATATAATTTTTTGTAAATTCAGACATTTTCATAAAATTTAAACTTGGCTTTAAATTGGTATTAGTCCCTGGCATATAAAACATGATAGATTAAAAATTGTGCCAGGTTGGACTTTAAAATGTGATTCAAGCATGCCAGCTCAAAACGGACGACAAAAATAAATAATCATCAGGGGGGTAACTCCTAGGTGAGAGACTAACATAAATGACACATGAACGTAGATATTGTAGCTTTTTTCTAGTTTTGAAATACCTGTGTTCCTATGTCATTTATGAATATGCAAGTAAGTTGTAAAATGACTCTTATATGTCAGCTCATGCGTATATACTAGAAGCTTGGCTCTTATATATAACTTTCTCTTATTTACCAGACCGAGCTTGTGTTTTTTTCCATTTTATTTTCCTAGATATGCAATGATGTAACACTCTAAGCTAAGTCTTATCTTGTAACATTCTTCCCCCCAAATCATTTCACTAGATCACATATTTATATAAATTAGAGTACACTGGAATGATTTTCTTAAAGTCAAAAACAGTTTTGTTCATTATCATCATCTTCGTCATGTGTCATACCGGTTGGTGTAGGCGACCGTGTCCTTCCACAATCCACAGTGTATTGTATCAATTATGTTGTTGACTGTTTCCCATGCATGACACCAAGCTACCTAATATCTTCTCTCTTTGTCGTCCGTGATCTCTCTTCTCCTGTATTTTTCCAGTTGTAACCAAGTTTTTCAACTTTCCTCTTCTTATGATGTGCTCTAAAAATGTTGTTTCTTTCTAATGTTTTGTGGGAGCTCTCTCTTTGTGTTGGCCTCTTTGAGAATGTCCTCAATTGTCTTTTTAGCTGTCCAGGGAACTTTCAACGTTCTTCTGAGAAATCCCATTTCTGTGTCCTCTAATCGTCTTCTCTGTTTGTCTACTGTCCATGATTCGCTTCCATAGGTCAGAATTGGTTCTATATAGCACCAATGAACTCTTTCTCACTTCTATTGACATAGTCTTGTTGTCAACATCGAGTGCCATCTCCACATCGAAGGTTTGCTTTCATGGAGCACTATTCCATTTTGATGGTGCAGGTTGTCATAGGCTGACTTGTCCATCTTTTCATGTTACTCGTTAGTCTTGGTCTGCCTCTGCCATTTTTGTTGTTGTTCAGAATGCATTAACAAAATGTAGAATACTCTTATTCACTAAGAATACATATTTCTTGTTAGAATACATGGATATCTTATCTTACTGAGAATACTTCTTCAGGATACATTCATTTCTGATACATTTTTATACAATTGTGAAAAATGCATTATTACAAGAATATCTTTTGTTTAGGTAAAATAGGACAAATATTTCTGGAGGGGCAAGGTGCAGATTATAATAAAGGTGCTAGTGATCAGCTAGTTATAATAAAGGTGCTAGTGATCAGCTAGTTATAATAAAGGTGCTAGTGATCAGCTAGTTATAATAAAGGTGCTAGTGATCAGCTAGTTATAATAAAGGTGCTAGTGATCAGCTAGTTATAATAAAGGTGCTAGTGATCAGCTAGTTATAATAAAGGTGCAGATTATAAGAAAGGTGCTAGTGATCAGCTAGTTATAATAAAGGTGCTAGTGATCAGCTAGTTATAATAAAGGTGCTAGTGATCAGCTAGTTATAATAAAGGTGCAGATTATAAGAAAGGTGCTAGTGATCAGCTAGTTATAATAAAGGTGCAGATTATAAGAAAGGTGCTAGTGATCAGCTAGTTATAATAAAGGTGCTAGTGATCAGCTAGTTATAATAAAGGTGCAGATTATAAGAAAGGTGCTAGTGATCAGCTAGTTATAAGAAAAGGTGCTAGTGATCAGCTAGTTATAATAAAGGTGCAGATTATAAGAAAGGTGCTAGTGATCAGCTAGTTATAATAAAGGTGCAGATTATAAGAAAGGTGCTAGTGATCAGCTAGTTATAATAAAGGTGCAGATTATAAGAAAGGTGCTAGTGATCAGCTAGTTATAATAAAGGTGCAGATTATAAGAAAGGTGCTAGTGATCAGCTAGTTATAATAAAGGTGCTAGTGATCAGCTAGTTATAATAAAGGTGCTAGTGATCAGCTAGTTATAATAAAGGTGCTAGTGATCAGCTAGTTATAATAAAGGTGCTAGTGATCAGCTAGTTATAATAAAGGTGCTAGTGATCAGCTAGTTATAATAAAGGTGCTGATTATAAGAAAGATGCTAGTGATCAGCTAGTTATAATAAAGGTGCAGATTATAAGAAAGGTACTAGTGATCAGCTAGTTATAATAAAGGTGCAGATTATAAGAAAGATGCTAGTGATCAGCTAGTTATAATAAAGGTGCTGATTATAAGAAAGGTGCTAGTGATCAGCTAGTTGTAATAAAGGTGCAGATTATAAGAAAGGTACTAGTGATCAGCTAGTTATAATAAAGGTGCTGATTATAAGAAAGGTGCTAGTGATCAGCTAGTTGTAATAAAGGTGCTGATTATAAGAAAGATGCTAGTGATCAGCTAGTTGTAATAAAGGTGCTGATTATAAGAAAGGTGCTAGTGATCAGCTAGTTGTAATAAAGGTGCTGATTATAAGAAAGATGCTAGTGATCAGCTAGTTATAATAAAGGTGCAGATTATAAGAAAGATGCTAGTGATCAGCTAGTTATAATAAAGGTGCTGATTATAAGAAAGGTGCTAGTGATCAGCTAGTTATTCTAGCTACACATTCTTCAAACACAGAGAGTCGCAAGTATACACCTGGTACAAATGGAATGACACAACATGCAGAAGCCAGATAGATTTTATACTAACAAGAAAAGAGAACAAGAAAAGAGTAACCGACAGTAGAGCAATCCCAAATATTACAGACGACATGGATCACAAGATGGTTATGATCACACTAAGACAGCCAAAAATAAAGAGAAAACACGAAAACAAACAAAAGAAGCGAAAAGAACAGACAATAAAAATAAAACAATTAAACGATCAAGAAACAAGGAAAACCCTAGAAGAAAAACTCAGAGAGGAATTCAAGAAACTCCCTAATGAAGTATGCACAGTAGAAGAAGAGTGGAAACAATTTAAGGAAACAGTAACTAACATCTCTAAAACAGTTTGTGGAACGAAGCTAAGAACAAGAGAAGGGAAAAAGAGCACCCCGTGGTGGAACGAAACAATCAGAGAAGCAATTAAAGAAAAGAAGAAACTGTTTAAAAATTGGAGGGAGAACAAGAACCAAGAAAAATATGAAAGATATGCCTTAGTTCGAAAAAGAGTTAAAATGCTGATCAAAGAAGCTAAGCAAAGGAATTGGACAGAATTCGGACAAAACATGAGCAGGGACTTCAAGACAGCCACAAGAGATTTCTACAAAGCAGTAAAAGCCACAAGAGCGAGAAAAGAAAACCATGATCCTACTGAGCTGATAAATGACAAAGACGGACAACCAATATCAAACAACCAATGTATGCAACAGAGATGGAAAGAATATTTTGAAGACCTGTTAAACATACCAACTACCAACAAGACAACAAAAACCACACTAGAACTCACAAATACTGAACCCAACATCATGAAAGAGGAAATAGAAGAAGTAATCAAATATGCACCAAGAAACAAAGCACCAGGGATAGATAACATTCCAATAGAAATAATAGCAGCAGCGGGAGAAACAGGAATGCAATGGCTGCACAGAATATTTAATGCAGCATGGCACCAACAACAAGCCCCAGAAGACTGGCAACAGGCAATCATCATACCAATATGGAAAAAGAAAGGTAGCAAAAGAGACTGCAATCAATATAGAGGTATAACTCTGCTCAGCCATGTAGGAAAGCTATACGCCAAAATCTTGGAAAAAAGACTGAGACCAATAATAGAACTACAGTTAAGCGATTCTCAAATGGGGTTCCGAAAAAACAGAGGATGTACCGACGCACTATTCACACTAAAACAGCTTGCAGAAAAAACGACAGAACACAACCAAAACTTATACATAGCCTTCATTGACCAGGAAAAAGCATTCGACAGAGTAAACAGAGAACAACTGTGGGAGATACTAACAACATACGGAGTAAGCCAACATCTAACCAACATTATTAAAAGTCTCTACGCCAACAGCAGCTGCAGGGTCAGAACAGCAACAGGCTACACAGACCACTTCGAAGTTAGATCAGGTGTAAGACAGGGGTGCGTACTATCCCCCCTACTGTTTATTACATACATGGACCATATATGCAAGCTAGCCAACCCATCAGAGACAGAGGAGATCAACGAGCTTCTATTTGCAGACGACCAGGCACTAATACATGAAACAATAGAAGACCTACAAGAACACTTAAACAAACTCAACATCTTAGGAACAAAATACAACATGAAAATCAACATCAACAAAACAGAAGTCATGAATGTCGCCAAAAATAAACAGAACATCAACATAACTATAGAAGGCAGACAACTAAAACAAGTAGAGGAATTCAAATACCTAGGAAGTCTAATGACAAACGACAATTCCCAAACAGCAGAGATAGAATCAAGATGCAACAAAGCTTGTCAAATCATCGGACAGTTATCACCACTATTGTCCAACAAGGAAATAACTCTGGAGGCAAAACGAGCACTATACAATACAATCTTCATTCCAACGTTGTGCTACCAATGCCAGACCTGGACTCTAGATGCAAGAACAATAAGAAAAATAACCTCTACAGAGATGAAATGTGTTAGACGAATGACAGGAAACAGTCTGAGAGATAAGATCAGAAATGTAGAACTGAGAAAAAAGCTAGGAATAGCCCCAGCCATAGAATATATAAGGAAACAACAGATAAAATGGTTCGGCCACGTGACAAGGCAGAAAGAACAAAACACAACACAACGAGCCTTCAACAAACGTTGTGAGAACAACAGACCCAAGGGTCGACCACGAAAAAGATGGATCGATGGAATATTAGAAGCACTAGGAAACATAACAGCAGCAGAGGCGAACAGAAGAGCAAAAGACCGCAAATTATATCTCCCCTCGACGCTGAAAGGCAGATGAGGAAGGAAAGAAGAAGAAGAAGATCAGCTAGTTATAATAAAGGTGCAGATTATAAGAAAGATGCTAGTGATCAGCTAGTTATAATAAAGGTGCAGATTATAAGAAAGATGCTAGTGATCAGCTAGTTATAATAAAGGTGCAGATTATAAGAAAGGTGCTAGTGATCAGCTAGTTATAATAAAGGTGCAGATTATAAGAAAGATGCTAGTGATCAGCTAGTTATAATAAAGGTGCAGATTATAAGAAAGATGCTAGTGATCAGCTAGTTATAATAAAGGTACAGATTATAAGAAAGGTGCTAGTGATCAGCTAGTTATAATAAAGGTGCAGATTATAAGAAAGGTGCTAGTGATCAGCTAGTTATAATAAAGGTGCAGATTATAAGAAAGGTGCTAGTGATCAGCTTGTTATAATAAAGATGCAGATTATAAGAAAGGTGCTAGTGATCAGCTTGTTATAATAAAGATGCAGATTATAAGAAAGGTGCTAGTGATCAGCTTGTTATAATAAAGATGCTAGTGATCACCTAGTTGTAATAATGGTGCAGATTATAAGAAAGGTGCAGATGATCATATTATAGGAAAGGGGCAGGTTAAAAGGAAGGTGCAGGTTATAAGAAAACTAAGAGAAACTAATCATTAGACAAACAGCATGTTCTTTATTTTCTCAACTGCATTTTGTTGCACTGCAACATGTTTGATTCTTCCTTCCAGCATATCATCCTAACTATCCATCTCAGCTTCTGTCCATTTATTAATGCATTCTCCCACTTCTGTAATCTATGAGGAATTTAACAGTGAACTTGCATGTCCACTGCAATGTGTAGATATATATTTATATATGTCTGGGTAAATAACTCATTGCTTACGGTATCCAGAACTAACTAGTTTTATTTTGTGTTACTAATCCAGCAATGTATGTATGCTTATCAAACAGCATGTGGCATGAATTGAAAGGAGGATCTATTTATTGACAGCTTTTTATCGTAATTCTACTTGTTTGTAATATCATTTCCAAACAAAATTCCTGTTATAAGTTTTGTGTAATATTATGAAATCTTCTGTCTTTTTTTCAGCTCCCTGTGGAGCAAAGGTCTTCAAACACTCAGCTCCCTGTGGAGCATAGGTCTTCAAACACTCAGCTCCCTGTGGAGCAAAGGTCTTCAAACACTCAGCTCCCTGTGGAGCATAGGTCTTCAACAAACACTCTCAGCTCCCTGTGGAGCATAGGTCTTCAACAAACACTTTCACCTCCATGTGGAGCATTGGTCTTCATCAAACACTTTCATCTCCCTGTGGAGCATAGATCTTCATCAAACACTTTCAGCTCCCTGTGGAGCATAGATTTTCATCAAACACTTTCATCTCCCTGTAGAGCATAGGTCATCATCAAACACTTTCATCTCCCTGTGGAGCATAGGTCATCATCAAATACTTTCATCTCCCTGTGGAGCATAGGTCATCATCAAACACTTTCAGCTCCCTGTGGAGCATAGGTCTTCATCAAACACTTTCAGCTCCCTGTGGAGCATAGGTCTTCATCAAACACTTTCAGCTCCCTGTGGAGCATAGGTCTTCATCAAACACTTTCAGCTCCATGTGGAGCATAGGTCTTCATCAAACACTTTCCAAGCATTCTAGTTTCTTGTCAATCTCTTAAGATCGTTCCCTTTCTTTCCCCTCATCTTCATCTCTACATCCACCCGTCTTCTCCAAGTAAAGTTTGGCCTTCCTATTGTCTCCTCTCCAGGGGATTCCAAAAAGGGGCTTGTCATGTACTACTCTCCGTTGGCTTCCATAGTGTATGTCCTATCCAGTGCCATCACTCTGTTTCACTTTCAGTGGGTAAGTTATCAATACCCACAAGTGTAACATCTTGAAGGTTGTCAATGGCTGTGTGTTCGAAGCTGTCTGTGAGTACAGATTAACCCTAGATTATGATGATCATCAAGTACCATGCCTGCTGGCTTAGGTGATCATGTCTCTCTCCGACTTTCAATCTTGACAGTTATCTTCTTTGGGAGGTGTGGTTGTTACCTTCTTTGGGAGGTGTGGTTGTTACCTTCTTTGGGAGGTGTGGTTGTTACCTTCTTTGGGAGGTGTGGTTGTTACCTTCTTTGGGAGGTGTGGTTGTTACCTTCTTTGGGAGGTGTGGTTGTTACCTTCTTTGGGAGGTGTGGTTGTTACCTTCTTTGGGAGGTGTGGTTGTTACCTTCTTTGGGAGGTGTGGTGGTTGTTATCTTCTTTGGGAGGTGTGGTTATCTTCTTTGGGAGGTGTGATGGTTGCCTTCTTTGGGAGGTGTGATGGTTGCCTTCTTTGGGAGGTGTGATGTTGCCTTCTTTGGGAGTTGTGATGGTTGTTATCTTCTTTGGGAGGAGTGGTGGTTGTTATATTCTTTGGGAGGTATTGTGGTTGTTGTTGTCTTCTTTGGGAGGAGTGGTGGTTGTTGTCTTCTTTGGGAGGAGTGGTCGTTGTCTTCTTTGGGAGGTATTGTGGTTGTTGTCTTCTTTGGGAGGTATTGTGGTTGTTGTCTTCTTTGGGAGGTATTGTGGTTGTTGTCTTCTTTGGGAGGTATTGTGGTTGTTGTCTTCTTTGGGAGGTATTGTGGTTGTTGTCTTCTTTGGGAGGTATTGTGGTTGTTGTCTTCTTTAGGAGGTAGTGTGGTTGTTGTCTTCTTTGGGAGGTATTGTGGTTGTTGTCTTCTTTGGGAGGTATTGTGGTTGTTGTCTTCTTTGGGAGGAGTGGTCGTTGTCTTCTTTGGGAGGTATTGTGGTTGTTGTCTTCTTTGGGAGGTATTGTGGTTGTTGTCTTCTTTGGAAGGTATTGTGGTTGTTGTCTTCTTTGGGAGGAGTGGTGGTTGTTATCTTCTTTGGGAGGTATTGTGGTTGTTGTCTTCTTTGGGAGGAGTGGTGGTTGTTATCTTCTTTGGGAGGTATTGTGGTTGTCGTCTTCTTTGGGAGGAGTGGTGGTTGTTGTCTTCTTTGGGAGGAGTGGTGGTTGTTGTCTTCTTTGGGAGGAGTGGTGGTTGTTGTCTTCTTTGCGAGGAGTGGTGGTTGTTGTCTTCTTTGGGAGGAGTGGTTGTTGTCTTCTTTGGGAGGAGTGGTGGTTGTTGTCTTCTTTGCGAGGAGTGGTGGTTGTTGTCTTCTTTGGGAGGAGTGGTGGTTGTTGTCTTCTTTGGGAGGAGTGGTGGTTGTTGTCTTCTTTGGGAGGAGTGGTGGTTGTTGTCTTCTTTGGGAGGAGTGGTGGTTGTTGTCTTCTTTGGGAGGAGTGGTGGTTGTTGTCTTCTTTGGGAGGAGTGGTGGTTGTTGTCTTCTTTGGGAGGAGTGGTGGTTGTTATCTTCTTTGGGAGGAGTGGTGGTTGTTGTCTTCTTTGGGAGGAGTGGTGGTTGTTGTCTTCTTTGGGAGGAGTGGTGGTTGTTATCTTCTTTGCGAGGAGTGGTGGTTGTTGTCTTCTTTGGGAGGAGTGGTGGTTGTTATCTTCTTTGGGAGGAGTGGTGGTTGTTATCTTCTTTGCGAGGAGTGGTGGTTGTTGTCTTCTTTGGGAGGAGTGGTGGTTGTTGTCTTCTTTGGGAGGAGTGGTGGTTGTTATCTTCTTTGCGAGGAGTGGTGGTTGTTGTCTTCTTTGGGAGGAGTGGTGGTTGTTATCTTCTTTGGGAGGAGTGGTGGTTGTTATCTTCTTTGCGAGGAGTGGTGGTTGTTGTCTTCTTTGCGAGGAGTGGCGGTTGTCTTCTTTGGGAGGAGTGGTGGTTGTTGTCTTCTTTGCGAGGAGTGGTTGTTTATATCTTCTTTGGGAGGAGTGGTTGTTGTCTTCTTTGGGAGGTGTGGTGGTTGTTGTCTTCTTTGGGAGGAGTGGTGGTTGTTGTCTTCTTTGCGAGGAGTGGTGGTTGTTGTCTTCTTTGGGAGGAGTGGTTGTTGTCTTCTTTTGGAAGTGGTGTGTTTTTTTTAATCTTCTTTGAGAGGTGTGATGGTTGTTGTCTTCTTTGGGAGGTGTGTTTGTTGTTGTCTTCTTTGAGAGGTGTGTTTATCTTCTTTGTGAGGTGTGATGGTTGTTGTCTTCTTTGGGAGGTGTGTTTGTTGTTGTCTTCTTTGGGAGGTGTGGTGGTTGTTGTCTTCTTTGGGAGGTGTGTTTGTTGTTGTCTTCTTTGAGAGGTGTGTTTGTTGTTGTCTTCTTTGAGAGGTGTGTTTATCTTCTTTGTGAGGTGTGGTTGTTGTTGTCTTCTTTGGGAGGTGTGTTTGTTGTTGTCTTCTTTGGGAGGTGTGGTGGTTGTTGTCTTCTTTGGGAGGTGTGATGGTTGTTGTCTTCTTTGGGAGGTGTGTTTGTTGTTGTCTTCTTTGGGAGGTGTGTTTGTTGTTGTCTTCTTTGGGAGGTGTGTTTGTTGTTGTCTTCTTTGGGAGGTGTGGTTGTTGTTGTCTTCTTTGGGAGGTGTGTTTGTTGTTGTCTTCTTTGGGAGGTGTGGTTGTTGTTGTCTTCTTTGGGAGGTGTGGTTACGTTGTCTTCTTTGGGAGGTGTGGTTGTTGTTGTCTTCTTTGGGAGGTGTGTTTGTTGTTGTCTTCTTTGGGAGGTGTGTTTGTTGTTGTCTTCTTTGGGAGGTGTGGTGGTTGTTATCTTCTTTGGGAGGTGTGGTTATCTTCTTTGGGAGGTGTGATGGTTGCCTTCTTTGGGAGGTGTGATGGTTGCCTTCTTTGGGAGGTGTGATGGTTGCCTTCTTTGGGAGGTGTGATGTTGCCTTCTTTGGGAGGTGTGATGGTTGTTATCTTCTTTGGGAGGTGTGATGGTTGTTGTCTTCTTTGGGAGGAGTGGTGGTTGTCGTCTTCTTTAGGAGGAGTGGTGGTTGTCGTCTTCTTTGGGAGGTGTGGTTGTTATCTTCTTTGGGAGGAGTGGTTGTTATCTTCTTTGGGAGGTGTGGTTGTTATCTTCTTTGGGAGGTGTGGTTGTTGTCGTCTTCTTTGGGAGGAGTGGTGGTTGTCGTCTTCTTTGGGAGGTATTGTGGTTGTCGTCTTCTTTGGGAGGAGTGGTGGTTGTTATCTTCTTTGGGAGGAGTGGTGGTTGTTATCTTCTTTGGGAGGTATTGTGGTTGTTGTTGTCTTCTTTGGGAGGAGTGGTGGTTGTCGTCTTCTTTGGGAGGTATTGTGGTTGTTGTCTTCTTTGGGAGGTATTGTGGTTGTTGTCTTCTTTGGGAGGTATTGTGGTTGTTGTCTTCTTTGGGAGGTATTGTGGTTGTTGTCTTCTTTGGGAGGTATTGTGGTTGTTGTCTTCTTTGGGAGGAGTGGTTGTTGTCTTCTTTGGGAGGTATTGTGGTTGTTGTCTTCTTTGGGAGGAGTGGTTGTTGTCTTCTTTGGGAGGTATTGTGGTTGTTGTCTTCTTTGGGAGGTATTGTGGTTGTTGTCTTCTTTGGGAGGAGTGGTTGTTGTCTTCTTTGGGAGGTATTGTGGTTGTTGTCTTCTTTGGGAGGTATTGTGGTTGTTGTCTTCTTTGGGAGGTATTGTGGTTGTTGTCTTCTTTGGGAGGTATTGTGGTTGTTGTCTTCTTTGGGAGGAGTGGTTGTTGTCTTCTTTGGGAGGTATTGTGGTTGTTGTCTTCTTTGGGAGGTATTGTGGTTGTTGTTGTCTTCTTTGGGAGGAGTGGTGGTTGTTGTCTTCTTTGGGAGGAGTGGTGGTCGTTGTCTTCTTTGGGAGGAGTGGTCGTTGTCTTCTTTGGGAGGTATTGTGGTTGTTGTCTTCTTTGGGAGGTATTGTGGTTGTTGTCTTCTTTGGGAGGTATTGTGGTTGTTGTCTTCTTTGGGAGGTATTGTGGTTGTTGTCTTCTTTGGGAGGTATTGTGGTTGTTGTCTTCTTTGGGAGGTATTGTGGTTGTTGTCTTCTTTGGGAGGTATTGTGGTTGTTGTCTTCTTTGGGAGGTATTGTGGTTGTTGTCTTCTTTGGGAGGTATTGTGGTTGTTGTCTTCTTTGGGAGGTATTGTGGTTGTTGTCTTCTTTAGGAGGTATTGTGGTTGTTGTCTTCTTTGGGAGGTATTGTGGTTGTTGTCTTCTTTGGGAGGTATTGTGGTTGTTGTCTTCTTTGGGAGGAGTGGTTGTTGTCTTCTTTGGGAGGTATTGTGGTTGTTGTCTTCTTTGGGAGGTATTGTGGTTGTTGTCTTCTTTGGGAGGTATTGTGGTTGTTGTCTTCTTTGGGAGGTATTGTGGTTGTTGTCTTCTTTGGGAGGAGTGGTGGTTGTTATCTTCTTTGGGAGGTATTGTGGTTGTCGTCTTCTTTGGGAGGTATTGTGGTTGTTGTCTTCTTTGGGAGGAGTGGTGGTTGTTGTCTTCTTTGGGAGGTATTGTGGTTGTTGTCTTCTTTGGGAGGAGTGGTGGTTGTTGTCTTCTTTGGGAGGTATTGTGGTTGTTGTCTTCTTTGGGAGGAGTGGTGGTTGTTATCTTCTTTGGGAGGTATTGTGGTTGTCGTCTTCTTTGGGAGGTATTGTGGTTGTTGTCTTCTTTGGGAGGAGTGGTGGTTGTTGTCTTCTTTGGGAGGTATTGTGGTTGTTGTCTTCTTTGGGAGGAGTGGTGGTTGTTATCTTCTTTGGGAGGTATTGTGGTTGTCGTCTTCTTTGGGAGGTATTGTGGTTGTTGTCTTCTTTGGGAGGAGTGGTGGTTGTTGTCTTCTTTGGGAGGTATTGTGGTCGTTGTCTTCTTTGGGAGGAGTGGTGGTTGTTGTCTTCTTTGGGAGGAGTGGTGGTTGTTGTCTTCTTTGGGAGGTATTGTGGTGGTTGTCTTCTTTGGGAGGAGTGGTCGTTGTCTTCTTTGGGAGGTATTGTGGTTGTTGTCTTCTTTGGGAGGTATTGTGGTTGTTGTCTTCTTTGGGAGGAGTGGTGGTTGTTGTCTTCTTTGGGAGGTATTGTGGTTGTCGTCTTCTTTGGGAGGTATTGTGGTTGTCGTCTTCTTTGGGAGGTATTGTGGTTGTCGTCTTCTTTGGGAGGTATTGTGGTTGTCGTCTTCTTTGGGAGGTATTGTGGTTGTTGTCTTCTTTGGGAGGAGTGGTGGTTGTTGTCTTCTTTGGGAGGTATTGTGGTTGTTGTCTTCTTTGGGAGGAGTGGTGGTTGTTATCTTCTTTGGGAGGTATTGTGGTTGTCGTCTTCTTTGGGAGGTATTGTGGTTGTTGTCTTCTTTGGGAGGAGTGGTGGTTGTTGTCTTCTTTGGGAGGTATTGTGGTCGTTGTCTTCTTTGGGAGGAGTGGTGGTTGTTGTCTTCTTTGGGAGGTATTGTGGTGGTTGTCTTCTTTGGGAGGTATTGTGGTTGTTGTCTTCTTTGGGAGGTATTGTGGTGGTTGTCTTCTTTGGGAGGAGTGGTCGTTGTCTTCTTTGGGAGGTATTGTGGTTGTTGTCTTCTTTGGGAGGTATTGTGGTTGTCGTCTTCTTTGGGAGGAGTGGTGGTTGTTGTCTTCTTTGCGAGGTATTGTGGTTGTCGTCTTCTTTGGGAGGAGTGGTGGTTGTTGTCTTCTTTGCGAGGAGTGGTGGTTGTTATCTTCTTTGGGAGGTATTGTGGTTGTTGTCTTCTTTGGGAGGAGTGGTCGTTGTCTTCTTTGGGAGGTATTGTGGTTGTTGTCTTCTTTGGGAGGTATTGTGGTTGTTGTCTTCTTTGGGAGGTATTGTGGTTGTTGTCTTCTTTGGGAGGTATTGTGGTTGTTGTCTTCTTTGGGAGGAGTGGTCGTTGTCTTCTTTGGGAGGTATTGTGGTTGTTGTCTTCTTTGGGAGGTATTGTGGTCGTTGTCTTCTTTGGGAGGTATTGTGGTTGTTGTCTTCTTTGGGAGGTATTGTGGTTGTTGTCTTCTTTGGGAGGAGTGGTCGTTGTCTTCTTTGGGAGGTATTGTGGTTGTTGTCTTCTTTGGGAGGTATTGTGGTTGTTGTCTTCTTTGGGAGGTATTGTGGTTGTTGTCTTCTTTGGGAGGTATTGTGGTTGTTGTCTTCTTTGGGAGGTATTGTGGTTGTTGTCTTCTTTGGGAGGTATTGTGGTCGTTGTCTTCTTTGGGAGGTATTGTGGTTGTTGTCTTCTTTGGGAGGTATTGTGGTTGTTGTCTTCTTTGGGAGGAGTGGTGGTTGTTGTCTTCTTTGGGAGGAGTGGTGGTTGTTGTCTTCTTTGGGAGGAGTGGTGGTTGTTGTCTTCTTTGGGAGGAGTGGTGGTTGTTGTCTTCTTTGCGAGGAGTGGTTGTTGTCTTCTTTGGGAGGAGTGGTGGTTGTTGTCTTCTTTGTGAGGAGTGGTGGTTGTTGTCTTCTTTGTGAGGAGTGGTGGTTGTTGTCTTCTTTGCGAGGAGTGGTTGTTGTCTTCTTTGTGAGGAGTGGTGGTTGTTGTCTTCTTTGGGAGGAGTGGTGGTTGTTGTCTTCTTTGGGAGGAGTGGTGGTTGTTGTCTTCTTTGCGAGGAGTGGTTGTTGTCTTCTTTGTGAGGAGTGGTGGTTGTTGTCTTCTTTGGGAGGAGTGGTGGTTGTTGTCTTCTTTGGGAGGAGTGGTGGTTGTTGTCTTCTTTGTGAGGAGTGGTGGTTGTTGTCTTCTTTGCGAGGAGTGGTTGTTGTCTTCTTTGTGAGGAGTGGTGGTTGTTGTCTTCTTTGGGAGGAGTGGTGGTTGTTGTCTTCTTTGTGAGGAGTGGTGGTTGTTGTCTTCTTTGCGAGGAGTGGTTGTTGTCTTCTTTGCGAGGAGTGGTGGTTGTTGTCTTCTTTGGGAGGAGTGGTGGTTGTTGTCTTCTTTGGGAGGAGTGGTGGTTGTTGTCTTCTTTGGGAGGAGTGGTGGTTGTTGTCTTCTTTGGGAGGAGTGGTGGTTGTTGTCTTCTTTGTGAGGAGTGGTGGTTGTTGTCTTCTTTGTGAGGAGTGGTGGTTGTTGTCTTCTTTGCGAGGAGTGGTGGTTGTCTTCTTTGGGAGGAGTGGTGGTTGTTGTCTTCTTTGGGAGGAGTGGTGGTTGTTGTCTTCTTTGGGAGGAGTGGTGGTTGTCTTCTTTGGGAGGAGTGGTGGTTGTTGTCTTCTTTGGGAGGAGTGGTTGTTGTCTTCTTTGGGAGGAGTGGTGGTTGTTGTCTTCTTTGGGAGGAGTGGTGGTTGTTGTCTTCTTTGCGAGGAGTGGTGGTTGTCTTCTTTGGGAGGAGTGGTGGTTGTTGTCTTCTTTGGGAGGAGTGGTGGTTGTTGTCTTCTTTGGGAGGAGTGGTTGTTGTCTTCTTTGGGAGGAGTGGTGGTTGTTGTCTTCTTTGCGAGGAGTGGTTGTTTATATCTTCTTTGGGAGGAGTGGTTGTTGTCTTCTTTGGGAGGAGTGGTGGTTGTTGTCTTCTTTGCGAGGAGTGGTGGTTGTTGTCTTCTTTGCGAGGAGTGGTGGTTGTTGTCTTCTTTGCGAGGAGTGGTTGTTTATATCTTCTTTGGGAGGAGTGGTTGTTGTCTTCTTTTGGAAGTGGTGTGTTTTTTTTAATCTTCTTTGAGAGGTGTGATGGTTGTTGTCTTCTTTGGGAGGTGTGTTTGTTGTTGTCTTCTTTGAGAGGTGTGTTTGTTGTTGTCTTCTTTGAGAGGTGTGTTTGTTGTTGTCTTCTTTGGGAGGTGTGTTTGTTGTCTTCTTTGAGAGGTGTGTTTATCTTCTTTGTGAGGTGTGATGGTTGTTGTCTTCTTTGGGAGGTGTGGTTGTTGTTGTCTTCTTTGGGAGGTGTGGTTGTTGTTGTCTTCTTTGGGAGGTGTGGTTACGTTGTCTTCTTTGGGAGGTGTGTTTGTTGTTGTCTTCATTGGGAGGTGTGGTGGTTGTTGTCTTCTTTGGGAGGTGTGTTTGTTGTTGTCTTCTTTGGGAGGTGTGTTTGTTGTTGTCTTCTTTGGGAGGTGTGTTTGTTGTTATCTTCTTTGGGAGGAGTGGTGGTTGTTGTCTTCTTTGGGAGGAGTGGTGGTTGTCGTCTTCTTTGGGAGGAGTGGTGGTTGTTGTCTTCTTTGCGAGGAGTGGTGGTTGTCTTCTTTGGGAGGAGTGGTGGTTGTTGTCTTCTTTGCGAGGAGTGGTTGTTTATATCTTCTTTGGGAGGAGTGGTTGTTGTCTTCATTGGGAGGTGTGGTGGTTGTTGTCTTCTTTGGGAGGTGTGATGGTTGTTGTCTTCTTTGGAAGGTGTGTTTGTTGTTGTCTTCTTTGGGAGGTGTGTTTGTTGTTGTCTTCTTTGGGAGGTGTGTTTGTTGTTGTCTTCTTTGGGAGGTGTGGTTGTTGTTGTCTTCTTTGGGAGGTGTGGTTGTTGTTGTCTTCTTTGGGAGGTGTGGTTACGTTGTCTTCTTTGGGAGGTGTGGTTGTTGTTGTCTTCTGTGGGAGGTGTGTTTGTTGTTGTCTTCTTTGGGAGGTGTGTTTGTTGTTGTCTTCTTTGGGAGGTGTGGTGGTTGTTGTCTTCTTTGGGAGGTGTGGTGGTTGTTATCTTCTTTGGGAGGTGTGGTTATCTTCTTTGGGAGGTGTGATGGTTGCCTTCTTTGGGAGGTGTGATGGTTGCCTTCTTTGGGAGGTGTGATGGTTGCCTTCTTTGGGAGGTGTGATGGTTGCCTTCTTTGGGAGGTGTGATGTTGCCTTCTTTGGGAGGTGTGATGGTTGTTATCTTCTTTGGGAGGTGTGATGGTTGTTGTCTTCTTTGGGAGGAGTGGTGGTTGTCGTCTTCTTTAGGAGGAGTGGTGGTTGTCGTCTTCTTTGGGAGGTACGGTTGTTATCTTCTTTGGGAGGTGTGGTTGTTGTCGTCTTCTTTGGGAGGAGTGGTGGTTGTTGTCTTCTTTGGGAGGAGTGGTCGTTGTCTTCTTTGGGAGGAGTGGTCGTTGTCTTCTTTGGGAGGAGTGGTGGTTGTCTTCTTTGGGAGGAGTGGTGGTCGTTGTCTTCTTTGGGAGGAGTGGTGGTTGTCTTCTTTGGGAGGAGTGGTCGTTGTCTTCTTTGGGAGGAGTGGTCGTTGTCTTCTTTGGGAGGAGTGGTGGTTGTCTTCTTTGGGAGGAGTGGTGGTGGTTGTCTTCTTTGGGAGGAGTGGTCGTTGTCTTCTTTGGGAGGAGTGGTGGTGGTTGTCTTCTTTGGGAGGAGTGGTCGTTGTCTTCTTTGGGAGGAGTGGTGGTGGTTGTCTTCTTTGGGAGGAGTGGTCGTTGTCTTCTTTGGGAGGAGTGGTGGTGGTTGTCTTCTTTGGGAGGAGTGGTCGTTGTCTTCTTTGGGAGGAGTGGTGGTTGTCTTCTTTGGGAGGAGTGGTGGTTGTCTTCTTTGGGAGGAGTGGTCGTTGTCTTCTTTGGGAGGAGTGGTGGTGGTTGTCTTCTTTGGGAGGAGTGGTCGTTGTCTTCTTTGGGAGGAGTGGTGGTTGTCTTCTTTGGGAGGAGTGGTGGTTGTCTTCTTTGGGAGGAGTGGTGGTTGTCTTCTTTGGGAGGAGTGGTGGTTGTCTTCTTTGGGAGGAGTGGTGGTTGTCTTCTTTGGGAGGAGTGGTGGTAGTCTTCTTTGGGAGGAGTGGTGGTAGTCTTCTTTGGGAGGAGTGGTGGTGGTTGTCTTCTTTGGGAGGAGTGGTGGTGGTTGTCTTCTTTGGGAGGAGTGGTGGTTGTCTTCTTTGGGAGGAGTGGTGGTTGTCTTCTTTGGGAGGAGTGGTGGTTGTCTTCTTTGGGAGGAGTGGTGGTTGTCTTCTTTGGGAGGAGTGGTGGTTGTCTTCTTTGGGAGGAGTGGTGGTAGTCTTCTTTGGGAGGAGTGGTGGTGGTTGTCTTCTTTGGGAGGAGTGGTCGTTGTCTTCTTTGGGAGGAGTGGTCGTTGTCTTCTTTGGGAGGAGTGGTTGTTGTCTTCTTTGGGAGGAGTGGTGGTTGTCTTCTTTGGGAGGAGTGGTCGTTGTCTTCTTTGGGAGGAGTGGTGGTTGTCTTCTTTGGGAGGAGTGGTCGTTGTCTTCTTTGGGAGGAGTGGTGGTTGTTGTCTTCTTTGGGAGGAGTGGTGGTCGTTGTCTTCTTTGGGAGGAGTGGTCGTTGTCTTCTTTGGGAGGAGTGGTCGTTGTCTTCTTTGGGAGGAGTGGTGGTTGTCTTCTTTGGGAGGAGTGGTGGTTGTTGTCTTCTTTGGGAGGAGTGGTGGTTGTTGTCTTCTTTGGGAGGAGTGGTGGTTGTTGTCTTCTTTGGGAGGAGTGGTGGTTGTCTTCTTTGGGAGGAGTGGTGGTTGTCTTCTTTGGGAGGAGTGGTTGTTGTCTTCTTTGGGAGGAGTGGTGGTTGTTGTCTTCTTTGGGAGGAGTGGTGGTTGTCTTCTTTGGGAGGAGTGGTGGTTGTTGTCTTCTTTGGGAGGAGTGGTCGTTGTCTTCTTTGGGAGGAGTGGTCGTTGTCTTCTTTGGGAGGTATTGTGGTTGTTGTCTTCTTTGGGAGGTATTGTGGTTGTTGTCTTCTTTGGGAGGTATTGTGGTTGTTGTCTTCTTTGGGAGGTATTGTGGTCGTTGTCTTCTTTGGGAGGTATTGTGGTTGTTGTCTTCTTTGGGAGGTATTGTGGTTGTTGTCTTCTTTGGGAGGTATTGTGGTTGTTGTCTTCTTTGGGAGGTATTGTGGTTGTTGTCTTCTTTGGGAGGTATTGTGGTTGTTGTCTTCTTTGGGAGGTATTGTGGTTGTTGTCTTCTTTGGGAGGTATTGTGGTTGTTGTCTTCTTTGGGAGGTATTGTGGTTGTTGTCTTCTTTAGGAGGTATTGTGGTTGTTGTCTTCTTTAGGAGGTATTGTGGTTGTTGTCTTCTTTGGGAGGAGTGGTGGTTGTTGTCTTCTTTGGGAGGTATTGTGGTTGTTGTCTTCTTTGGGAGGTATTGTGGTTGTTGTCTTCTTTGGGAGGTATTGTGGTTGTTGTCTTCTTTGGGAGGAGTGGTCGTTGTCTTCTTTGGGAGGTATTGTGGTTGTTGTCTTCTTTGGGAGGTATTGTGGTTGTTGTCTTCTTTGGGAGGTATTGTGGTTGTTGTCTTCTTTAGGAGGTATTGTGGTTGTTGTCTTCTTTGGGAGGTATTGTGGTTGTTGTCTTCTTTGGGAGGTATTGTGGTTGTTGTCTTCTTTGGGAGGTATTGTGGTTGTTGTCTTCTTTGGGAGGTATTGTGGTTGTTGTCTTCTTTAGGAGGTATTGTGGTTGTTGTCTTCTTTGGGAGGTATTGTGGTTGTTGTCTTCTTTGGGAGGTATTGTGGTTGTTGTCTTCTTTGGGAGGTATTGTGGTTGTCGTCTTCTTTGGGAGGAGTGGTGGTTGTTGTCTTCTTTGGGAGGAGTGGTGGTTGTTGTCTTCTTTGGGAGGAGTGGTGGTTGTTGTCTTCTTTGCGAGGAGTGGTGGTTGTTGTCTTCTTTGGGAGGAGTGGTGGTTGTTGTCTTCTTTGGGAGGAGTGGTGGTTGTTGTCTTCTTTGCGAGGAGTGGTGGTTGTCTTCTTTGCGAGGAGTGGTGGTTGTCTTCTTTGGGAGGAGTGGTTGTTGTCTTCTTTGCGAGGAGTGGTGGTTGTTGTCTTCTTTGCGAGGAGTGGTGGTTGTCTTCTTTGGGAGGAGTGGTTGTTGTCTTCTTTGCGAGGAGTGGTGGTTGTTGTCTTCTTTGGGAGGAGTGGTGGTTGTTGTCTTCTTTGCGAGGAGTGGTGGTGGTTGTCTTCTTTGCGAGGAGTGGTGGTTGTTGTCTTCTTTGGGAGGAGTGGTGGTTGTTGTCTTCTTTGGGAGGAGTGGTGGTGGTTGTCTTCTTTGGGAGGAGTGGTGGTTGTTGTCTTCTTTGCGAGGAGTGGTGGTTGTTGTCTTCTTTGCGAGGAGTGGTGGTTGTTGTCTTCTTTGCGAGGAGTGGTGGTTGTCTTCTTTGGGAGGAGTGGTTGTTGTCTTCTTTGCGAGGAGTGGTGGTTGTCTTCTTTGGGAGGAGTGGTGGTTGTTGTCTTCTTTGTGAGGAGTGGTGGTTGTCTTCTTTGCGAGGAGTGGTTGTTGTCTTCTTTGCGAGGAGTGGTGGTTGTCTTCTTTGGGAGGAGTGGTGGTTGTTGTCTTCTTTGCGAGGAGTGGTGGTTGTTGTCTTCTTTGCGAGGAGTGGTGGTTGTCTTCTTTGGGAGGAGTGGTGGTTGTCTTCTTTGGGAGGAGTGGTGGTTGTTGTCTTCTTTGGGAGGAGTGGTGGTTGTTGTCTTCTTTGCGAGGAGTGGTTGTTTATATCTTCTTTGGGAGGAGTGGTTGTTGTCTTCTTTGGGAGGAGTGGTGGTTGTTGTCTTCTTTGCGAGGAGTGGTGGTTGTTGTCTTCTTTGCGAGGAGTGGTTGTTTATATCTTCTTTGGGAGGAGTGGTTGTTGTCTTCTTTTGGAAGTGGTGTGTTTTTTTTAATATTCTTTGAGAGGTGTGATGGTTGTTGTCTTCTTTGGGAGGTGTGTTTGTTGTTGTCTTCTTTGAGAGGTGTGTTTGTTGTTGTCTTCTTTGAGAGGTGTGTTTGTTGTTGTCTTCTTTGGGAGGTGTGTTTGTTGTCTTCTTTGAGAGGTGTGTTTATCTTCTTTGTGAGGTGTGATGGTTGTTGTCTTCTTTGGGAGGTGTGGTTGTTGTTGTCTTCTTTGGGAGGTGTGGTTACGTTGTCTTCTTTGGGAGGTGTGTTTGTTGTTGTCTTCATTGGGAGGTGTGGTGGTTGTTGTCTTCTTTGGGAGGTGTGTTTGTTGTTGTCTTCTTTGGGAGGTGTGTTTGTTGTTGTCTTCTTTGGGAGGTGTGTTTGTTGTTGTCTTCTTTGGGAGGTGTGGTGGTTGTTGTCTTCTTTGGGAGGTGTGGTGGTTGTTATCTTCTTTGGGAGGTGTGGTTATCTTCTTTGGGAGGTGTGATGGTTGCCTTCTTTGGGAGGTGTGATGGTTGCCTTCTTTGGGAGGTGTGATGGTTGCCTTCTTTGGGAGGTGTGATGGTTGTTATCTTCTTTGGGAGGTGTGGTGGTTGTCGTCTTCTTTAGGAGGAGTGGTGGTTGTCGTCTTCTTTGGGAGGTATGGTTGTTATCTTCTTTGGGAGGTGTGGTTGTTGTCGTCTTCTTTGGGAGGTATTGTGGTTGTCGTCTTCTTTGGGAGGAGTGGTGGTTGTTGTCTTCTTTGGGAGGTATTGTGGTTGTTGTCTTCTTTGG
Organism: Megaustenia siamemsis; assembly: GCA_032433765.1. NCBI lineage: Eukaryota > Metazoa > Mollusca > Gastropoda > Stylommatophora > Ariophantidae > Megaustenia > Megaustenia siamemsis. Next base: position 1,751,172 of record JAVIAB010000026.1, on the reverse strand, counting down.
GAGGTATTGTGGTTGTTGTCTTCTTTGGGAGGTATTGTGGTTGTTGTCTTCTTTGGGAGGTATTGTGGTTGTTGTCTTCTTTAGGAGGTATTGTGGTTGTTGTCTTCTTTGGGAGGTATTGTGGTTGTTGTCTTCTTTGGGAGGTATTGTGGTTGTTGTCTTCTTTGGGAGGTATTGTGGTTGTTGTCTTCTTTGGGAGGTATTGTGGTTGTTGTCTTCTTTGGGAGGTATTGTGGTTGTTGTCTTCTTTGGGAGGTATTGTGGTTGTTGTCTTCTTTGGGAGGTATTGTGGTTGTTGTCTTCTTTGGGAGGTATTGTGGTTGTTGTCTTCTTTGGGAGGTATTGTGGTTGTTGTCTTCTTTGGGAGGTATTGTGGTTGTTGTCTTCTTTGGGAGGTATTGTGGTTGTTGTCTTCTTTGGGAGGTATTGTGGTTGTTGTCTTCTTTGGGAGGTATTGTGGTTGTTGTCTTCTTTGGGAGGTATTGTGGTTGTTGTCTTCTTTGGGAGGAGTGGTCGTTGTCTTCTTTGGGAGGTATTGTGGTCGTTGTCTTCTTTGGGAGGTATTGTGGTTGTTGTCTTCTTTGGGAGGTATTGTGGTTGTTGTCTTCTTTGGGAGGTATTGTGGTTGTCGTCTTCTTTGGGAGGAGTGGTCGTTGTCTTCTTTGGGAGGTATTGTGGTTGTTGTCTTCTTTGGGAGGTATTGTGGTCGTTGTCTTCTTTGGGAGGTATTGTGGTTGTTGTCTTCTTTGGGAGGTATTGTGGTTGTTGTCTTCTTTGGGAGGAGTGGTCGTTGTCTTCTTTGGGAGGTATTGTGGTTGTTGTCTTCTTTGGGAGGTATTGTGGTTGTTGTCTTCTTTGGGAGGAGTGGTCGTTGTCTTCTTTGGGAGGTATTGTGGTTGTTGTCTTCTTTGGGAGGTATTGTGGTTGTTGTCTTCTTTGGGAGGTATTGTGGTTGTTGTCTTCTTTGGGAGGTATTGTGGTTGTTGTCTTCTTTGGGAGGTATTGTCGTTGTTGTCTTCTTTGGGAGGTATTGTGGTTGTTGTCTTCTTTGGGAGGTATTGTCGTTGTTGTCTTCTTTGGGAGGTATTGTGGTTGTCGTCTTCTTTGGGAGGAGTGGTGGTTGTCGTCTTCTTTGGGAGGAGTGGTGGTTGTTGTCTTCTTTGGGAGGAGTGGTGGTTGTTGTCTTCTTTGGGAGGAGTGGTGGTTGTTGTCTTCTTTGGGAGGAGTGGTGGTTGTTGTCTTCTTTGGGAGGAGTGGTGGTTGTTGTCTTCTTTGGGAGGTATTGTCGTTGTTGTCTTCTTTGGGAGGTATTGTGGTTGTCGTCTTCTTTGGGAGGAGTGGTGGTTGTCGTCTTCTTTGGGAGGAGTGGTGGTTGTTGTCTTCTTTGGGAGGAGTGGTGGTTGTTGTCTTCTTTGCGAGGAGTGGTGGTTGTTGTCTTCTTTGCGAGGAGTGGTTGTTTATATCTTCTTTGGGAGGAGTGGTTGTTGTCTTCTTTGGGAGGTATTGTCGTTGTTGTCTTCTTTGGGAGGTATTGTGGTTGTTGTCTTCTTTGGGAGGTATTGTCGTTGTTGTCTTCTTTGGGAGGTATTGTGGTTGTCGTCTTCTTTGGGAGGAGTGGTGGTTGTCGTCTTCTTTGGGAGGAGTGGTGGTTGTCGTCTTCTTTGGGAGGAGTGGTGGTTGTTGTCTTCTTTGCGAGGAGTGGTGGTTGTTGTCTTCTTTGCGAGGAGTGGTTGTTTATATCTTCTTTGGGAGGAGTGGTTGTTGTCTTCTTTGGGAGGAGTGGTGGTTGTTGTCTTCTTTGCGAGGAGTGGTGGTTGTCTTCTTTGGGAGGAGTGGTGGTTGTTGTCTTCTTTGCGAGGAGTGGTGGTTGTTGTCTTCTTTGGGAGGAGTGGTGGTTGTTGTCTTCTTTGCGAGGAGTGGTGGTTGTTGTCTTCTTTGCGAGGAGTGGTGGTTGTTGTCTTCTTTGCGAGGAGTGGTGGTTGTCTTCTTTGGGAGGAGTGGTGGTTGTTGTCTTCTTTGCGAGGAGTGGTGGTTGTTGTCTTCTTTGCGAGGAGTGGTGGTTGTCTTCTTTGGGAGGAGTGGTGGTTGTTGTCTTCTTTGCGAGGAGTGGTGGTTGTTGTCTTCTTTGGGAGGAGTGGTGGTTGTTGTCTTCTTTGGGAGGAGTGGTGGTTGTTGTCTTCTTTGCGAGGAGTGGTTGTTTATATCTTCTTTGGGAGGAGTGGTGGTTGTTGTCTTCTTTGGGAGGTGTGTTTGTTGTTGTCTTCATTGGGAGGTGTGGTGGTTGTTGTCTTCTTTGGGAGGTGTGATGGTTGTTGTCTTCTTTGGAAGGTGTGTTTGTTGTTGTCTTCTTTCGGAGGTGTGTTTGTTGTTGTCTTCTTTGGGAGGTGTGTTTGTTGTTGTCTTCTTTGGGAGGTGTGGTTGTTGTTGTCTTCTTTGGGAGGTGTGGTTGTTGTTGTCTTCTTTGGGAGGTGTGGTTACGTTGTCTTCTTTGGGAGGTGTGGTTACGTTGTCTTCTGTGGGAGGTGTGTTTGTTGTTGTCTTCTGTGGGAGGTGTGTTTGTTGTTGTCTTCTTTGGGAGGTGTGTTTGTTGTTGTCTTCTTTGGGAGGTGTGGTGGTTGTTGTCTTCTTTGGGAGGTGTGGTGGTTGTTATCTTCTTTGGGAGGTGTGGTTATCTTCTTTGGGAGGTGTGATGGTTGCCTTCTTTGGGAGGTGTGATGGTTGCCTTCTTTGGGAGGTGTGATGGTTGCCTTCTTTGGGAGGTGTGATGTTGCCTTCTTTGGGAGGTGTGATGGTTGTTATCTTCTTTGGGAGGTGTGATGGTTGTTGTCTTCTTTGGGAGGTATTGTGGTTGTTGTTGTCTTCTTTGGGAGGTGTGGTGGTTGTTGTCTTCTTTGGGAGGTGTGATGGTTGTTATCTTCTTTGGGAGGTGTGGTTATCTTCTTTGGGAGGTGTGATGGTTGCCTTCTTTGGGAGGTGTGATGTTGCCTTCTTTGGGAGGTGTGATGGTTGTTATCTTCTTTGGGAGGAGTGGTGGTTGTTGTCTTCTTTGGGAGGAGTGGTGGTTGTCGTCTTCTTTAGGAGGAGTGGTGGTTGTCGTCTTCTTTGGGAGGTATGGTTGTTATCTTCTTCGGGAGGTATTGTGGTTGTCGTCTTCTTTGGGAGGTATTGTGGTTGTCGTCTTCTTTGGGAGGTATTGTGGTTGTTGTCTTCTTTGGGAGGTATTGTGGTTGTCGTCTTCTTTGGGAGGTATTGTGGTTGTTGTCTTCTTTGGGAGGAGTGGTGGTTGTCGTCTTCTTTAGGAGGAGTGGTGGTTGTCGTCTTCTTTGGGAGGTATGGTTGTTATCTTCTTCGGGAGGTATTGTGGTTGTTGTCTTCTTCGGGAGGTATTGTGGTTGTTGTCTTCTTTGGGAGGTATTGTGGTTGTCGTCTTCTTTGGGAGGAGTGGTGGTTGTCGTCTTCTTTGGGAGGTATGGTTGTTATCTTCTTCGGGAGGTATTGTGGTTGTCGTCTTCTTTGGGAGGTATTGTGGTTGTCGTCTTCTTTGGGAGGTATTGTGGTTGTCGTCTTCTTTGGGAGGAGTGGTGGTTGTTGTCTTCTTTGGGAGGTATTGTGGTTGTTGTCTTCTTTGGGAGGAGTGGTGGTTGTTGTCTTCTTTGGGAGGTATTGTGGTTGTTGTCTTCTTTGGGAGGTATTGTGGTTGTTGTCTTCTTTGGGAGGTATTGTGGTTGTTGTCTTCTTTGGGAGGTATTGTGGTTGTTGTCTTCTTTAGGAGGTATTGTGGTTGTTGTCTTCTTTGGGAGGTATTGTGGTTGTTGTCTTCTTTGGGAGGTATTGTGGTTGTTGTCTTCTTTGGGAGGTATTGTGGTTGTTGTCTTCTTTGGGAGGTATTGTGGTTGTTGTCTTCTTTGGGAGGTATTGTGGTTGTTGTCTTCTTTGGGAGGTATTGTGGTTGTTGTCTTCTTTGGGAGGTATTGTGGTTGTTGTCTTCTTTGGGAGGAGTGGTCGTTGTCTTCTTTGGGAGGAGTGGTCGTTGTCTTCTTTGGGAGGTATTGTGGTTGTTGTCTTCTTTGGGAGGTATTGTGGTTGTTGTCTTCTTTGGGAGGTATTGTGGTTGTTGTCTTCTTTGGGAGGTATTGTGGTTGTTGTCTTCTTTGGGAGGAGTGGTCGTTGTCTTCTTTGGGAGGTATTGTGGTTGTTGTCTTCTTTGGGAGGTATTGTGGTTGTTGTCTTCTTTGGGAGGTATTGTGGTTGTTGTCTTCTTTGGGAGGTATTGTGGTTGTTGTCTTCTTTGGGAGGTATTGTGGTTGTTGTCTTCTTTGGGAGGTATTGTCGTTGTTGTCTTCTTTGGGAGGTATTGTGGTTGTTGTCTTCTTTGGGAGGTATTGTGGTTGTTGTCTTCTTTGGGAGGTATTGTGGTTGTCGTCTTCTTTGGGAGGTATTGTGGTTGTTGTCTTCTTTGGGAGGTATTGTGGTTGTTGTCTTCTTTGGGAGGTATTGTGGTTGTTGTCTTCTTTGGGAGGTATTGTGGTTGTTGTCTTCTTTGGGAGGTATTGTGGTTGTCGTCTTCTTTGGGAGGAGTGGTGGTTGTTGTCTTCTTTGCGAGGAGTGGTTGTTGTCTTCTTTGGGAGGAGTGGTGGTTGTTGTCTTCTTTGGGAGGAGTGGTGGTTGTTATCTTCTTTGGGAGGTATTGTGGTTGTCGTCTTCTTTGGGAGGAGTGGTGGTTGTTGTCTTCTTTGGGAGGAGTGGTGGTTGTTGTCTTCTTTGGGAGGAGTGGTGGTTGTTGTCTTCTTTGGGAGGTATTGTGGTTGTTGTCTTCTTTGGGAGGAGTGGTGGTTGTTGTCTTCTTTGGGAGGAGTGGTGGTTGTTATCTTCTTTGGGAGGTGTGATGGTTGTTGTCTTCTTTGGGAGGAGTGGTGGTTGTTGTCTTCTTTGGGAGGAGTGGTGGTTGTTGTCTTCTTTGGGAGGAGTGGTGGTTGTTGTCTTCTTTGGGAGGAGTGGTGGTTGTTGTCTTCTTTGGGAGGAGTGGTGGTTGTTGTCTTCTTTGGGAGGAGTGGTGGTTGTTGTCTTCTTTGGGAGGAGTGGTGGTTGTTGTCTTCTTTGGGAGGAGTGGTGGTTGTTGTCTTCTTTGGGAGGAGTGGTGGTTGTTGTCTTCTTTGGGAGGAGTGGTGGTTGTTGTCTTCTTTGGGAGGAGTGGTGGTTGTTGTCTTCTTTGGAGGAGTGGTGGTTGTTGTCTTCTTTGCGAGGAGTGGTGGTTGTTGTCTTCTTTGGGAGGAGTGGTGGTTGTTGTCTTCTTTGGGAGGAGTGGTGGTTGTTGTCTTCTTTGGGAGGAGTGGTGGTTGTTGTCTTCTTTGCGAGGAGTGGTTGTTTATATCTTCTTTGGGAGGAGTGGTTGTTGTCTTCTTTGGGAGGAGTGGTGGTTGTTGTCTTCTTTGCGAGGAGTGGTGGTTGTTGTCTTCTTTGCGAGGAGTGGTGGTTGTCTTCTTTGGGAGGAGTGGTGGTTGTTGTCTTCTTTGCGAGGAGTGGTTGTTTATATCTTCTTTGGGAGGAGTGGTTGTTGTCTTCTTTGGGAGGAGTGGTGGTTGTTGTCTTCTTTGCGAGGAGTGGTGGTTGTTGTCTTCTTTGTGAGGAGTGGTGGTTGTTGTCTTCTTTGCGAGGAGTGGTGGTTGTTGTCTTCTTTGCGAGGAGTGGTGGTTGTTGTCTTCTTTGTGAGGAGTGGTGGTTGTTGTCTTCTTTGTGAGGAGTGGTGGTTGTTGTCTTCTTTGCGAGGAGTGGTGGTTGTTGTCTTCTTTGTGAGGAGTGGTGGTTGTTGTCTTCTTTGCGAGGAGTGGTGGTTGTTGTCTTCTTTGTGAGGAGTGGTGGTTGTTGTCTTCTTTGCGAGGAGTGGTGGTTGTTGTCTTCTTTGCGAGGAGTGGTTGTTTATATCTTCTTTGGGAGGAGTGGTTGTTGTCTTCTTTGGGAGGAGTGGTGGTTGTTGTCTTCTTTGCGAGGAGTGGTGGTTGTTGTCTTCTTTGCGAGGAGTGGTTGTTTATATCTTCTTTGGGAGGTGTGGTTGTTGTTGTCTTCTTTGAGAGGTGTGATGGTTGTTGTCTTCTTTGGGAGGTGTGTTTGTTGTTGTCTTCTTTGAGAGGTGTGTTTGTTGTTGTCTTCTTTGAGAGGTGTGTTTGTTGTTGTCTTCTTTGGGAGGTGTGTTTGTTTATATCTTCTTTGCGAGGAGTGGTTGTTTATATCTTCTTTGGGAGGTGTGGTGGTTGTCTTCTTTGGGAGGAGTGGTGGTTGTTGTCTTCTTTGGGAGGAGTGGTGGTTGTTGTCTTCTTTGGGAGGAGTGGTTGTTTATATCTTCTTTGCGAGGAGTGGTTGTTTATATCTTCTTTGGGAGGAGTGGTGGTTGTTGTCTTCTTTGGGAGGAGTGGTTGTTTATATCTTCTTTGCGAGGAGTGGTTGTTTATATCTTCTTTGGGAGGAGTGGTTGTTGTCTTCTTTGGGAAGTGGTGTGTTTTTTTTATCTTCTTTGGGAGGTGTGGTGGTTGTTGTCTTCTTTGGGAGGTGTGGTTGTTGTCTTCTTTGGGAGGTGTGGTTGTTGTCTTCTTTGGGAGGTGTGGCGGTTGTCTTCATTGGGAGGTGTGGCGGTTGTCTTCATTGGGAGGTGTGGTGGTTATCTTCATTGGGAGGTGTGGTGGTTGTCTTCATTGGGAGGTGTGGTGGTTGTCTTCATTGGGAGGTGTGGTGGTTGTCTTCATTAGGTGGTGTGGTGGTTGTCTTCATTGGGAGGTGTGATTGTTATCTTCTTTGGGAGGTGTGGTTATTTTCATAACGGGAAAGAACAAGATGCTAACCAACCAGTGAGCTGAGTGTGGTCAGCGACCCACAGCTGACAGCTTGTGTCAGGATCAGCAAACAGCTGATCAAGACCATGCTCCATATCACAGCAGTGCTCCTGGAAACCAACTACCCTTCTGGCCAAGTAGGGATCAAACAAGAAGAAAAGCATCTCAAAAGTAACACAACTCTCCCCTAAGATAATGGATGAAGAAGAAATAAGGAAGAAGCACAATATTTTCTTGTATCTAAACAGAGCGTTCTTTTTTTATCGTGGTTGCGTTCATTTGATTATTTATAAGCTTTTTCTTTTTTTTTTTTTTTTTTTTTAACTTTCTGCTTCTTGTTATTGAGTTAGTTGCAGGTCATCATCAATGCACTCCGAACACGTCCAAGGGTGCTCAGATCCGCTTCTCAGCAGGTCTCAGTCGCCAGCGACTGAGTTCTGTGTTGGTTGATAAGTCTTATATGCCCACTAATTTCTTTTTAATATTCAAATGTATTAATGTGTCTTCATATCCAAGGTATCTTAAGGATTTTTCTGTAGCATTTTGTTTTGAATGAATCAATTTTCTTCCTTGCTGTTTTGCGAGATTGTCCATGTTTTACAGCCATATGTTGCTATCGGGAACATTCATGTCCTTTGTAATTTTAATTTTACTCCCTTGCCTGTGTTGCAGCAAATCAGCAATAATATATTTTTATTTTACATTTTGAATCTGCCAAGATTATGTGATCTCATGACTTCTCTCTCTTTTGATTCAGGGGAAATAATCTGCACAATGCAATCACAAGCTGGTAATTTAAACTGCCTGAAGAACGAAGATAGTTATTCCCCCTACATCTTATAGATCCCATATATTCACTCACAGTGTGTTTATATATATATATGTATATATTTCCTGTTACACAGTGTGTGTTATATACTGAATGAAATGGGCTGTATAACTTGACTACAGCATAAACAATGTCTCAACCAACACTCCCATAAGTTCCACACACAAGATCTCAACCAACACTCCCATAAGTTCCACAAACAAGATCTCAACCAACACTCCCATTAGTTCCACAAACAAGATCTTAACCAACACTCCCATAAGTTCCACAAACAAGATCTCAACCAACACTCCCATAAGTTCCACAAACAAGATCTCAACCAACACTCCCATAAGTTCCACAGATAAGATCTCAACCAACACTCCCATTAGTTCCACAAACAAGATCTCAACCAACACTCCCATTAGTTCCACAAATAAGATCTCAACCAACACTCCCATAAGTTCCACAAACAAGATCTCAACCAACACTCCCATTAGTTCCACAAACAAGATCTCAACCAACACTCCCATTAGTTCCACAAACAAGATCTCAACCAACACTCCCATAAGTTCCACAAACAAGATCTCAACCAACACTCCCATTAGTTCCACAAACAAGATCTCAACCAACACTCCCATAAGTTCCACAAACAAGATCTCAACCAACACTCCCATTAGTTCCACAAACAAGATCTCAACCAACACTCCCATTAGTTCCACAAACAAGATCTCAACCAACACTCCCATAAGTTCCACAAACAAGATCTCAATCAACACTCCCATAAGTTCCACAAACAAGATCTCAACCAACACTCCCATAAGTTCCACAAACAAGATCTCAACCAACACTCCCATAAGTTCCACAAACAAGATATCAACCAACACTCCCATTAGTTCCACAAACAAGATCTCAACCAACACTCCCATTAGTTCCACAAACAATATCTCAACCAACACTCCCATTAGTTCCACAAACAAGATCTCAACCAACACTCCCATTAGTTCCACAAACAAGATCTCAACCAACACTCCCATTAGTTCCACAAACAAGATCTCAACCAACACTCCCATTAGTTCCACAAACAAGATCTCAACCAACACTCCCATAAGTTCCACAAACAATATCTCAACCAACACTCCCATTAGTTCCACAAACAAGATCTCAACCAACACTCCCATAAGTTCCACAAACAAGATCTCAACCAACACTCCCATTAGTTCCACAAACAATATCTCAACCAACACTCCATTAGTTCCACAAACAAGATCTCAACCAACACTCCCATTAGTTCCACAAACAAGATCTCAACCAACACTCCCATTAGTTCCACAAACAAGATCTCAACCAACACTCCCATTAGTTCCACAAACAAGATCTCAACCAACACTCCCATAAGTTCCACAAACAAGATCTCAACCAACACTCCCATTAGTTCCACAAACAAGATCTCAACCAACACTCCCATTTGTTCCACAAACAAGATCTCAACCAACACTCCCATAAGTTCCACAAACAAGATCTCAACCAACACTCCCATAAGTTCCACAAACAAGATCTCAACCAACACTCCCATTAGTTCCACAAACAAGATCTCAACCAACACTCCCATAAGTTCCACAAACAAGATCTCAACCAACACTCCCATTAGTTCCATAACCATGACCTCAGTGCTTCCCATTAGTTCATTAGACCTGACCTCGGCAGTCCCAATATTTCCACGGGCCTGGCCTCGGCAGTCCCATTAGATCCACGGGCCTGACCTCGGCAGTCCAATTATTTCCACGGGCCTGACCTCGGCAGTCCCAATATTTCCACGGGCCTGGCCTCGGCAGTCCAATTATTTCCACGGGCCTGGCCTCGGCAGTCCCATTAGATCCACGGGCCTGGCCTCGGCAGTCCCATTAGATCCAAAACATCTCATCTTTCGTCACCCAGCTGTCTGGACCAACAAAACATTTTTGCAGAAACAGATCACTTTAGCAAGATAAGGTTGATCGTCAGTTGTAAGAACAATAACATTCGATACATTTCTTCTGTCCTTGCTATAGATCTTAGATATTGAATGCTAAGTGCAACAATATGACAGGGTGTGTCTGCTGTGTCTTGTCATTAGAACTAGCTCAATCTACAGCTAAATTGTACCGTCTGTAAGATTAACAAGAAATTCTACATGTTCTGCAGTTTGAATCAGCCATTAACGAAGACTATTATTACAGATATTGATCAACAACAACGTAGTTAAGTCTTTAGTAAATCATAAAGGAAAGTCTCCTAGATGAATCTAGGTCAGCTGAATGAAAGATCACATCAAGGAGTCTAATTTATTTATGAATCCCGACTCAGATAATAATCTAATTTATTTATGAATCCCGACTCAGATAATAATCTAATTTATTTATGAATCCTGACTCAGATAATAATCTAATTTATTTATGAATCCCGACTCAGATAATAATCTAATTTATTTATGAATTCCGACACAGGTAATAATATAATTTATTTATGAATTCCGACTCAGATAATAATCCAATTCATTTATGAATCCCGACTCAGATAATCTAATTTATTTATGAATTCAGACTCAGATAATAATCTAATTTATTTATGAATTCCGACACAGGTAATAATCTAATTTATTTATGAATTCCGACTCGGATAATAATCTAATTTATTTATGAATTCCGATTAGGATAATAATCTAATTTATTTATGAATTCCGACTCAGGTATTCTAATTTATTTCAAAATCTCACTCTCTCATAGTTAGATAAATGTTGAATTCAAATATCAAAGTTAGATTTTACTCTGAGTTTTGCTAATGGCAATTTATTAAATAACATGTGGGAAATGTGACTATCAAAGCCAGATCCCACCATTATTTCATAAACTAATTTGGTCCAGTAAATTTATATATTGGCTTATTTAAATGCCACGTGTCTTTCAAATTTCACACACTTATAGTTAATGGATGCTGGATTAAAATATTATGCTTTTTTAATAAGGTGATTACTAATTATTATAAGTTTTGTAAAGATACACAGCTCATCAAGTACCGGGCCTGCAGGCGTAGGTGATCATGTCTGTCCACAACTTTCAATCTTGACAGTTATAATTTCTGTTGTTGACCTTCAAATTGTTTGTACTAGGAGATTTCAACGGTAGAGTAGGACAAAGGAGAACACCATGGGAATTATACCTAGGACCATTTAGTGACATTAGAACAGAGTGTAACAGTAATGGTGAACACCTACTAAATATTTGTGCAGAACATGATCTTTATATAACAAACACGTTTAATCAGCACAATCATAACCAAATACTCACTTGGTATAAATGGAATGACACGGACAAGGCCTCCCAAATCGATTTTATTTTGACTAGAAGACATCAAAGGAGGGACATAACAGACTCAAGATCTATACCAAATGCAATATTAGATACAGACCATAAGCCTGTTTTACTATGGCAGAAAAAATGGATTAGGAAACTACAGATGACAAGACCTCAAGCACAAAGAATCGATCTAAAAGCAATAAAGAATGCAAACATACAAAAAGAAATAGAAGAATCCGTAACCAACAAATACCAAACCCGAATACAACCTACAAACATAGAAGAAGCATGGAAACAGTTTAAAGAAGGTTTAATAGAGTCAACACAAGAGAAATGCGGTCTGAAAAATATAGGAAAGAGCAGAAAGAAACTTACAAGATGGTGGAATGAAGTAGTAAAATCAGCAGTGAAACACAAGAAAGACAAGTATAAAACGTGGCAGAAGACAAAAACAACAGAAGGCTACAATCACTATAGACAAGCCAGAAATGATAGCAAAAAGATCCTAGAACAAACAAAAGCAGACTCATGGAAAGCATTTGGTGAAGAATTAGCAAAAACATGTAGAGAAGAACCCAGAGAATTTTTCAAAAGTGTAAAAGCAATGAGAGTAAGAAATAATGATTATAACCCAACCACTATAATAAACGACAAGAAAGGTAGACCAATCAGCAGCAGGAAAAACATAATAATCAGATGGAGAGAATACTTTAAGGAATTATTAAACCAGGGAAATACAAACGGAAATACAGAGTTTAAACATAGGCACTATGATGAACAGGAACCGAATATACTTAAAGCAGAAGTAGAATGGGCATTGAAACAGAATAAAAAGAACAAAGCAGCTGGTATAGATGGAATAACAACAGAAATGCTACTAGCTTGTAAGGAAACAGCTATAGATTGGCTTACTATCATATTCAATATGGCTTGGGAAGAAAGAAAAGTCCCAGACGATTGGCAAAAAGCTATCATTGTCCCATTTTGGAAGAATAAGGGAAGTAAAAGGGAGTGTGAAATGTACAGAGGAATATCCCTATTGAGTCAAGTTGGTAAAATGTTTGCTAAAATATTAGAGAGGAGAGTAAGATACATAATAGAACCACAATTAAGTAATAATCAATTCGGATTCAGAAAAGGCAAAAGCTGCACTGATGCTATATTTACATTGAGACAACTATGTGAAAAAACAATAGAATATGACAGAAACCTAAATATAGTGTTTATACATCAGGAAAAAGCGTTTGATCGTGTGGACAGGAACAAACTTTGGCAAACTTTAGAAACATACGGGGTAGCAGGACAACTACTAGAAAATATAATAGCACTATATAAAAACAGTCAAAGTGCCGTCAGAACATCGGAAGGTCTGTCAGAATGGTTTCAGGTTACAACAGGAGTAAGACAAGGATGTGTCCTCTCACCACTCCTCTTCATCATATATATGGACAAATAAATCAGGAAACAACCAACAACAAGGACAAATCAAATAATAACATAGAGGTAGAAAACTCCAACATCAATGAGCTACTCTTCGCAGATGACCAATGCCTAATATATGAGGATGAAAACCTGCTACAACAGCATTTAACATCTCTAGATAAAAGCTGCACAAACTACAGTATGAAAATTAACACAGCAAAAACAGAGGCTATAAGAATAAGCAAATTGAGACACCCATTAAACATCAAGATCAAAGACAAAGAAATAAAACAAGTAGAGGGATTCAAGTATTTAGGCGCAATGTTCACAGAAGATGGAAAACTAGACAGAGAAATTGACATGAGAATACAAAAAGCAAATGCTGTCACATACCAGCTTTCACCATTGTTAAGACATCCAAACATTTCTATGCCAGCTAAACAACAAATGATAAATAGCATCTTCATACCAACTTTGTGCTATGAAAGTCAAACATGGACCCTTTCTAAATCCCATTTAAGAAAGATCAATACATGTGAGATGCGATGCTTGAGAAAAGTAACAAACAACACAAGAAGAGATAGAATACCAAATGAAACCATAAGAAAAATGGTAGGAACAAAACCCTGCCAAGAATATATAGAACAACAACAACTTAAATGGTTCGGCCACCTGGTCAGAATGAATCCTCACCAATCACCATCAAGGGCGTTCTTCTCGAGAATGCATGGGAAAAGACCAAGAGGAAGACCCAGAAGAAGATGGATAGATGCAGTGACAGAGACATGTAACAACAAAGGAAAATCACTAATTCAGACAATTCGAGCAGCACAAGAACGACAAATGATATAAACCACGACACCTTTTAGGTATCAGTGAAAGAGAAAAGAAGAAGAAGAAAGAAGACCTTCTGCCAGGCCATTCTCTTAAGCTGTCTGGTATCTTTTCTCTTTGCTTCCCTCTATCTCTTCGTCCATCAATTTTCCCAGTTGTTACAATATATTCCAGCTGTTCTCTACTCATTACATGGCCAAAAAATGATGATTGTTTCTTCCTAATATTGGAAATTTGCTCTCTTTTTGCTTTGGCCTCTTTCAGAACATTTTCATTACTCTTCTTAGCTGTCCATGGTATTCTCAACATTCTTCTGTAAAACCACATTTCTACAGCCTCCAGTGATTTTCTTGTCTGTTGTCCTATTGTCCATGATTCACATCCGTATGTTAAGACTGGCTCTATATAACATTTAAGATAGATAGCTACGGACATTTAAACCCTCGTATTTTCAAAATGACCTGATGCTTTTCCAAAATCTTTTCATTTGCCAGATGGGGATTCTCTGACCGTTCTTTTCATGTATAAATATTAACATGGCCACGTGATAACTTTCTGGAAAACACCAAAACACAATCATTCAGGCTCCATTTTGGTGCCACTTAGGCCAAGTTCTTCTATGTCAGAAAACACAATTAGCACATGCACAGAACTAATTTACTAAACCCCCTACTTGAAGGCTGACACACCTAAAATAACATTTATTCTGTGCAACACTTCTGATCAAATCTACTGCCCGTAACTGGTAGTACATGACTGTCTCAGCTTTGGCCCAGCTTTGTGGTGGCGGCTGTCTAAAATGACTTGCTAATCTGCCTGACGTCATTATGACTCTCACGCAAGAATTAGAGCTTTGGCTTATATTTATATATTTCATATTTACAGTAAATATATATCGTTATAGTTGGAGGTTATCTATCTATCTATTGTCCTTTCGAGCCGAAGACGGCACGTAGGGCAGAACCACAATTTCAAAAACAGAAACCTTGCGTGCAAAAGTGGCACATATTGCAGAGATCACTGCTCTAAAATCTATGGCGCTGTTTCCATAACAATACTTTTTACAATGACAGCTTGTCAAGCCATCGATCAACCTCCTTAGTCGCCTCTTACGACATGCCTTGAAGGTCACAGTATCGCTATTCTTTACTTCCCTCATAATGAGGCCGCGGTAACACACAGGAAATGAGTTGGAGGTTATGGAATGCTGTAAAACTTCAAACACTTGACCACTTTTATCATTTGTTTTTCTTAAAGCATGCTAGTAGTTGTTATTAATATAAGCATGTCACCACAGCTGCCTGTCGCTGATATTGTTTTGTTTGTTACTAATCTCAGAAGTATAGATTATACCTGATCCTTTTGTGATGTATATAAATAGAACAATATGGTGTATGTGTTTTGTTGATGTTTATGTTTTTTTATTTGGCATGAGGTAGCAAAGTAGATCATAAGTGGACTATCTATATTGTTTAAGGCCAGCCTCATAAGTGGAATATCTATATTGTTTAAGGCCAGCCTATCAAATTGTTTTGAATGTTCTTATGTTAAGCAAGAAATTAGAAAATAGCAAATGCAGCATTGACTTTCAGAAACCTTGATCAAAAACGACTAAGCACAAAAATAAAGCTCAGGATTTTTAAATCAAATGTATTATTTACCCTTAAGTATGCGTGCAAGAGTTGGAAAACGAGTAAAGAAGTAAAATATAAATTAGATGCATTGTTAAACAAAGGTCTCAGGTAAATACTTTGTACACCATAGAATGAGTTCAAGACTAGGGCAGATATAAGAGAAATGACAAAGCTTTCAAAAACATCAACTTTAATCTGGAAAATATTGTGTTAAATTATGTTGACCATATAAGAGACAGTGTCCATTAGTACTCCAATCTCTGCCCTGATCACACAGATGTTCTTGTATATAGAACCACCATCATTGTACTCAGTGTCCATTAGTACTCCAATCTCTGCCCTGATCACACAGATGTTCTTGTATATAGAACCACCATCATTGTACTCAGTCTATTAATTGCATGCTTCGATAGTTTATGACAGGATCACAGTAGTTTGTCCCTGCTACTTTAGTTAATTTGTTCCTGTCCTTCCAGGAAGATAAAACACACAGACTTCTTCTCTTCTACATTCAAAATGAGGCAGCTGTATCTTAAAATGTCCGCACTTTTGTGGTTAACAATTGAATATTGTGGCCCATAAACTCTCACATTTGCCAATCTTTGATATTATCATTCACACAAAAATATCTGCTTCAGCCAAAAATTGTATGTGGAGGGGAAGGAGCACTTCACAGCAGCAGAGCTGGAAGTTGTCAGCGACCCACATCTGATGGTTTGCACCAGGATCAGTGAACCAGAAACATCCAGACCCTACTCCACCTCTCTGTGGTGCCTCCAGTAACACACCAACCTGTCTAGTCTGGCCAAGCGATTAGGATCGAAGGAGGAAGATACCCGGCACTCAAAAATGTTGTGCTCAAGTCGGATGTGTTGGGTCGAAAGCCACAAATATCAGTTATACTGCAAACCACAACACAGACACACCCACTTAACGTCCTTTTATTGACAGATGATGACGAGGTGTACTCCTTTAGTCATCGGGCGAATGCAAGCAGCAAGCCAAATTGTATGCTTTGTGTCTAGTGTCACAAATAGAAACCTCTCCAGTCGAATGTGCACTTTTCTTATAGAAAGTACAAGACTCAGAGTATCTTAAACCAGAAGCATTTCAAATATACATTATTAGAACTAAAATAACACACTGAGATGAAGGTATATTAGAACTAAAATAACTCACTGAGATGAAGGTATATTAGAACTAAAATAACTTACTGAGATGAAGGTTTATTAGAACTAAAATAACTTACTGAGATGAAGGTATATTAGAACTAAAATAACTCACTGAGATGAAGGTATATTAGAACTAAAATAACTTACTGAGATGAAGGTATATTAGAACTAAAATAACACACTGAGATGAAGGTATATTAGAACTAAACTCACTGAGATGAAGGTATATTAGAACTAAAATAACTCACTGAGATGAAGGTATATTAGAATTAAAATAACTTACTGAGATGAAGGTATATTAGAACTAAAATAACTCACTGAGATGAAGGTATATTAGAACTAAAATAACTCACTGAGATGAAGGTATATTAGAACTAAACTCACTGAGATGAAGGTATATTAGAACTAAAATAACTCACTGAGATGAAGGTATATTAGAACTAAATAACTCACTGAGATGAAGGTATATTAGAACTAAAATAACTTACTGAGATGAAGGTATATTAGAACTAAAATAACTCACTGAGATGAAGGTATATTAGAACTAAAATAACTCACTGAGATGAAGGTATATTAGAACTAAAATAACTCACTGAGATGAAGGTGTATTAGAACTAAAATAACTCACTGAGATGAAGGTGTATTAGAACTAAAATAACTCACTGAGATGAAGGTATATTAGAACTAAAATAACTTACTGAGATGAAGGTATATTAGAACTAAAATAACACACTGAGATGAAGGTGTATTAGAACTAAAATAACTCACTGAGATGAAGGTGTATTAGAACTAAAATAACTCACTGAGATGAAGGTGTATTAGAATTAAAATAACTCACTGAGATGAAGGTGTATTAGAACTAAAATAACTCACTGAGATGAAGGTGTATTAGAACTAAAATAACTCACTGAGATGAAGGTGTATTAGAACTAAAATAACTCACTGAGATGAAGGTGTATTAGAACTAAAATAACTCACTGAGATGAAGGTGTATTAGAACTAAAATAACTCACTGAGATGAAGGTGTATTAGAACTAAAATAACTCACTGAGATGAAGGTGTATTAGAACTAAAATAACTCACTGAGATGAAGGTGTATTAGAACTAAAATAACTCACTGAGATGAAGGTGTATTAGAACTAAAATAACTCACTGAGATGAAGGTGTATTAGAACTAAAATAACTCACTGAGATGAAGGTGTATTAGAACTAAAATAACTCACTGAGATGAAGGTGTATTAGAACTAAAATAACTCACTGAGATGAAGGTGTATTAGAACTAAAATAACTCACTGAGATGAAGGTGTATTAGAACTAAAATAACTCACTGAGATGAAGGTGTATTAGAACTAAAATAACTCACTGAGATGAAGGTGTATTAGAACTAAAATAACTCACTGAGATGAAGGTGTATTAGAACTAAAATAACTCAACTGAGATGAAGGTGTATTAGAACTAAAATAACTCAACTGAGATGAAGGTGTATTAGAACTAAAATAACTCAACTGAGATGAAGGTGTATTAGAACTAAAATAACTCAACTGAGATGAAGGTGTATTAGAACTAAAATAACTCAACTGAGATGAAGGTGTATTAGAACTAAAATAACTCAACTGAGATGAAGGTGTATTAGAACTAAAATAACTCAACTGAGATGAAGGTGTATTAGAACTAAAATAACTCAACTGAGATGAAGGTGTATTAGAACTAAAATAACTCAACTGAGATGAAGGTGTATTAGAACTAAAATAACTCAACTGAGATGAAGGTGTATTAGAACTAAAATAACTCAACTGAGATGAAGGTGTATTAGAACTAAAATAACTCAACTGAGATGAAGGTGTATTAGAACTAAAATAACTCAACTGAGATGAAGGTGTATTAGAACTAAAATAACTCAACTGAGATGAAGGTGTATTAGAACTAAAATAACTCAACTGAGATGAAGGTGTATTAGAACTAAAATAACTCAACTGAGATGAAGGTGTATTAGAACTAAAATAACTCAACTGAGATGAAGGTGTATTAGAACTAAAATAACTCAACTGAGATGAAGGTGTATTAGAACTAAAATAACTCAACTGAGATGAAGGTGTATTAGAACTAAAATAACTCAACTGAGATGAAGGTGTATTAGAACTAAAATAACTCAACTGAGATGAAGGTGTATTAGAACTAAAATAACTCAACTGAGATGAAGGTGTATTAGAACTAAAATAACTCAACTGAGATGAAGGTGTATTAGAACTAAAATAACTCAACTGAGATGAAGGTGTATTAGAACTAAAATAACTCAACTGAGATGAAGGTGTATTAGAACTAAAATAACTCAACTGAGATGAAGGTGTATTAGAACTAAAATAACTCAACTGAGATGAAGGTGTATTAGAACTAAAATAACTCAACTGAGATGAAGGTGTATTAGAACTAAAATAACTCAACTGAGATGAAGGTGTATTAGAACTAAAATAACTCAACTGAGATGAAGGTGTATTAGAACTAAAATAACTCAACTGAGATGAAGGTGTATTAGAACTAAAATAACTCAACTGAGATGAAGGTGTATTAGAACTAAAATAACTCAACTGAGATGAAGGTGTATTAGAACTAAAATAACTCAACTGAGATGAAGGTGTATTAGAACTAAAATAACTCACTGAGATGAAGGTGTATTAGAACTAAAATAACTCACTGAGATGAAGGTGTATTAGAACTAAAATAACTCACTGAGATGAAGGTGTATTAGAACTAAAATAACTCACTGAGATGAAGGTGTATTAGAACTAAAATAACTCACTGAGATGAAGGTGTATTAGAACTAAAATAACTCACTGAGATGGTGTATTAGAACTAAAATAACTCACTGAGATGGTGTATTAGAACTAAAATAACTCACTGAGATGGTGTATTAGAACTAAAATAACTCACTGAGATGAAGGTGTATTAGAACTAAAATAACTCACTGAGATGAAGGTGTATTAGAACTAAAATAACTCACTGAGATGAAGGTGTATTAGAACTAAAATAACTCACTGAGATGAAGGTGTATTAGAACTAAAATAACTCACTGAGATGAAGGTGTATTAGAACTAAAATAACTCACTGAGATGAAGGTGTATTAGAACTAAAATAACTCACTGAGATGAAGGTGTATTAGAACTAAAATAGCTCACTGAGATGAAGGTGTATTAGAACTAAAATAGCTCACTGAGATGAAGGTGTATTAGAACTAAAATAGCTCACTGAGATGAAGGTGTATTAGAACTAAAATAGCTCACTGAGATGAAGGTGTATTAGAACTAAAATAGCTCACTGAGATGAAGGTGTATTAGAACTAAAATAGCTCACTGAGATGAAGGTGTATTAGAACTAAAATAGCTCACTGAGATGAAGGTGTATTAGAACTAAAATAACTCACTGAGATGAAGGTGTATTAGAACTAAAATAACTCACTGAGATGAAGGTGTATTAGAACTAAAATAACTCACTGAGATGAAGGTGTATTAGAACTAAAATAACTCAACTGAGATGAAGGTGTATTAGAACTAAAATAACTCAACTGAGATGAAGGTGTATTAGAACTAAAATAACTCAACTGAGATGAAGGTGTATTAGAACTAAAATAACTCAACTGAGATGAAGGTGTATTAGAACTAAAATAACTCAACTGAGATGAAGGTGTATTAGAACTAAAATAACTCAACTGAGATGAAGGTGTATTAGAACTAAAATAACTCAACTGAGATGAAGGTGTATTAGAACTAAAATAACTCAACTGAGATGAAGGTGTATTAGAACTAAAATAACTCAACTGAGATGAAGGTGTATTAGAACTAAAATAACTCAACTGAGATGAAGGTGTATTAGAACTAAAATAACTCAACTGAGATGAAGGTGTATTAGAACTAAAATAACTCAACTGAGATGAAGGTGTATTAGAACTAAAATAACTCAACTGAGATGAAGGTGTATTAGAACTAAAATAACTCAACTGAGATGAAGGTGTATTAGAACTAAAATAACTCAACTGAGATGAAGGTGTATTAGAACTAAAATAACTCAACTGAGATGAAGGTGTATTAGAACTAAAATAACTCAACTGAGATGAAGGTGTATTAGAACTAAAATAACTCAACTGAGATGAAGGTGTATTAGAACTAAAATAACTCAACTGAGATGAAGGTGTATTAGAACTAAAATAACTCAACTGAGATGAAGGTGTATTAGAACTAAAATAACTCAACTGAGATGAAGGTGTATTAGAACTAAAATAACTCAACTGAGATGAAGGTGTATTAGAACTAAAATAACTCAACTGAGATGAAGGTGTATTAGAACTAAAATAACTCAACTGAGATGAAGGTGTATTAGAACTAAAATAACTCAACTGAGATGAAGGTGTATTAGAACTAAAATAACTCAACTGAGATGAAGGTGTATTAGAACTAAAATAACTCAACTGAGATGAAGGTGTATTAGAACTAAAATAACTCAACTGAGATGAAGGTGTATTAGAACTAAAATAACTCAACTGAGATGAAGGTGTATTAGAACTAAAATAACTCAACTGAGATGAAGGTGTATTAGAACTAAAATAACTCAACTGAGATGAAGGTGTATTAGAACTAAAATAACTCAACTGAGATGAAGGTGTATTAGAACTAAAATAACTCAACTGAGATGAAGGTGTATTAGAACTAAAATAACTCAACTGAGATGAAGGTGTATTAGAACTAAAATAACTCAACTGAGATGAAGGTGTATTAGAACTAAAATAACTCAACTGAGATGAAGGTGTATTAGAACTAAAATAACTCACTGAGATGAAGGTGTATTAGAACTAAAATAACTCACTGAGATGAAGGTGTATTAGAACTAAAATAACTCACTGAGATGAAGGTGTATTAGAACTAAAATAACTCACTGAGATGGTGTATTAGAACTAAAATAACTCACTGAGATGAAGGTGTATTAGAACTAAAATAACTCACTGAGATGAAGGTGTATTAGAAGGTAAACAGATGTGTAGATAGTGTACATTTTAATTTTAGCTTGCTTTGGTTTTTTGCCCATTTCATTTATTTTGATGCACAACTTTTCTTGATTCTTGTCTACTGCACTTATGTGTAGATAATTTTTTGCTTTATTCTTGTTGATCTATAGTTTGTCCATAGTATTTTTATTTTGTATGTTGTCATTTTATTTTAGTTTCTACATTTCATTATACTTTTTTTAAAAATCTGCGTGCCTTTATTTTTACATTTGTTCTGGTCTTTTTAATTTGTGTGTCCGAAGGTTCTGTTTGATTTTTTTTCTGGTCTGTTTAATCTGCGTGTATAACATTTATTTTTAGATTTTTTTTCTGGTCTATTTAATTTGTGTCTGAAGGTTCTTTAGATTTTTTTTATGCTCTGTTTAATTTGTGTACAAAATTAATTTAATTTTGTTCTTATATTTTTAGTTTTACGTACACAGTTGTTGGTTACCTTTTTACTTGTCAGTTTTGATTATATATATATTTATACATTGCTTTATTGTTATCAATTACAGATGTGTACAATGTTTTCTGTTTTCTTGACTCTGTCTTGACTTTAGTTTTCTTTATTCATGTGTCTGTTATTTAAATACATTTTTCTTTAAACGCACATAAGTTTTAGCTTTTTTTTTCTTTGTTTAGTTTGTGTATGTTTTAAGCTTTATTTTTTTCTCGCCTGTTTAGTTTGTACACTTTTTAGCTTTTTTTATTCCCACTCTGTTGAATTCAATGCTGGTTAAGAGATGTTTTAAGATGAGTTTCAGCTACAATGTGTACATGCACAAACATCAGTGTTTTGTTCGGAGTGCAATAATGATGACTCGCAAATAACTCAATTATTGTTTTCATTTTTACTTAGTCCAGATTTACTATTTGCATCCAAATTAAAATGATTTTGAATTTTGGTTGTAGTTTTTGCATTCAAGCTAGCACAACTGTTTTATTATGATCTAAGGGACTTTTTTTTTTTTTTTTTTTTTGATTCAAGGAAAAATAGAAGGTTCACAAGGTCAGTAATGGTTTCAAAGCAGAATTCTTGCTCTATGTTACAGTGATCAAGGCGGTTTTTCTATTTTTCATTTCTTGCATGTACTCGATGACTTTTTCTTCTTCTTTAGAGATCACCTACTATGCATTTAGACATTTAGACCAGATTGGGTCACGAACAAGACGGTGCGTTTGAGGTCTTCACTGGTTCCCCATCATCAAGTACCGGGCCTAGTGGCGTAGGTGATCATGTCTCTCCACAACTTTCGATCTCGGCAGCTATTTATCATTTCTGTTGTTGACCTTCTGCCAAGCCATTCTCTTAAGCTGTCTGTTATTTTATCTCTTTGCTTCCCTCTATCTCTTCGTCCCTCAATTTTTCCAGTTGTTACAATATATTCCAGCTGTTCTCTTCTCATTACATGGCCAAAAAATGATGATTGTCTCTTCCTAATATTGGAAATTAGCTCTCTTTTTGCTTTGACCTCTCTCAGAACATCTTCATTACTCTTCTTAGCTGTCCATGGTATTCTCAACATTCTTCTGTAAAACCACATTTCTACAGACTGCAGTGATTTTCTTGTCTGTTGTCCTATTGTCCATGATTCACATCCATATGTTAAGACTGGCTCTACGTAACATTTAAGAACTCTTTTCTTGTTTCTATTGTCAAAAATGGATTGCATAGTATTTTCCTTATTTTTTGAAAGCTGCTTTTGCCTGAGCCATTCTGCATCTCACCTCTTTTGTACATCTTCTGTCCTGAGGTTAAAAAAGTTCCCAAATATTTTAATTCATGGTTCCCCGTAGCTTGCTTTTAGCCATATTTGTGCTCTTATTGAGTGTGCTTCAGTCCTGTAGTATATGTTCTGGAGTTTATCTTGGTGTTAATTTCTTGAGAGTACTGCAGTCCTGTAAGATATGTTCTGGAGTCAGTCTGGATGCTCCTGTGTTGAGAGTTCTGGAGTGCTTCACACACTATTGAAGGCACTGAAGATGGCTTGAACTCTGTAGTACTAGCGCAGACCTTGACACCATCCTCTCTAGTCACCTATTACATGTGTGGCAGGTGTGAGTTTCTCAATTGTTATCTCCCCTCACCGTAGTCGGTAGCTTCACAGCTGATTCATAATCTTGAACTTACTGTCGGGTTACGAAAAAAATAAATTGTAATTTTTCCCAATTTCTGGGGTCTGCCAAAGGTTTTATTGGGAGCTGGAGAATAAAGGCAGCATGCTCATGCCCAGCGTAGTTGCTATGAGGTAGTAAGGATCAGAGTTTTTTATTTCAACCCGAACGTTCCCTACCCTGTTAGGCGTACGGGGAATATGGTGTTAGTGACCATATTTTTCTATGACCACAGTTGGGTGATGTGGTCGGTATCACACCAAGCCGCCTTTACTTCCCAGAAAAATCTCTGGTACCCATTTTTAGTGGCCGGGTGAACCCTGGAGCTTTCTAACAAAGGGCAGAAATTCTAGTCTCTCCGTGTCTGACAATCTCTGTAATCAAGTGTCAGACCTTGAGGACATGCATTGTATCTCGCCACGTGTTTCTTTTCTGGCAGAGTTGTTCAATCTCAGCAAGGGAGATTATGCTTGATGCTTTGCTGGTCGGGAAAAAAATTTGGGAATCAAACCTGGACCCTTCTGATCAGGAAACAAGCAGATTAACTCTTTCCGTATGGAAGCTTTTTAATCAGTGTAACAGAAGAGATTTCAGAGACAATTTTCATGGTTTTAAGAGTCAATTGACATATTTATATTCATATAATGGGAGCCGCGATAGCTCAGTGGTTAGTGAACTGTACTACAAAGGACAAGGGTAGGGTTCGATCCCAACCAATGGCTTCCGGGTTCACCCAGCCTTAAATGGGTACCGGATTTTTTTCTGGGAAAGTAAAGCAGCACGGGCGTAATACCGACCACATTACCCCAAAAATCATGTGCTGAAGGTCTGTAAAATATAGGGTCACTAACACCATATTTCCCTATTCGCCACTTGGTGTGACGGGGGTACTTTACTTTTTTTTCACTTTTTCTGTTATTGAAGCCCTTGCTGATCTTATTTTAAGAAAACGGAGTTGTATTATCGGCAGAATGTGATAATTTATTGTCAGTAACTGATGACTTTAATCATTGCTGCCATTATTTCTTCTAGAAAACTCGAGGATCTACAAAAAGACTTGTCGAACTGTTCTCAAAGCCTAGCTAAATCACAGGAGGAGTACCAGGGGTTGTTGCAGGAGAAAGATAGGGAAATACAACAGGCTATACATGCACACAGGGATGGGGTTAGCCGACTGGAGGATGCTATTAGGGAGTTGGTGAGTTTTTGGTGTGAGGAGGATATACAGCAGGGGTAGGGTTAGCTGACTGGAGGATGTGAGATATACAGCAGGGTAGGGTTAGCCGACTGGAGGATGCTATTAGGGAGTTGGTGAGTTTTGGTGTGAGGAGGATATACAGCAGGGGTAGGGTTAGCTGACTGGAGGATGAGAGATATACAGCAGGGGTAGGGTTAGCCGACTGGAGGATGCTATTAGGGAGTTGGTGAGTTTTTGGTGTGAGGAGGATATACAGCAGGGGTGGGGTTAGCCGACTGGAGGATGCTATTAGGGAGTTGGTGAGTTTTTGGTGTGAGGAGGATATACAGCAGGGGTAGGGTTAGCTGACTGGAGGATGAGAGATATACAGCAGGGGTAGGGTTAGCCGACTGGAGGATGCTATTAGGGAGTTGGTGAGTTTTTGGTGTGAGGAGGATATACAGCAGGGGTGGGGTTAGCCGACTGGAGGATGAGAGATATACAGCAGGGGTAGGGTTAGCCGACTGGAGGATGCTATTAGGGAGTTGGTGAGTTTTTGGTGTGAGGAGGATATACAGCAGGGGTAGGGTTAGCCGACTGGAGGATGCTATTAGGGAGTTGGTGAGTTTTTGGTGTGAGGAGGATATACAGCAGGGGTAGGGTTAGCCGACTGGAGGATGCTATTAGGGAGTTGGTGAGTTTTTGGTGTGAGGAGGATATACAGCAGGGGTAGGGTTAGCTGACTGGAGGATGAGAGATATACAGCAGGGGTAGGGTTAGCCGACTGGAGGATGCTATTAGGGAGTTGGTGAGTTTTTGGTGTGAGGAGGATATACAGCAGGGGTGGGGTTAGCCGACTGGAGGATGCTATTAGGGAGTTGGTGAGTTTTTGGTGTGAGGAGGATATACAGCAGGGGTAGGGTTAGCTGACTGGAGGATGAGAGATATACAGCAGGGGTAGGGTTAGCCGACTGGAGGATGCTATTAGGGAGTTGGTGAGTTTTTGGTGTGAGGAGGATATACAGCAGGGGTGGGGTTAGCCGACTGGAGGATGAGAGATATACAGCAGGGGTAGGGTTAGCCGACTGGAGGATGCTATTAGGGAGTTGGTGAGTTTTTGGTGTGAGGAGGATATACAGCAGGGGTAGGGTTAGCCGACTGGAGGATGCTATTAGGGAGTTGGTGAGTTTTTGGTGTGAGGAGGATATACAGCAGGGGTAGGGTTAGCCGACTGGAGGATGCTATTAGGGAGTTGGTGAGTTTTTGGTGTGAGGAGGATATACAGCAGGGGTAGGGTTAGCTGACTGGAGGATCAGAGATATACAGCAGGGGTAGGGTTAGCCGACTGGAGGATGCTATTAGGGAGTTGGTGAGTTTTTGGTGTGAGGAGGATATACAGCAGGGGTGGGGTTAGCCGACTGGAGGATGAGAGATATACAGCAGGGGTAGGGTTAGCCGACTGGAGGATGCTATTAGGGAGTTGGTGAGTTTTTGGTGTGAGGAGGATATACAGCAGGGGTAGGGTTAGCCGACTGGAGGATGCTATTAGGGAGTTGGTGAGTTTTTGGTGTGAGGAGGATATACAGCAGGGGTAGGGTTAGCTGACTGGAGGATGCTATTAGGGAGTTGGTGAGTTTTTGGTGTGAGGAGGATATACAGCAGGGGTAGGGTTAGCTGACTGGAGGATGCTATTAGGGAGTTGGTGAGTTTTTGGTGTGAGGAGGATATACAGCAGGGGTAGGGTTAGCTGACTGGAGGATGCTATTAGGGAGTTGGTGAGTTTTTGGTGTGAGGAGGATATACAGCAGGGGTAGGGTTAGCTGACTGGAGGATGAGAGATATACAGCAGGGGTAGGATTAGCTGACTGGAGGATGTGAGATATACAGCAGGGGTAGGGTTAGCTGACTGGAGGATGTGAGATATACAGCAGGGGTAGGGTTAGCCGACTGGAGGATGCTATTAGGGAGTTGGTGAGTTTTTGGTGTGAGGAGGATATACAGCAGGGGTAGGGTTAGCTGACTGGAGGATGAGAGATATACAGCAGGGGTAGGGTTAGCCGACTGGAGGATGCTATTAGGGAGTTGGTGAGTTTTTGGTGTGAGGAGGATATACAGCAGGGGTGGGGTTAGCCGACTGGAGGATGAGAGATATACAGCAGGGTAGGGTTAGCCGACTGGAGGATGCTATTAGGGAGTTGGTGAGTTTTTGGTGTGAGGAGGATATACAGCAGGGGTAGGGTTAGCCGACTGGAGGATGCTATTAGGGAGTTGGTGAGTTTTTGGTGTGAGGAGGATATACAGCAGGGGTAGGGTTAGCCGACTGGAGGATGCTATTAGGGAGTTGGTGAGTTTTTGGTGTGAGGAGGATATACAGCAGGGGTAGGGTTAGCTGACTGGAGGATGAGAGATATACAGCAGGGGTAGGGTTAGCCGACTGGAGGATGCTATTAGGGAGTTGGTGAGTTTTTGGTGTGAGGAGGATATACAGCAGGGTGGGGTTAGCCGACTGGAGGATGCTATTAGGGAGTTGGTGAGTTTTTGGTGTGAGGAGGATATACAGCAGGGGTAGGGTTAGCTGACTGGAGGATGAGAGATATACAGCAGGGGTAGGGTTAGCCGACTGGAGGATGCTATTAGGGAGTTGGTGAGTTTTTGGTGTGAGGAGGATATACAGCAGGGGTGGGGTTAGCCGACTGGAGGATGAGAGATATACAGCAGGGGTAGGGTTAGCCGACTGGAGGATGCTATTAGGGAGTTGGTGAGTTTTTGGTGTGAGGAGGATATACAGCAGGGGTAGGGTTAGCCGACTGGAGGATGCTATTAGGGAGTTGGTGAGTTTTTGGTGTGAGGAGGATATACAGCAGGGGTAGGGTTAGCCGACTGGAGGATGCTATTAGGGAGTTGGTGAGTTTTTGGTGTGAGGAGGATATACAGCAGGGGTAGGGTTAGCTGACTGGAGGATCAGAGATATACAGCAGGGGTAGGGTTAGCCGACTGGAGGATGCTATTAGGGAGTTGGTGAGTTTTTGGTGTGAGGAGGATATACAGCAGGGGTGGGGTTAGCCGACTGGAGGATGAGAGATATACAGCAGGGGTAGGGTTAGCCGACTGGAGGATGCTATTAGGGAGTTGGTGAGTTTTGGTGTGAGGAGGATATACAGCAGGGGTAGGGTTAGCCGACTGGAGGATGCTATTAGGGAGTTGGTGAGTTTTTGGTGTGAGGAGGATATACAGCAGGGGTAGGGTTAGCTGACTGGAGGATGCTATTAGGGAGTTGGTGAGTTTTTGGTGTGAGGAGGATATACAGCAGGGGTAGGGTTAGCT